>CM070837.1:4110726-4346548 GCA_036326025.1 Chrosomus eos | reverse complement strand
TATATTTTTCTTGTAGTGAAACAACCCCCCTTTTTCGTAAAATTTTTAAAATGGGGGAAAATTTGGTAACTTTTTTTTTTTTTTTATAGGAAGTTACCAAGCTGAAAGGGGCACCAAATAGTAAGAATGACCCATTAGGGTTTGTGTTAAATCACTATGAAATAGCAATGGTCATTTTAGTTATAATAAAAGGGATGGTTTACAAAAGGGTTTTAAAAACTTTTTTTCATTTGTTTTAATCAACATCGATATAGTAAAAATTTTTAACTGGTCTTTTTTCTTTTTCTTTTTTAACTAGCTCTATTTGAAATTTTCCCTGTGGTGTGACTTTTACTGAAAATTTAAAATTTTTTTTTTTTTAAATGTGGGTCTATCTGAAAATTATTTGTCAAAATAAAAGGGCATGTATATCTGATATTTAAAAAAGGAAAAGCAATGTGTAAAATAGTTTTAGGTGAAGAGTTCCCGTGTCAGATACCCTTTAATTATGGAAAAAACATGCAGTCAAATTTTAAGGCAAATAAAATTTGTAATATTCGACAGAGGCAGAAAAATCCTGTATACCCCGGTTGAATCTCCAGAGCTTTTATTATTCTCTCTAGATTTTTTTTTTTTTTTTACATTTGTTTGTGTAGCCCTTAAAAAAAGGAAAGTAATGCAAAAAGTTTTAGTTCAAAAAAAAAATTAAATTTATCACATGACTTTTTTACCCTAAAAGGCCATCCTGTATATGACTTTTTTTTTCACCCAAAACACAACCTGACTTCTATTAAAAAACGCATGGCTTGGTTTCCCATAAGGCCTTTATTAACCCCTGGAGTCGTGGGGGGTTACTCTTATGAGGGAAATGGATGCACTGTTTTGGGCTTAAAAAAAACTCAGGTTTTAAATTTTTACTCCCATTATAAAGCTGGGAAGACCCCGGGGTTTTTTTTCTGCGATTTGTTTGGCTGAAAGAACGATGTCATTTTAAAACCTAGCATGGCTTTTTTAAAGGTGAGTCAATTATGGTATAATTTTCATTTTTGGGTGAAAAACCTTTTTTTTAAAAATTTCCATCGATTCTAAAATTATTTCAACTGTAAAGCACCTCAGAAAAGGGGAAACAATAATGTCTTTTATTTAGTTCAGTTTAAAACAGGGATAATTTTTATCAAAATGCACGGCGGTGCATGACGTATTTCCGGGGGAAGGCTAAGGATGTGGATTACTTCCCCCAAATCGTAGAGTGCTATGCATATCCAAAGAATTTATATTGGCTTCTATACTCTTTGGCTATACTAAAGGAAACGTTAGTCACAAAAACGAAAAAAACAGCCCCCCCCCATTTTGTTTATGCTTATTTCCCTTTATTATATTAAATACACATAACTTAGACTCTCCCATAACCCCGTTTTCCTCCGCTTTAAATCCCCCCAAACCCGGGAAAAGCTGAAGGGCAGCCTTGCGTAAAAGGCGGAAGTTAGGGTGCTTTACCCTATTTAAAGCTATTTCAATTCAGCTATAAAGCAGTCTACAGAAAGCAAAAGCTTTAAATAAATCACAAGATGGTATTATTGTGTATTTGATTTTGTGGAATACACTGTGCAAATATCTTAAAGCCTTGTGTTTCCCCACGGGACCTTATTTCAGACTTTTAAACCCAAAAAAAAAAACTATTCAATGACTTCGGGATGGTGGTGTGCTAAAATGCAAAACCCGGTTTTTGGGGTTTTTGGCCTAAAAAAGTGAGTTTCCACCCATGATGAGGGCAGGGCTGGTGTGTGATTTCAGGTGAATCATGTACGCTCCGGCGCCGAAGCGGGGGGGACCGTGGTGGAGAAGGATCCGGCTCTGACCAGTGCGTTTTCCCCCGGGGGGGTGGCCCTTAACAATGGGGCATCACCAGCTTCCCCAGCCCTCCCGGAAGATGATGCCCCCGCGAAAACGCCTTCAAACCCCGCAAAGACGACGATAACTTCCTCAGTGAGCCGGGGCACAGGTGAAGCTGCATTTATCATAGGGATCCTTGAATTTTTCACCCGTCACTGCTCTGGGGTTTTTTAGCCAGTATCAGCCCGTTCTTCCCTCTGAAGACCTCCTTCCCCTTTTACCTCTGTACAGATTAAACGTTGTCAAAAAAAAATTCCTGTTCGCATGGACATGTGGATTTTTTTTTTTTTATAAATTTTACTATTTTTAAAACTATTAGAATTTTTTGAAGGCCAAACTAGGTAGTTTGTTGAGGTTAATTAATGAAGAAAGACTTTTCACGCCTGCACACACATAAAATTCAAACGCCCCATACCCTTTTGACCCATACATGTTAAAATGCATGTGCACGCCGTCAGCGTTTTCAGAGATTTGCGTTTTTGCGTAATATCTTTGGGCCCCTGTGCAGTGCTTCGCCTGTGGGTTCACCCCCATTTTAGTCTCAAGTCAATCTCTGCCTAGGAAATCACCTAGTCTTAAATTTCATTGCTATTTACTTGTTGTGAAAAACACAGGCCACAAAAAGTAATTAGGCTCACTTTTTTCTCAGAACATGCTATGGCAACAAAGGATTCCATTCATTATGCTAAGCTACAAAATAAAAAAAATGATGCACTGAGACAAAAAAGCGTTTGCCTGGGGGTATCTAAATGTAGGGGAGACGGTGAAAAGCCCCATTTTAGAAAAAGGTTGTGTGTTCCTTTAAAAAACGCTGTATTTAAAAGAAGGGGGACTTGTGTCTCCATAGAAACCGGAAAACTGTTTGAACTCGGCCCCACTGCAGCGGCTGCCCTCCTCCCCCCTCGGACCTGGCCAGGCACGAATCTCTCCCCTGAGAGAGACCACCAAAAGCCCGCTGGCACAGGAGTGCGCGTGCCAAAACGGGACGGCCTACCGTCATCTCACCGCCCCCGCCCGACCTTCCCACCCCGGGGGCCCCCGTGGCCCTCTTTATGCAGATCTACTTCGGGGACCCCAGGTGCGCTCAAAAACGCGCACAGAGCCTTCTGTAAAGGGGTCCCAAAACCCCGCAACAGGTTGCCAATGAGGGTTAAGCACTGATTTGAAACAAACCAGAGTTGTATGCATATTTAAATTGTAATATTTTGATTGTTTTAAAACATTTGTATCTGTATGCTGCCAGAGTTTGGGAAATATCCCCTTTAAAATAGGGGTTTGGTTTGGCTTGCTAAATTTTTTTATGTTTAAAGAAGGGAAGCAGGGTTAGTCGTTTTTTTTTGCGCATTAACCCCCTCAACTCCCTTTCCTTTGATTCAATTTTTTTTAAATGCTAATAAAAAAGGGAAACAGTTGGGGTTGGTAGGGTTTTGTTGTGTTTTAGTTTTAACCAAAAGGGAAACCGGGTTAGTAGCTTGTCATAGTTTAAAGGATAATTCCGGTTTTTAGCACTTTAGTCTTTTTTCTAGTGTGGGTTTTTGGTGAACTAGAGTGGTGGACACAGAAATGTTTACGTTTGGGGGCCGTCTCGACTTTTTTTACCCCTTTTTGAAACGCCTCTGAGCGCTTCAGGTGGCTGTCAATGGGCATGCACAAACATGTGCTTAAAACAACCCCTTTAACCCTTTTTTTTCAAAATGTGGGAACTTTACCGAGTTGGTAGTTTTCAGTGAATTTATGCCCCAAAAATTTATTTGCTCATTGAGGGAAAAAGGGGTGCTATTACTATTTTGTCCCAAACAAATGTATTAAATTTTTTTGGGTGTGGAGGATTAAATTCCAGCTTCTATGTCCCCAATAAAAAGCCGGGCGTATGATGTGCCGTGTCCCTCTGGTGCACAGTCAAGCGGCAGGTGGTGACGGATGTGGCGCGCTAGCACGTCTCTAGGTTTGACGTTCTATCTAGGCACAATCAAGGCTCCCAGCGTCGATGCTGCCATCGCGCCCTCGCTCTGCCTGGGCCTCATCCATCCTCACGCCTCGGGCTCGGACGGGTCGAGCTCACCAGCTCTGTGCTGAAATACACTCTTCGGCTGCGTTTTACACTTGGCATTAAACATGAGACCTGGGTATACCGGATGTTGTCCACATACACATTGAAATAGACGAGTGTAAACGCCAACCATATGATGCGGGAATGTTATCGATCAGCGTGTCCGGTTAGGAGGGAGTCGAGGACGCATGTGATCGGATCTCAGTGTAATAATCACTATTCAGTACAGTACAAATATAATCACTATTTAATTACAATAATCAGGATGGCTTCGTTCAAAAATACTTAAACTTTGATTTAAGACTGGAGATTGCACAGGAAAGTTAAAGTGAGTGGGACATTGTTTCATTTGTATCATCTGTACCTCTTACATCTGGTGTCGTGCCCATCAGACCTGATTTAAATATTATGCGGAAAACAAAAAAGTGGAACCAAATGTAAACGCGCCATGTCCTGATCTGCTTGATCGGTTCACTGTGATCGCATGTTAATTGCCAAGTGTAAAACGCAGGCTGTACTTTATCTTGTGGGGAAAACTTTATAGGGTTGGTTTACCACAAAATGATAATTTGGGTAAAAACAGAAAGTTCAAAACATGCTGGCGTGGTTGGAGGCTGCATTGACCATGTTTGATGAGCTCTCAATGTGCGTTGGTCAATATTTATATATGATGTAAGTCCAAAATTAATCTAATTATATTTACAATGCAATCATGTCTGTGGAATTCACTGGATTAAACTCGCTCCATTCCTTGCGGATTAGTTTTACATGCCTTTAACTTTTTCAAGTGTAACATTTGGGTGTTTAATGGAGGCACTGAAGTCTCCCCGGTTTCTTTTAAAAAAAGAATTATCATTGTGTTCGAAGATGAACAAAAGTCGATATGAGGGTTTAGTAATTAATGACATTTACATGTTTGGTGTGAACTTTCTTTATAAGATTACGAGTTTAGAAAAGTAGAAACTGGGTTCCCCACTGTCATGGCAAGAAAACTACATTTGCCCGGGAAAAGTAATAGAAATTAGTAATATCTTAAGTAAGTTTCTTCTGAATTAATTTTTCTTTTTTGCTCTGTTGTAAATATTTTATATATCTCTTTGAGAGTGTTTGTCTAAGTAGAACTTGATGAGAAATCAATGAGAAACTGAGTACAATGTCTCCTTAATTACTAATTTTAAATTTCATTTCAAAAGTCTAGCCAGATATCTCTGTTAAGGATTTTGTAAAGCAATCCCTCTGCAGTAAATAGCTGAAATATTCTGGAGTTAATGGAAGTTCAATTCATCGTAATATTGCAGGAGCTAAAAGTGAGCGTTACACAAGGCATGTGTGCAGGACTGAGGAAAATTGATTTTGTGGGTGATTCATCAAAAAAACTGTGAGTGACTCTAGTCTCTTCTTTCTTCTCAGTGGTGCGTGATGCTCATCCATGACATCCGGAAATATGTGAGCTGGGTCATTGACTTCCGTGAGGATTGCCACCTCTGGTATTCACGAGGACATGATGATAAATGTTAACCAAGGGTAAGCTTTATTTTGATCTGCTTTCATCATTGGCTTGATGTGCGTCAGGTGATGATGTTAAATATCGCGGAGCAAATCAATATGTGCAAGTGTTTTCACAAACACAGTGTTGACTATGCTCGACCTTGCTGCGCTGATGTGTCTCTCTCTTCTGTCTGTTAGTGGTCTGTCCCCTGGCCGTCCCAGGCATGATCAGCGGACTGCATCAAGCTCATCAGCGGCAGGGCAGGTATAGCACTACCTACTGTTCACAATTCTGCCTGGCAATCCTCTGTAGTTTCCTGTCTCCTTTAAAGCCCATCCTTTCAAAAACCAGTCTACACGGCTTCGATTGTGTCAGATGGACCCAGTCTGTTGTGATTGGTCGTCTCGGCTCTGATTGTTCATGATGACCCAGTCTGTTGTTGATTGGTCTACTCTGCTCTGATTGGTAGATGACCAGTCTGTTGTGATTGGTCTTCTAGGACTCTGATTGTTCAGATGACCTGTCTGTTGTGATTGTCTACTCTGCTCGATTGGGTCAGATGGCTCAGCACAAAACTATCACCATTATCCTTTCTCATTATTACAGCTTAGTCATTTAGGCTGGCATTTTAATATCATCATTTTTAATAATGTTACAAATAAATTATGGAGATGTTACATGGTGACGTCTACATCACAGAAACTGATTCTACAAACAGGGTCATTATTCAGGCAGGTGTTTTTTGTTCTAAAATCCAGTCCAGTGTGGATTTAAGGAAATCACATGTTTTGGGAATGGCACTTTTCACTGAAAGATTTACACACGCTATATTTAGCAAAAGTTCGATGTTGCTCGAACAGATACGCTGTGTTGTTTTTTTCGACCAACAGAAAGTGTTTGGTCTGCATGTGATTCTTTGTGTGAGGCTGTGCCTTATACATTCGCTACCCTACGTGACAGTAGACTAAATGGACCCTCTTTGCCCCCGTGGACCTGGCCACGTTTTAAAGCAACAGATTAAAAAAGTTTTTACTAGTTCTTAAAGAAATGAATTGGATTGCTAACTTGTATGACTTGTTAGGATTTATGCACAACTGGAATGAGACTTTACTTGTGGTTTTGTGATTTGTGGACAATTTCCTACAATATAGGACAAAAAGGTCTGTATGATCCTACTGTTGCACCCACTTGAACGGTGTGCACAAACAAATAGAAAATCTTCCTGGAGTCATAGAGAAATATTTTTTTATTTTTCATCAATTTCTCACTTTTAATTAAAATCTATCGCAAATTGTATAGTACAGCTTGCACAGGGTGCATGTTTGCTCTCCTCTAGAATGCCGTGGAAAGGACGGTGATCACTGCGGCCGCGACGTGGCGAGGGATGGATGCCAACGTTACGCATGTGCGCGGCGGTGAGCACGCAAACACCACGCACACACTAGTGACCTCACACGCATCTACATCCGTGATCATCCAAGCTATCTCAACACAGGACAACACGGCTACAACACAACGTGATACACACGACTATCACACACACGTGGATCAATACGCTTTCATCCTACTCATCGGGTCTCCTCGCTAATTATCCACGGGTCTCTAGTCTTTATCATCACACCTAAGGGACTATCGGTTCAACACTCGGGTCTTCATCGGTTCTTTCTAGGGTCTCTCGGTTCTAGACGCTTATACTATAGGTGTCTCTAATGTATATAAGTCCCCCCATCTATCCCCTATCACAACAAACACAACCACAAAACAAAATACACCCCCAAAACAAGCGCAACACACACGTGACCACGCCGCACACACACGTGACACGCGCAACACACACGTGACACGCGCAAACACACACGTGACACGCGCACAAACACCAAGTGACACGCGCAACACACGGGTACTCACGCAAACACACACGTGACACACGCAACCACACACGTGACACACGCTACACACACCTGACACGGTGACTCATTGCAACACTTGACACGCGTGACACATGCAACGTGGACAACACGTGACACACGCAAACATGACACACGTGACACACGCAACGTGACACTAATGCAACGTGATCAACTCACCTGACAACGCAACGTGACACAACGTGACACACGCAACGTGACGTTGCAACGTGGACACACACTTAACACACTATGTGACACACGCAACACACACGGCAACACACACGTGACTCACGCAAACATCACACGTGGACACAGCAACACACAAGAGACTCACGCTTCACACGCAACGTGACCACACGCAAACACACACGGACGGACACACACGCAACACGCACGTACACTCCGCGGCACGCACGTGACGCAACAGCGCCAAGCACGTGACACTCGCAACACACACGTGACACACGCCAACACACAATGACACACGGCAACGTGACACACGTGTCACATGCAACACACACGTGACGGACACACACGCAACACGCACGTACACACACGCGCCACCACGTGAAGCAACGCAACACGCACGTGACGCACACACAACCACACACGTGACCCACGCAACACACAAGTGACACACGCAAACGTGACTCACGCAACTCACACGTGACGGAACACACACTCAATACGCACGTCACACACCGCGCCACGCATGCTGACGACAACACGCAACACACCGTGACCTCACGCAACACGCACTTTGGGGGACGCACACGGCAAAATGCAACGCACCAGGTGACACGTATGATGAGGTCTACCAGACGGGTCTGTAGGCAGTGTAGGGTCGTCACGGTACAAAAATGACAGTAGTGGTACAAATACTCAGTAAATGTCTCGGTTGTCTGAGCCAATTTCGTTACCAGAGAGAAAACTGTTAATTAAAGTACTTTTCTTTTGTTTTTTGTATTTCCCGTTTTGTCCAATACTTTGGGTGTATCACTGTCATTCCTCGCAGGTTTCTGGACTCAGTTCACACATTTAAATTACATGCTGTCGATCAGAAACTGCAGTGTATTAAGCGCATGAAAAACTAAAGTTGTTCAGATTGTGAGTACTGTATGTAAATAACCGGCATGCAGGAGGAGATTTAGTTACTGTCAATGTTCGCGTAAACCACTAAGCTCACTGAATTCTGCATCCTTAAAAAACTCACATTATAATTAAAGCTGCAAGCAGCATTGAAAGGGCCCTCGGCACCCGTGACCATCGCCACCCCCCGGTGGCTTTTGGAAGACAGTCCACGGTGGGCTCAATGGCATGTTAAGTTGATAAATTAGTGGGAGTTATGTCAATTCAGTTTACAAATGTCCTTTTTAGGGTATAATAGCATGCTGTTAACATGTAAAATTCCTGTTGCCAGCAGGGGGCGCTATTCTGTAATGAATATGAGAAAGCACTTGTGTTCAGGACAGAATCTTATAAAAAATGTAAAAGTTGGGGGGCGTTTTAAACTTTGCTTCTTAAGAAAAAAACAATTTCCCTGTTTCATAGCATTAGCATGTTTAGCCTTAGCTAAAAATTTTGTAGCTTGTTTAACTGTTTATAACATTTTTTAAAACCCTCAAGGGGCATATTTCCTATGTTGCCAGTACTGCTCCCCACGTTAAACATGTACTTCCTGTTGCCAGTAGGGGGCGCTATTTCTTTTTAACTAATTTTTATGTAGATGTTTTTCAGGGCAGGCTCTTATCAAATGTGGAAGTTTGGGCAGTTTGGGAAATTGCTTTTAAGTAACAACAACTTCCTGTTTCATTTATTACAGGTTTTAAAGCACTTAGCAAAGAATGTTTTTAGCTTTTTTAAACATTTTTTTAAACTTGTTTTTTAATTAAAATTGGCTATTTACTATGTTGCAGTCTGCATCCCCATTTTAAAACATGTCATTCTTTTGGGGGGGCCTAGGTGGGCTATTACTAAAACTGAAATTTATGTGGGATGTGTCAGGGCAGGAAATTTATCAATGTGTGAGTTTGGGGCGGGATTGGACTGCTTCTTAGTAAAAAAAAATTCCTGTTCATTTCATTAGCATGCTTTAGCACTTAGTAAAAATTTGCTAGCATGTTTTACATGTTTTATAACTGTTATAACTCAAGGATATTTACTTGTTGCCGTACTGCATCACACGTTAAAATGTCATCCTGTTGCCAGTGGGTGGGGGCATTACTAAAACTGATATTGTAGGGTAGTGGTTCAGGCAGGATCTATCAAGGTGTGAAGTTTGGGGCAGTTGGACATTTTCTTAAGTAAAAAACACACTTCTTTTTTCATTTCTTTAGCATGCTTTGCACTTAGTTTAAGAGCTAGCAGGTTTTAACGGGTTTAAAACAGTTATAATTCATTGGCATATTTATAGTTGCTAGTACTTGCACACAGTGTTAAAATGTCATTTATGTTGCCAGAAAGGTGGCGTATTACTATAACTGAATATTCTCATGTAGTGTTTTCAGGGCAGGCCCTTATCCATGGGGTGAAGTTTGGGGCGTTGGGTTCCCAGGGGGTTAACGCAAATTCTATTTAATGAGTAATAGCATGCTTTACCCATTTTGCTGTGTTTGTTGCAGTTTTGGCATTTTCAAGATTTTGAAGCTGTTTAGCATTCTGCCCTTTTTTATATGTTATTGGGTCCCAAAGTGTTTACCATGTCACTTCCTTTCCCCCAAAGAGGGCGCTTGACTGTAACTGATTGGTATGGACTGGGGTCAGGACAAAACCCCTCTTTAAAGTGTAAAGTTTGGGGCGATTGGGACATTCCATCTGAGTTACGCAAATTCATTGAATTGCAGTAATGCTGTTTGCATTAGCTAAGTGCTTGCTAGCGGTTTCCCTTTTAAAAAGTATGTTGTTAGCATGTTTCACTTGCTGGCCTTTTTTATATGTTTTAGGGCCACACGTTTAAACTGTCATTCCTGTTGCCGGAGGTGGCGCTGTGCTGTAACTGTATAGCATGGACTGGTTCGGACAGAATCTTATAAACGTGTGAAGTTTGGGGCAGGGGGGACATTTTTTGGGCCGGGTTTTACGCAATTTCCCTGTTTCATGGCGAAACTAAAATTTGTCGGCGCGAGGAACAGCCTTGGGACGAAAACTAAAGTTTCGCAATTTAACGTCGCCAAGGCCTTAGATTACACTCACAAATTTGAAGATGTAGTTTAAAAAAGTAGGAGGAGTTTCGTTAAAGTACGAGGCCTGAAAATGGCCAAAAACTGCACAAAAATCTGAGAGGAAGTTCAAAATGGCTGAATTCCCGTTGTGTTAGGGCTACGCTCAAAGGGCTTTTTTTAGGATTGGGCCATTACATGTATGTACGAATTTCGTTCACGTCGTGAAAAGTAAAAGCGAGGGCACTCGTTGACCCCTTTTTTGGTGGGGGCTATCGGGGCCATTTTGCCCCGCCCCAATTTTGAAACGCATATCAAATGTAAAATTTTCGCCAGTTATGACGCAGTGTGCCAAATTTCGTGAGTTTTACGGCATGTTTAGGCCTCAAAAATGCGATTCATGGCGGAGAATGAAATAATAATAATAATAATAAGTAATTAAAGCTGCAAGCAGCATTGAAAGGGCCCTCGCCACCCGTTGCCATGCGCCACCCGGTGGCTTTAGGAAGACAGACCACGGTAGGCAATGGTGCATTTAAGTAGATAAATATAGTGGGGAGTATGTCAAAGTCCGTTACAAAAAATGTCCTTTATTATGGGTATATTAGCATGCTGTTAAACATGTCACTTCCTCGTTGCAGCAGGTGGCGCTTATGACTGTAACTGATATGAGCATGCACATGGTGTTAAGGACAACGGAACCTCTTATCAACATGTGAAGTTTGGTGCAGATTGAACTTTGCACTTCTTAAGTTAAAAACAACTTCTGTCTTCATAGCATTAGCTTGCTTTGCCACTTAGCTAAGAAGAAATTTTGTAGCATGGTTTAACATGTTTATAACATGTTTATAACTCATTGGCTATTTACTATGCTTGCCAGTACTGCATCACACTGTTAAACATTGTCACTTCCTGTTGCCAGTAGGTGGCGCTATTACTATAACTGAATATTGTCATGTAATGGTTCGGGGCAGGACTCTTATCAAATGGTGAATTTTTGGGGCAGATTGGACTTTGTCTTTTTAAGAAAACAAAACTTCTGTTTTCTTTTCTTTACATTTTTTAGCATTAGTAAGAATTGCTAGCATGTTTTAACATTTTTATAACATGTTTAAATTCAATGGCAATTTCTATGTTCTAGTACTGAATCACGGGTGTTAAACGTCATTCGTGTTGCCAGTGGTGGCGCTATTACTATACTGAATATTTCATGTAGATGTGTTCGGGGCATACTCTTATAAAATTGGGGAAGTTTGGGCAGTTTGGGACATTTGCTTCTTATAACACAACTCCTGTTTCTTTTCCCCTTAGCATCTTTACCCTTTAGTAAAAATTTGCTACATGTTTTAACATGTTTAAACATGTTTAAACTCAATGGCATATTTACATGTTGCCAGTACTGCATCACCTTTTAACGTCACTTCCGGGTTGCCAGTAGGTGGCGCTATTACTATTACTGATTATTGCATGTAATGTGTTCAGTGGCAGGACTCTTTCAAATTGTAAATTTTTGGGGGGCAGATTTGGACATTGGCTTCTTAAGTACAACAACTTCCGTTTCTTTTTCTTTTAGCATTTTACATTTAGCTAAGAATTGCTAGCAGTTTTTCATGTTTATAACATGTTTAAATTCAAGGGGCATATTTATATGTTGCTTGTACGCATCACAGTTTTTAAAAATGTACTTCGTGTTCCCAGGGGTTGGCGCAATTACTAAAACTGAATATTCTCATGTAGATTGTTCAGGGCGGGACCCTTATCCATGTGTAAGTTTGGGGCAGATTGGACTTTCCATCCGGGAGTTCAGCAAATTCCTTTTTATTGCAGAAATAGCATGCTTTAGCACTAGCAAGTGTTTGCTAGAAATTTTAGCTTTTTTTTCAAGTTTTTTTGTTTAGCATGTTTACACTTGCTGGCACTTTTTATATGTTATTAGGGATCCAAAAAACAGTGTTAAACATGTCACTCCGGTTGCCAGCGGGTGGCGTGTGACTGTAACTTTTTTTGTGCTTGACATGTTTTTCAGGACAGAACTTTTATCAAAGTGTGAATTTTGGGGGCGGGTTTGGACTTCCATACCTGAGTTCCCAGCAAATTCCATTGATTGCTAATGCATGCTTTACATTTTCTAAGTGCTTGCTACATTTTTTTGATTTTCAAGTAGTTGTAGCAGGTTTAACACTTGCTGACTTTTTTATTTTTATCGGAGCCCACAACTTTTAAAAAACATGTCACTTCCGTTGCCAGCAGGTGGCGCGGGGACTGTACTGATATGAGTTTTGGAAATGTGCAGGCAGAACTTTTATAAAACGTGTGAAGTTTGGGGCGATTGGACATTGTTTGCCTGGTTACACCCAATTTTCCTGTTTCATGGCGAAACTTTCAAATTTGTGGGCCGCCGAGGGAAAAGCCCTTTCGACGAAAAATCAAGGGTTTTTCGCAATTTACGTCGCCCCAAAGGGCCCTTTAAAATTACACTCACAATTTTTTAAGATGTTTAGATTTAAAAATGTGGAGGAGTTTTGTTAAAGACGGGCCTGAAAATGGCAAAAAGAAAAAATTAGAGGGAAGTTAAAATGGTGATTTGGTTTTTTTACCGCCCAAATTTTTTTAGGGACCATTCTGTATCCAAATTTTTAAGGACTAAAACAGTAAGGAGGGGCATGTTAACCTTTATATGGGTATATCATTTTTGGGGGCCAAATTTTAAACGCATTTTAATGTAAATTTTTCCCCCTTCTGGGGGTTTCAAAAGTGGCGTATTTTAACTAAAAATGCATTAATGGGAAAGAAGAAAAAAATAATAAAAATAAAAAAGAGCAATTAAAGGGGTCCTCACCCTCCATCTCGGTGCTTTTCCCCGGGCCCTAATAAATAAAGCTGTCTTGATTGTAAAAATGCATCTCTTATTTTACATTATTTTATATGCGAGCGTGGCGGTCACGTTGTACAAAACAACAGCTTGTGTGTTTTCAGCGTTAAGTGGATTTCTGACTGACTTACTGACTATGATCCTCTGATTGGCAATTGTGTTCATGCGCTAATCAGGATTTGATTGTGTTTTTACAAGCGTTGAGCATTGTAGCCACTGATAAATATAAAACTTGAGTTTCTTAGAGAAAGCACTCAAACATGCATTTAAGGTATTTATTTATTTAATATTTTTTGCTTGTCACGGTCGTAAGTGTACATTTGACAGCCCCTTAGTATGGCAGGCATGAATTGGCTTAGAGGATGACAGCCGTAAAAGAAAATTCGTTAAGAATGTGTAGCAAGAAAAATAAATGTGTCAGTTTAGTTTTTGTGAAATTGAAGCACTTTTGTGTAACTTCCTTCATGTTTCCACAGCTGATGCGTTGTCTAAAGGTGAAGGGAGCAGAATGTGTCGGAGACGTTAGAGATGTTTTACTGTCTAACGGTCTGGGGCTCAACTCGCGGGACTTCTCATAAAAACGTCCGGATCTAGCGGCCATTTTGGACAAGATTGGCAGGCCAATGGAATCTCAGAGTTCTACAGTGGGCAATTGACTCAGGAAATGCATCAGACGGTATGTCTCATGTTGGTTAGTATTATTTTTATTATCACATGCCGGTCAAAGTTTGGGTTCAATAACGATTTTTTTCTTTAATGAAATTTTAACTTTTCTTCAGAAATGACGGCATTAAATTGATCAAAAGTGACAATTAAGACATTTGTAATTAATGCAAAATATTTCTTTTTTAATTCAACGACTTTCTCTTGAACTTTCAAATATCCTGTAAAAAATGAATCCTACGGTTTGCACAAAAATATGAAGAGCAAAAACTGTGATATTAATCATAAATGTTGTTTTTTTTTTCCTTTTGAGCATCTCAAATCCTCATATTATACTGATTTCTGAAGGATCAGTGACACTGAAGACTGGTATGATGTCTGTAAAATTTCATGCTTTGATCACCAGGGATAATACATAAAATGACACTTTATATATATTCCATTTAGAAAAACAGCTGATTTTTACATTGAAAATAATATTTCAACAATAATACTGGGGTAATGTTTTGTATTTTTTAATCATTAAACACAGCTTGGTGAGCTGTATGAGACATTTCTTTTATAAAACATCTAAAAATCTTACCGACCCCAAAACTTTGAACAGCAGTGTATATAACAATATTTTTATATTCCAAACACTGCACATTTTAACATTTTGCATAAATTTTACTTTGTGCTTCCAATAACTAATAGCATATTGTGTGTGTTTGTGACCAGGTTCAAGCTAAGGCGGTGTGCTGCCCGAGGATGATTCAAAATAACTACTCCACTATCATACAGAAGCCACTGCAAACTCTTTACCAGGGTAAATCCCATCACTTTACACACACGCAGCTCTAAAAGGAACCCGATACGTCTTTGAAAATGTGTGTCTGTTGCGTTTATTACTTGATTACTGTTGACATTCACAGCTGCGAAGCAGAAAAACTGCAAACAGCAGAGCAATAAAACGCCCTTCTGCTTCTGCCGTATCGATTTCATAAGTAGTGCACAATTACTGTTGTTACTTGACTTCTCGAACTGAGGAGGACGAGAATCTGCAAGTGGGGAAGTTCAGCAGTATTTTTAAACGTTCACACAATTGTCATTCTGAGGTAAATGTATCTGTAGGGTCTGTTAGGGTAGTCCATGGAAAATATACTAATGTATAAAGTAACTAATATTAGTAGATGTCAAGGATCCATCAGTAATGACTCAGTGTTAATGCAGTATTTATGGTGTAGTTAAAGCAATTAACTTTCATGATTCATTGGAACACACTCAAATCTTTTGTTCATAACACACTATCCTGAGCCCTGTCGCGTGCTGTTTTCTGTGGTTTGCAATCGGAAACGAAACTTCTGAAAAAAGAAAAAGGTAGAAAGACTGTTTTTCAAAATGTAGCAAAGTTCTAAGTCAACACAAAACATTTACTTCTGTACAATAAGCACAATCCTTTCAGAAAAAACGCAGAGTTTTTTTTGTGATGGTTGCGGGCAAAAATCCTTGTTTGATGCGGACGTTTTCTTAAAATTTGCGATGGAATATGCGGCGATATTTTAGCAATTTTTCCAGAGAAATTACGGGAACTTGGCAAATAGAGGTTTGATGAAAAAGAGAGAAAGTGATTCCCCTGTTCCCTGTTCTAACTATGGCTACTTCCTTAATGTAAGAGTTCATTTCTTATTCTCTTCCTATGAATAAGCACGCACTACATCACAGAAAGTGCGGAATATTTCAGTTCATCTTGTTTTATTTCAGGATCTTAATAAACACATCAACTAAAACAAAACATGATGAGTCAAACATGTTCTGGGAGCTTTACAAAACAGGAATATGCTACAATTTCTGTAAAAAATGAATTACAAATGAAATTTAAATTAAAAATGTGTGATTCCTGTTTTACAGCTTTTTCGATGATGTTCACGTCGCGTAATTACGTCACTCATAACGTTTCCCATGGCCAGGCCCGGATTACACAATTGGCATTATGGGCAGAGGCCCATGCGCACTTGGGGCCCAAGCGAGTGGAAGAATTAAAATTTTTTTTTTTTTTTTATTTACATCCGATAACGGAGCGTTGTCGTTTTTAGCAAAAGACGCCCGTCAACTATTTATCTACAGAGGTGTAGGGCGTTAGGGCGTGAGGTGCGCTGAAAGCCAGCTTTTGACGCGTGCGACACGGAGTTCGAATCCGCCTTTCCGCTGAAACTTTCTTCTCCCTTTTCCCAAGCACATATGAGATTGTAAAATGAAGGCACCTAACATAAAGGTTCCTCTAGAACATTGCCAACAAACTAAAATCGAAACCGTGATAAGCTTTGTGCCTTTATAAAACAGCACAAGACTGTAATTAAGTTGCGTATATAGGGATTCTGTGTGTGCTGGGTGATTGAAAGAAAAGTGTGCACCCACTGTGCTCACGCGATCAGCACGGTGATCTGGTGTTTTCTCTAAATAAAAGCTCAAGGGGTTATTTCTTGCAAGTGAAGAAATTAGGACTAATAGTATTGTAAATTTCTTTAACATAGTGTAAGTATAAATATACTTTTTGAAATTTCATTTTCATTTATACAGTAATTTATAGGTTATGGGATTTTTACGTCATAGGAATAATTATCAAAAATCATTATTACTTTATTATAATTATTGTTTGGCATCCTAAAACAACTTGACTGAGGACTTCTATCTCATTTACTAAAAAGATGTTTTGATCCCTCTTTAAGTCCAGGTACCAAGTCAATGGCTTTTCCTTTGTTCATATGTCACAGTTCATGGTTAAAACTCTTTAATTTTGAGCCTCTCATGAGCACCATGATTAATGCATTTAACCTAAAATGTTGAAAATGTTGCACGCAAATGTTTTCAAGCCTTCTGCTAAGATATATTTTGACTTTTTTGCAAATCAAATTCATATGAAATCATGCAAGCCCGATATTTTGAGTGAAAATCTGTAATTTATGCTCGAAAAGTGCGGCGTATTTTGAAAAAAATGCCCCAGCATTTATATTGCGATAACTTTGGCTGATGATGCATTGAATAGTGTGATCGCATAATCACGTCTTTTCTGGAGCGAACTGAAATAAAAATCATGAATATTTTAACTTTGTTTCTCTACATCTATCATCTTTGAATTATTGTTCTCCCTTTGAAATCTACAATTTAACTATTAGTCATTTAGCAGACGTTTTTATCCAATGCGGACTTACATCTGAGGAGCAAACCAAGCGAGTCATCGTGAGAGAGGCAAAAACAACCCAAGAACTGACTCAAATATTACAAGTTCAAAAATTTGCTGAGAGCCAGACAAGCGAGGATTTATAAGAGCGGTGTTCAAAATGTATTTAGTAATATGTGCAACATAAAAATTTGGATTTCTTTTTCTGACTTGATGGAAATGATTCGGTATTTGATGGCGTTGTTAAATTGCCACACACTAATGTGCTAATGTGCCCACGCTCATTGTCATGTCTTGCCTAAAAACAAAACTTCCGTACAGTTCCCTACTGAAGTTTAACTGTAATACAATCACTATACCGTAATGGACGGTTTCTCGTATTGCTTTATGAAGTAAATATAAACCTGCACACTCAAGTAAAAGTTATTTTTAGCAACGGTGCGGTAACATTTAGTTTTGGGTCCAATTCTCGCTAGTTGCTTATTTGTATGCCTTTACTAAGTCATCTTAGTTAAGTTAGATTGTTCTGCACTGGTAGCGATGTTTACTTTTCCTGTCATACTTTCCTTCGAGTCTGTGATGACTCGTCCTCCAGATCAAGTGTTGTAATGTCCGGCTGTGTGTGTTGTGTTGTGTTGCTCTGACAGGCAGCGTTTGTGTGTCCCCCCGCGCCGCACGCCGGAGCCGCCACTCCTTCTCCCGCGCTTCAACGCATCCCTGGAGGGGTTCAACATCTTCCACGCGAGGTGTCCCGGGACAGCTCTACCACTGGGTCGCGGAGGTGCTCGCCTCACAGTCATTACTGCTTTTAATGACGGGATTTTATGTGTACCTCAGTTCATCATGATTATTGTCTGCGTGCTCTTTCCATGATGTGTTTCACACTGACTAAAGAGTGTCCTGTTCGTTATGTGCAGCTGTGCAAAAAATGCTTTTCCTCATCTAGTAAATGCATTTGTTTTTAAGAGTTTTTAGATATTGGACTGGAAATATGATCATTTTTTGCAGTGTATTATAACTTTTTAAATATGCTTTACTCTGGGTGGACGATTTTTTAAACCACAGTTGAGCTGGTTTTGATTGTGTGAGGGGACAAACTGATTTTATGATGTTTTGTGGAGGGTTTTATTAACATGTAAGGACTAGAACTTAAAGTGACTTGACTTAAGTGCTGGAATGTCTTATAGCGCATTATTACAATACAGATTGTTCTTTACGAGAGGTCTCTTCTCGTATTGCGTAAGCTAGCTTTACGACTACGGGAAAGATTCATATTCTGAGAAATTGAAGTCCAAAATTATTTACAAAAAATAATTTGTATCCATTGTCTAACGCTGTTCAGCGCAGCAGACATGAGGAAGGCTAGCTAAGCCGCTCATTGGTTCGCTCAGGGAACTGCTTAAGCCTATGAGGCGAGCTCGGATGAAAACCCGCGACCAATGAGAGTCTGACTCGCTCTCCCTACGTCACCGCCCCCCGTAGCGGGTGGACGAGGCTATAAATACCACGAATTTGGCTGATATAAATGATTTTTTCATCCTTCAGCGACGCACCTGCATCTGTGATCCTGAGAGAGAAGCCGGTTGCGTTTGAAAAGGCTCCTTCTAGCGTGCGTTTGGGAGTTGAGGAAGGCCGGCCGTCTTCGCCACCTTCAGCCGTCCTGTGAGCTAGCGCCTTCCGACGGAGCGTAATCCTTTTACTAAGGCTTTTATAAAATATTTCCTATTGTATCTTAAAGAGCGTGCGTCTTTTTAACAATAAAAAATAGATTGTCTCGAAATTCCTGCGGCTCCTGCGCGCTCCTCTCGGAGGCTGGAGACCGCCATGTCATCTGCGCCGTTTGCCTGGACGGAGCACGATGAAGTCGCCCTCGCCGACGGCGGGCGCGACTTCTGTGATTCTATGCCTATGTTGAACCTGCAGGGCTCGACTGTTTGGCTGACTACAAAAAGCGCTCCCAAGCCACCTCTGTCTGCGCCCGCGGAAGAAGGAAACGCCTGGCCCAGAGGCCGCCGGAGGCCCCTGCAAGAAGCGTTATCGCCGGGAGCCTGATAGCTTCCCGCTCTCCTTCCTCCGCCGCTTCCGGACGAAACAGTTGCCGCCGAGTGGCGCTCTGTTGCCTCCGATGACGCCGCGGACATCAAGGGCTCATGTGTTAGCTTCTCGCTTCCCGACAGTGAGGATTGGTCCGGTTCTCAGGTCTCGTCGAACCGCGAATCCTCCAGGACTCGCGCGGGCATTGGAAGAGGAACTAATGCGCCTCTCAAGCAGGTAGTCGAGCGCCTCGGTCTCGAGTGGTCCCCTCCCAACGAGCAGACACATTCATCGCATGGACGGCAGCCTATTTCCGCCAGACTCGTTCCCGCTGCCTATACGGGCTGCGCCTTCCTGCCCGGTGCTGCTCCCTGAGCTCTTCCAAAGTCTTGGAATGCCCCGCTCTCTGCCAGGTCTCGCTTGATTCTTCCACCCGCTCCGCGTTGTGGAAGTGCCGCAGAGAAGGGCTACACCTCACCATCCCGCCTGTTGAACATCTTGGTCGCCGCACACTTTTGCCCGCCCTCCTGCTAGATGGCGCTCATCCACTGTGCTTCCCTCGAAAGCCTGCAGAGGCGACTTCAAAGTTTTCGACGCCGGCGCATATTTATCAGCCGCCGGCCAGGCAGTCGTAGTTGCGCTTCACTCGATGTCTGTGGCTGCAAATACTGCAGGGCACGATTTGCTGCGTGAGTGGGATGCGGGGCGGTAAGAACCCCCCGTCAGTCGCGGATTTGGGAGCGCCACGGTCCTTGCCCTTCGCGATACAAAGTCTGCTGCTCTAGCCTGGGGAAATGCATGGCCGCCCATCTGCGTTTGAGAGACACCTATGGCTCACTCTCGCCGACTAGGGAGATCCGAGCGGCGCCGTCTTTCTCAAACGCACCCGCTTCTCTCAGCGGCCTTTCGGAATCCGCTGTCCACGCGGTATCGTCGATGCTGTCCGATGTACAGAAAAGCCTCGCAGGCCGATGGACCTCTTCCTGCCTCGTCGCGGCTAGCTCCTCTGCAGGGCAGCACCACGTGATCGGCCTCCGGCACGAGGCCCCACTCCAGCGCACAGCTCAGCCAACCCAGACTGTCAACGACGCCAGGGCGGCCGCCCGGCGTTCCCGCTCCGACAGCCGCCACTAGGCCGCAGCCTCCTCGGGCGGCCTCGGCCTAGAATCAGCTGAAACCTGAGCACAACCACAAGTCTGCCTAGCACATGCTGAGAAGAAAAAGACGGCGCCCCTCTCCCGCTGCGGCCGGACCGCCGTCAAAGCTCTGCCACTCTGTTAGTTCCCGCAGGACGGTTATACAGCAGTGTTTTCTGACATAACTCTAAGACGGTCTCCTACTTCCGCTGCATGAGCACAATATCGCCGTTTTCACGGGACCCAGAGAATCTAAAGTAGAGCAATAAATGCCTCGTTTGTTCGACATATGTGCCGCATACACCTGTGTTCACTCATCATCAAAAGCAACTCCAGTTTCCTGTCTCTCACACCATGAGTTCCACTCTAATAAAACGGGCCAAGCACGTTCGAGTCCCAGAGTACATAAGCGCGCCCCGAGCCCTTTGTGCGCAGTCCCACCCTCTGCTCACACTCTGTTACAGGGGCCCTTAAGCTCCTCTCCAAGTGTAAGTCCGCTGTTATAAGCACTATCAGCGCGCTCACGCAGCCCGCGAAGTGCGAACTATGGGGACGATGTCATCATTCACCCCCAAGCGTCACGCTTCAAGGCGTAGAAAAAGCTATTCCGGGTATCTCCCAGTGGGTGTTTAAACACATTAATGCTAGGCTATCGCTTTACAGTTTCGTTCGCCGCCCCCCTCGCTTCGAGAGCGGCTAGAAACTACGTGAACCCAGAAGGCAGTGTCACTGCTCCGTTCCGAGAATTGAAAGGTCTGTTGTTGCATATGAAGGCTATAGAGAGGGTGCTCTGGCCTATGAGCGAGTCGGGGTTCTACGGCCGCTTATTTTCTGGCTTCCAAGAAAGACGGCGGTCTCAGACCAACTTATTAGACCTCAGATTTTTGAACATAGCTCCTCATATGTAGAGGGGACCGTTCAAACTGCTCACTTCAGAAAATCTGCCTCGCGCATGTGCACTCGCCAGGTGTGGGGGCGGGGGAGGGCGGGGGGGACTGGTCATATCATAGATTGTAGATGCATACTTCCAGATCAGATAAATTTCACCTTCACAGGCCATTTCTTACGTTTCGCCTTCTGAAGGCAAGGTTTATCAATACACCGTCCTTCCCGTATCGGCCTATCCTTGGGCACCCGACGGTTCACGAGTGCATGGTTAGGCGCTCGCCCCACTGCGGAGTCAGGGGCTGCGAATTCTGAACTACTTGGCGATTGGCTGATTCTGGGCACGTTCAGGAGGTGTTACTGTCTCATCGTTACAGTTCCCTCGACCATTGAAGTTTGGGTCTCTGTCAACTGGGACTAAAGAGCGTACTACAACCCCAGTCAGACTATCTCTTCTAGGGTATAGACGCGACTCGGTCACGATCGACGGCGCGTCTATCGACGCAGCGCGCGCACCGTGTGCCAACGCATCGCCGCATCTTTTCAGAATGAACAGACTCACGCCTTTGAAAAAACTTTTAAGAGGAGCGTTGGGTTGATATGGCCTCAGCCTCTGCGGTGCTCAGCTGGGGCTTACTGCGCATGCGCCCGCTTCAGCTTTGGTTGACGAGCCGTGTGTCTCACCGAGCGTGGACCTCGGGGCCACAAGCTGTTAGGGTTAACGAAGACATGTGAGTACAGGCTCTGCAGCCATGGTTAGTGGCTGAATGGTTTAGCGCGGCGTCTCCATGGGGACTGTTTCATGCGAATAGTCATCTCGTACAGCGCCTCCAACACGGGGTGACAGGGGGAGCGGTAGGCGAGGGCTTTCACGGCTTGGCCCTTGGTCAGCTCAGAGGCCTCCTACACATAAACGTTTGGACGATGTTGGCCGGTCGAAGAACTGCGCTCAGGCGGTTTCTCCCGCGGCAGTCAGGGCCATCATGTGTGATCCGTTCGGACAATATGTCCGTGGTTCTCATATCTAAACGTCAGGGCGGAGTCAGATCAGGAATCTTTTTACGGCTGACAGAGCGCATTCTTGTTTGGTCTCAGTGTCACCTGCTCTCGCTCAGAGCGTCGGCACGTGAACGGGAACAGACTGAACGACGGTCAAGACAGCTGTCAGGAACACCATTCCCCCCGGGGGAATGGTCCTGCACCCTCTTACAGTCCAGAACTGTGGCGTCTATTCGGCAGAGCAGAGGTGGACCTCTTTGCCTCGGCGGAGAAAACCCACTGCCCAATATTTTTCTCAAGGAGCGAGGACCGCTAGCCCAAACCTGCCCAGCCGCCCGCTTTATGCCTTCCCTCCGGTCTCTCTGTTACAAGGTGCTTCAGAGAATCAGAGAAGCGCAGCAACTCGCTGCTCCTCATAGGCCCCGCACTGGAGGGTCAGACTTGGTTTCAGGAGCTCACGCAGCTTGTCTCAGACAGCGCCGTGGCCCATTCCAGTCAAGAGCAGATCTCTCTTCAAGCTCGCGGCTCGTCTGGCATCCCCACCCAGACGCTGGGCGCTTCACGCGTGGGTGATCAACGACTACCCGTTGCTCTTGCCAGAGGGAGTGACTTAACACGATCATACGGCTAGAGCGTTCTAACCAGAAGGCTCTATGAGTCAAAAGGTCTGTGTTCTCGAAGTGGTGCACAGATAGGGGTCTGTCCGCGGTTATGCGAGGTTCCTCCTTACTAAATTTTCTCCAAGAGAGCTGGGACAAGGGCAGATTCCCCGTCCACTCTCAAGGTATATGTGCAGCCGTCGCGGCGTTTGCTGAACCCCGTCGCGGCCAGTCCACTGGGCAAAGACGGGCGGTAGTCCGCTTCTCAGGGGAGCTAGAAGATGATTCCCCGCGCCCCCCTTCGGGCCGATCTGGGACCTTTCATAGTTCGTGATGCTATGAAAGCTCCCCCAGTTCGTTTTTTTTTTTTCTTTTTTTTCTTTTTTTTTTTTTTTTTTTTTTTTTAGAACCGTTAAACACGTGGACCTAAGTACCTGTCGCTAATGACCGTTTTTCTACTCGCGCTCGTGTCAGTAAAACGGGTGGGGAGACCTACACGCCACTGTCCCACAGCGCTCTGTCTTGATTTGGAACATAATGACTCATTAGTCGTTTCTTAAACCTAGGCATGGGCTATGTTCCCAGGGATTGGCCAACCCCGTTCAGGGACACAAGTTTTAGCCCTATCGGCGCTGCCTTGCTTCCGATAGGAATCGGATTCTAATCTCCTATGCCCGGTCAGGGCTCTGGATTATATGTCACTCGCACGCTCGGTCAGACGATCGAGCAGCTTTTTGTTTCGTTCGGCGGGCGCACCAGAGTTTGGCCGCTCGAAACAGTTCCCTATCCAGATGGATGGTTGATGCCAGTGCAGCAGCTTACGCAATCGATGGACCTGCCAGGCCCTTTGGGCATAAGGCTCATTCCTAACTAGATGGCATGGCCTCATCGTGTGGGCATGGTCCTGTGGGATTTACATGCACGACATTGCGTGGCAGCGGGGATGGGCTTCCCCCTCCCACCTTTGTCAGATTTTTCATTCTGGACAGTTACCCGCTTTGCAGGGCTAACATTACTAGCCAGATCTTGTATGTTTCAGCTCTTCTGGTTGAGCTGCACTATAGGGGGTTAATTCTCACCAGACCGAGTCGTTCTGTCCCTCTCTTTTAGTGCTTATGTTACTACACAATCACGGCCCCGCTTCGCTGGCCGTTTGTCATGATACATATATTCATTCCCACTTCGGTTGTTCCCCGGGATGCCCCGCGGGGACTAATAGTGGGATGCTTAGCACGCACGCGTTGGGACAATGGGTTCCCGTAGCGTAAGCTAGCCTTACGCAATTCCGAGAGAACCTCTCCAAAGAGATCGAATCGGTTACCTAACGTAACATCGGTTCTCTCTAGATGAGGGATCGAGTATGGCGTTCCTGGCCTGCTTGTGCTCCTGGCACGATGTTCGCTTAGAATCGACAAAAACAGATTTATTCAAGCCTATTCGGGGATATTTTATAGCACTGCGTCCACGCCCGCTTCGGGGGCGGTGACGTTCGGGGATGCGAGTCAGACTCTCATTGGTCGCGGGTTCATCCGCGCTCCCTTCATAGGTTAAGCAGGTTCTCCGTGTGCGAAACCAATGAGCGGCTAGCTAGCCTTTCATGGTCTGCTGCAGCTGAAAATGCGTATGGACAATGGATTACAAAATTATTGGATAATTTGGCTTTCAATTTTCAGGAAAGAGGAATCTTTCCCGTAGGTACAGCTAGCTTACGCAATATTCGTTCCCTAATATAGAGGAGATACCCGAGGTTACGTTAGTGTATCGATTCGTTTTAAAGCAGCTTTACTGTGATACCAAAACATTTATAAATTCATATGATGAGCAATACTGAATTGAGTTGTGCTGTACATCAACTATAAAGGACGATAGTAAACAGACAGTGTTCAGTGATGTCAGGTTCCAGTGTTTATTCAGTTTGGTTATTACTGGGTAGACCATCAATGATGTAATGAGGTTTTGTTCTCTATAAAGCCGCTCTGAGATCCATTCTCATCTTAGTGCTGTTATCTTAGTAGTTTCAGTGCAGTCCAATCATTATTAGTGCTGAATAGTAATCAGATAGTTTTCACCCAAATTATTCAAATTATGTCCAGTATTACTCGCCGGGGGGTTTCATGTCTTTCCATACCCGTAAGACTTTCATCATCTTAGGAAACACATGAGATCTTGATGAGACCTGAAGAGTGTCTGTCCCTCCATTGGCAAGCTACACAACTACCACTATGACACTTCATAAAAGTTCATAAAGAGATCATTAAAACGAATTCATATGATTTGTCGTGATCGCTTTATATGTATGACACAGAATTGAAATGCATGTCGATCTGCAGGATTGGCCCATAAACCCGCTCTCTCCATGGCATCAAAATTGACGCAGGACAAACTATAAAAATCCATTACACACTTCAAATTATTTTTACAACTTTAAACTTTGGAAATACAAAATTCACATGATCTTTCGTTTCCTGTGTGATTTTCAGTGTTTGTAGGAGTCCATGTTAATTGAAAAGTGGCATGTGATCACCTCGGTCATTAATGGGATTAGTTCACTTTTAAAAAAATCTTTTTGCTGTTAATTTATAATAATAATTTGTCCATGTCTTTCTTTCTCAGTCGAAATGAAATGAAGTTTTTGATGAAAACATTCCATGATTTTTCCTCCATATAATGGACTTCAATAGTAGCCAAATTGTTCAGGTCACCAATGACAGTTTCAGTGCAGCTTCAATGGGCTTTAAACGACACCAGACGATGAATATGGGTCTTATCAGCCAAACCATCGCTCATTTCAAAAAACCAAATAAAAAGTTTAAGTTTTATAAGCACAAATGCTCGCACTTGCTCTGGTTCTGTGATTGCACGTTCAGATGACGTCACGTAATGCGCAATTACGTTGAAATAAGGTCACGAACTAACGTCCAACGAACGCGCCTCACAGAACATTTTTTTTAATTGACGTTTTCAATTCACTAAATGGTTTAAGTGAGATGGTTTATGAGTAACCCTGTCGCTCGGGCTGATGTAGTTTGTGTTTTGATGTGCTCGTCTGCAGTCGCTGAAGATCGCTCTGTTCTCAGGCCAGTGGACTGGGCTGGCGGGGTCGTACATATGGTCCGCTCCTCTATGGAGTACCCATGAGTTGCCTCCCGATCATCCCCCCCTCCGGACCGTGGGTCACGGAGTCCTCTTCCGAGCCCAGCGTGCCAGCCCACTCAGCCACACTCGCTCAGGTGTGCTAAAGGTTCCCTATCAGAGTCAGTCTGTCAATACTCACCACCTATTTCATCGTAACACACTCACCATTTTCCTGTCCACCCCTTTTCGTCCTACCCCCTTAGTGGTGCACTTTTCTCCCAACGGACCCACAGGGCCATCAGATTATTTAATAGCATTTGTCTAATAATTTTTGTGCTCGATGTCATTGGTTTGGACTAGGTAAAACCCAAGGCTGCTGTTTTCTCGGGAAAGGGCAAATGATCAACGATTCGCTGGCTGTGGGCGGCCGACACACTCCGTGCCGTCGGTACGAGCTGCAGGATGGGCGCCGTGGCCAGCCTGCTCAGGATCATGGGACCGATGACCTCATCGTGTCTGTTATGAGGTGGGTTGTCTGTATATATGTCCAGTATATACAGCATAATAAATATTCTACCCGCTTAAAACACTCCTGACCAGCGCATCGATCACTTCACAGCGCTTCAGGTTTTAAAGATGCAGAGGTTGGCCCTCCAGACGCAGTGATTAGAGCGTTTTGGCCTAAGCGCTGTTGATAATTTTTTCAGTTGAGACGCTTTGCTTGTTATGATAACAGAATATTCCCCAGAAGTGGGGTACTAATTATCCTCATTTCACACATATGTTGTTTCTGTGTTGGACTTCTATATTAAATATGTAAAGTATTACCTCTGGGCTCTTGTTTTAATTTATTTTTGTTACGTTATTACGCTTGTTGTCTGTTTCATCTGTTGACGTTTAGATACAGCAGAATGTGGCGGGGTTTTGGGGGTCGGGTGTGGTAGTATTAGCCCGCCCCTCCTCCACTGTGGTTGGACGGTTGGGTAAAAAGTGACAGTGATGAGCGCTGCATTTACCCAATAGTTGAACCATCTCTTTCAACTCTCGGCGACAGTAAAAAACTCCAGGCGTCAGCGGAAATAACTCTCAGCGCCTGTTACGTCATGGCGTTTAAAAAATGCGGTCGGCCACCCATTTATTATTTAGAAAATACGCCAGTGATGAAAAACACTTCTCGGGTGGACACCGGCGTAATTGTTTGATTCACATTCATGAATGTAGTTTATGCTTGCTCTGCTCTTAGCTCACTGAAAACGGCCGTTTGGGAGTCGTTATTTGTGACGCCGTCGGGGGTCCTCCTCAACAGTCATGATTCTGGACTTCTCCTGCCCAATAAAACCCACGGCTCATTGGCGGTCTCAACCAGGTGACGCTCACATTGCCCACGCATGCACCAACAAAACTGCAATTCACTTTTAAAGGGTTTTTTATTTTCTGGCATCGCCATTGATTTACCTAATTAAAAAGTCATCCTGTTGTGCTTTTGTTTTAAAACGTGCTTTATTTAGTTTGCTTCCGCCAAAGCGCGAGCCCTTTCTGCAAAACTAGAAGTCATGTCAGCAACCCCAATATGCTATCTGAGAGTGATTCGATGGGCTATTTTTCTGATTGGCTGCAAAAAGACTATTATTCTGATGTGCGTTATTTTTTTTTTTCTCTGATTTGCTGATAAAAATACAATTTTCTGATTGTCTGGATAAATGTCAATTTTCTGATTGGCTGAAAAGACAATTTTCTGATTGGACTTGAAAAAAAGACAATTTTTCTGATTGGCTGAAAAAAGACAATTTTCTGATGGCTGAAAAAGACAATGTTCTTGATTGGCTCTGAAAAAAGCAATTTTCTGATGGCTGAAAAAGACAATTTTTGATTCGGCTGAAAAAGTCAATTTTCTGATGGCTGAAAAAAGGACAATTTTCTGATTGGCTGACTGAAAAGGACAATTTTGATTGGCTGAAAAAAGGACAATTTTTTGATTGGTTGAAAAAAAAGATCAATTTTCTATTGGCTGAAAAAAGACAATTTTCTGATTGGCTTGAAAAAGACAATTTTCTGATTGGAGAAAAAAGACAATTTTCTGTATTGGCTGGAAAAGGAACAATTTTCTATTGGCTGAAAAAAGACAATTTTCTGATTGGACTGAAAAGGACAAATTTTTGATTGGCTGAAAAAGGACCACTTTTCTGATTGGTTGAAAAAAGTCAATTTATCTGATTGGCTGAAAAAAAGACAATTTTCTGATTGGCTGAAAAGACTATTTTCTGATTTCTGGAGCGTGTTATTGTCAGAGAGGGGGTGTTGATTTATCAAGGATCACACGTTTCAACTACTGTAAATTTCTTCCGTAATTTAAAAATCGATGGTTAGCACAGTTTTACTCCAAAAAAGTTATGGTATCAACATTTGAAGTTTTTATCTAAATTAAAGATTAACAATTTACGTAATGTTATACTACACCAAATTACTAAAAATAGGTTTAGTACTCTCTATAATAAACTAACACCCACCTTAAAAATAGAAATTCACCTGATGAATTAAAGTAGTTTTACCATAAACTGAGGTATATGTGATTATGATATGAAGGGTTCGCTGTGTCATACTCGCGTATCATAAACCCCATTCATGGTTACACTTACATAATGCAATACACATTCACTTAAAGAGGGGGCAAAATTTTTTATTGCAGGTAAAAAAAATAAAAAAATCTAAAATTAATATATATCCTCGGTCATGAATATGAAAGTTAATGCAGGATTTAAAATGTTTTAAAAAACGAATATTATAAGGGCTCCAATTCAGTAGATATAAGTGAGCGTTTCTTTGACTGCTCGTAAAAAAAGCTTCTTTTTTTTTTTCAACATCACAAACGTTCAACGCTCAACAAAATAATATGCAAGACATTTATAGTCAACATAAATAAGAAAAAAACAAAGATTATTGGGTTATTTAAATAAAAAAAAACATTAAGCTTTGTTTTTTCTTATAATTTATTTCTTTTATTTTTTTTTTATTATGTCTTTTAGACATAAGATTCCAACACTAAAATGATAGTTGATGTTCTATCCATATTATTTCGTGTGTGAAATGACGCGATGTTGGAAAAAAAAAAAAAGCGTTTTTACGAGCATTTAAAGAAACGCTCACTTTATCTACTGAATTGGAGCCCTTATGTCGTTTTAAAACATTTATATCCTGTTACACAGAGGGGATTCTGAGGGAATGATGTTTATGGTTTTTTACTGTAAAGTGTGATGTACTAAGGGTTATTTTTTCACTTCCAAAAACTTGCGCATTTATTAATCTCTGTCAAAGCGTTTAGGAGTTTTTACTGTAGTCTTTCCACTGGTTAAGTGTTGTGGTGTGGTCTCAGCGTAATCCGCGTGGCGCGGGGGGGGGGGGGGGGGGGGGGGGGGGGCCCCACAAGAGTCCGGCCTCGTTCCCTGATTGCCGGTGGTCGGTGAGGACGTCGGTGGGTGTGCGGGACCTACATTGGCCTGCCGGGCTCCTCAAACGCAAGACCGCGCCGCAGTGGCCATCGCTTAGTATCAGTCCACGTCTCACTCGAGCAACCGCCGCCGCTCACCAAACACTCATTCTGCTGTGGTGTGTTTCTGCTAGGTTTTTGATTAATGTCCTGTCATCACGCAAAAAACATGAGTGTGACGTGTGTCCTACTGGGAGACTCCTCCTCCTTCATCCACAACAACACACTCCTGGTGGACTGTGAGTTACACTACTGATCTTTATTATGTTCTAAGATTTTTGAGATTTTAACGTATCTTCTGCCTCACAAGGCTACGTTTTTTTAATACAAATGCAGTAAAAACAGGTGGAATATTGATTGTAATGTAAATACCTCGGGTTTTAAGCATACGATTAGCGTATGTATACGGCTGAACGCATAGCCTTTAAAAGTACACTCCATCTGATCACCATAGACTTTAAAAAAAGATGGACGACGCACCTTCACTTCCATTGTAGAAAAGCCTTGTCCCGATATGGCGCTGACATCTTGTGCTGATTTGGGACCTGATTCTGCGCAGTAGTGAGCGGGAAGTAAAGCCGTGATAGGTGAAGGTCCCGCCCACAATCCCGCAGAAACGGTTAGGACAGTTTACTGCAGAGCAACTCGTTAAGTAGGTGTGAAATAAACAGTAGAAATTAAAGTTGAAGCTCCATTCTCCTCCCGAAAATTCCCCAAAAAAGTCAGTTAGTGCCTCAATGACTACTACGCTCAGATAAGATGTAAATCACACAGCTGTCAATCACGATGTCACATTCCCATTTTCTAGCATCAAATAACTGTCTACAACCAAACTTATTTAAAAAAACGAACACCTAACCTTACATCATCGTGATAAAAACGACAGAAAATGACAATTTTTGGAAAGAAATTATTTGAAGTGTATTTTGATTATTTAGTTTGCCTCACGTCCCATTAGACTACGTGGAGAGGGTGGCGTTAATGACCTATACTGGGACCAACCAGCTGGGGACGATCGAGACGCTTTGGCTTTACTTTTCAGGACTTGTGCGATACGCTTGCCGATCACATGCACACTAGGGGTTGAACAGACTAGTCGACTTTAATGCTCTGCCATGACGCTTTAAGCTTGATGACTAATCGCTGATCATGGCCTATAGAGGGCGCATCAGGATAAGAAATCTTTGAAGTTCGCTTCTACGCTCCGTTTGTTAAAATGATAACTAAATGCATACTCTGAGAGCGCTTCCTAACATAAGACATGTTTGATTATACAATCTGGATGCTTAGAATTAAGTATGTGAATGCACGTATTACACAGTCTATTGTTCAGGTAAGTTAATCGCCGTTCTAAAGTGCTGTCGCATAACACAGACAGTAGCGCGCACATCACAGTCAGATCGCGCACACACAGAATCATTCAGTAGCGCAGAAATGTATTGTAAACTCTTTTCTGTGATTTATCAATAAAACAGCTTAGAAACTGAAAGGTTCTAGCATATATTTCTTAGTAACTAAAACCCACAGCTTCACTGCCAGGTAGAGATAATTCACACGCAATCACTCTCTCACTAACGCCTTCATACAAATGTAACCTTTACTGTGCTACTTTATCTGTATCTGATTTAGAACGAGCAGAATCTGTGAGAAATATAAAGACCCAAAGACAAAAGAAATAAGCTGTTATGTAGTAGCGCTGTGTCGTATGCCATAACTGTGCACAAGGCAACCTGCGTTCAAGTCTCAGCTCGAGGTTCAGGTTTTTTGGACATCGATGCATCAGTGACTAGTCGACTCGACTGTCATCACATAAATGTCGACTTAAAAAAATCTGATCTTGTTCAACCCCTAATGCACACTAGACAGTTTCTTCTTTGTCCAGTGTCTGCACTATTTCTCTCCGGAAGTGCATGTGTGAGTACATATGATGATATTTCCATCATGTGCACTGTATACATGCTCCAGTTAGCTCACGCAAAAACTGAAGTATACTTTAGGCTTTAGCGTATGCTAATCTAATGAAAGATTATGCAATCCAGTCCTCGACCAAAATCATTTCTTGTATTCCGAACTAACGCTTTTTGCTCAGCTTTCTAACAGCTTGACTCAGACAAACTCCCAGCGATGTAGCCTGAAGTTAAGAGATAGAAAATACAATTACAATCAGTGTTTAACACACAACTAATTTCAGTTCTCTCTATTCACAGGTCAAGGGGTTACTACCACTGCAGCAGAACAAGGGTAAGGCAAATCAATACGCCATAAACTTGTTCAGCATCATGTGTGAAGTCTGTCTGACCAATGTCTTTTTTCACCTTTTATTTTCATTATTCTTTACCTGAATTTTAACATGAATTTGCTTTCTACTTTTGTTGATTCAGTGTTTCAATCAAAGAGTAATTTTATTGGTTAATCTGAATGAGCTCACCTCATGACACTAATAATCATGGAATGATTCATGAAATCATTCTTGTATTTGATCTGTACTCAAAATATGGGCAAGGAGAAAAAAATGTTGTTCAGCATCAAAGCAGTTTACCGCTGTTTTTCCACTTCTATAACAGATGGGCAAAGAAAAGAAAGACGCCCGTCAACTTAGCCCCAAGGTATGTATATACCAGACCTGTAGATTCAGATTCCCTGCACGGGGCAGCGTGGCCATTTCAGTAAATATGGTCATGAACAGGACGGACGTTATCTGTGGTAGATGAGGAAAAACAGCAAGTATGAATTCCTCAGTTGTACAGGGGACAGATGTGGTAACTTTCTTCATTGAGAACCGTTGATTTCCAAACCCAAAGAAAATGAGAGTGCATATAGCATACAAAGTTGACTGTACGACTGCAAACTGACCGTGCTCTGTGAACGTTTCGGTTGATTTCTTAACCCCACTGCCCTTCTTCCTTCTCCAGGGACACAAGAGCCACCACTGAGAAAGCAAAAGGTCCTAGTCGACGAAGCTCACGAACGGACAAGGAGCCTGAGGAGGAAGCGTCTGACAATGGACAGAGGAAAAGAGCTGCTAGGCCTGGGTCAGCCTCATCGAACATAGGAAAAGGTACAGGTTAGCACTCAGCCATTAATTAGGGGTTACCACGACTACTGATTTCTCCCAGTCGGTTACTTGAGTGCTCATATTTTGTATATAGCATACATGTCGCATACAATATATAAAAAAATATTAAAATAATTTGGAAAGTAACTCTAAAGCCTTGCCTCATTTAGTATACGTGATTCTATGAATATGCAAATGAGCCCCGCCTCCACTCACTCAGAGATCCACTCGTTGACGATCACACGCTGATCTGATTGGTTACAAGGTAGTTTGTGACGTCAGAAACACCAGCGATTTTAAACCATGTTTTTGAGACAGTCTTTGGTTCACTGCAGTTTTAAGGAAAAAATACTCAGCAATGCTGTCGACTTATGATTTACACATGGTTTGTCTTAAAGCATATTAAAAACACCACACAGACATATAAACATTTAAATTTAAACATTTAAAAGCTTGATTTTCACCACAGGAGGACTTTAAACAGTTTTATTGCACACCTTCCAGCCAATCAGAATCGAGTATTCAGACAGATTATGGCATAAGCAACATTAGCCTCTTCGTATAACATTTCAACAGTGTCAACAATAACGGATCTGTATTCGCACCACTTAGATCTTCAATCAACTGCTTCAAAATAGTTTATTATAGTTTATATCATGGTCTGGGTGAATACTCGATTCTGATTGGCTGCAGGGTGTCCATTAAAAAGTGATAGAGGACACCTAGTAAAGGAGTTCTGGTGAAACTGACTGTTTACCATTCGAAATTAATAAATAAATGCGCTGGCTACATCAGCTGTTTTAAAAATCAATGTTTTAAAAATGTGTTATTTGGCAAGTGGCCATGGTATAAGCGGGTTAATGCCCGACGAGGTGTCCATTGTCAGGTATTAATGGACTTCGGCGGAGGCAAACGGTTCACGCCTCACCGTCGTCCTTTAATACCTGGCAATGGACACCTCGTCGGGCATTAACCCTTACATTAGACACAACTGATGTAGTGTGTTCCCGGTCACATCCTCTCTGTGGTGGCGCTCATGGCTCATGTTCAGATTAACGGGCGTGTTGTGAAGAATGCGTTATGGTTATAGAGCGCTCCAGTATTCGATGCTTCCAACAGCGCCGACTAGTGGTGAAGTAGTGCATGACTCTTTTATATAAAAGAATTGCAAAATATAGATGTATGTGTAAAAACTTATAATTTGATAATTGATAATACTAATTTCTCCAATAATGGACGTTCCTCCTCTCTGTATTGTTTTGACGGTATGTCCTGCGTAAGATGTCTCATCTGTTCAGAGCAGATCCGTTGGACATCACATGACCTGCATGATCTCTAATTACCTTTCTTTCCTCCCTCTTTCAAGAATCAAACACTGGAGCCAGTCCCACCCAGGCCAAACGAAGGAAGTCGAAGTAATCATGACACACACATTAACCTGTGAATTGTACATTATTTTTTTGTTCTCTGAACTTGTTTTATCTGCTGTTTTTCCCTTTTGGTCTTGAGCAAGATAACCATGTACAGAAAGTTGTCTCTTTCTTTCTTTTTTTAATCATGATACTGTATTTTGTCCCTGGCTACTAGATGAGATGACGTTTAGAGTTGTGTATGATGTGTTTGTATGTCTTTGTTTTGGTGTGACTTTTTTATTATTATTATTATTATTATTATTATTAATATTGATAAATTCTAGATTAATGGTGTGATGCAGACTAAGAATAGAATCATGTCTGTAGGATCACAATATAATAATGTGACCGAATCAGAATTTGTACTTCTCAACCATGACTTGTATAATGAATGAACTGTATTTCAATACTGTCAGCACCAATGTTCACCCATCTAGCCCCGGATCACATGCATTAAACTATTTTTACAAGTGTACAGCTGACTTGTTTTTGTCTTAAATTGTTATGTTTTTAATACAAAATTACCATAAGTTTCATTTCATTTAACTTAAATATCAGCAAACTTAAATTAGAACGGGTTTAAAGACAAGACTGGGAAAGTTCAAAACTGAATACAGTGCATAAAGCCTTCATTATGTGCGTGTACTTTCAGTCTGTGGCCACCAAAAACCAGCTAATTTATGTTTTTAATCAAGTCTTATAAAATAATAGTCAGAAATACTATTATTGTATTATCGTAGTGCGTGCAGAATTATTAGGCACATTTGGCCAATTCCAAACCACATTACTATTAATTTTGTATTTAATCATTTATAAGTGATATATAATTATTCATGAAAGCTGGAAATGAAAAACGCCTTTATATTCAGGTGTGCAGAGTTATTAGGCACGTTTTCTTTTTTACAGAGATTTCTAAAAGATATTTAACTCTGACTGAGAAGTCCAAAATTATTAAATGCCCACGAGAAGGACATTTTTGATGCATGGGATTTTTTTTCATTCACCAATCAATTTTAGGTTTCAGCATTTTTTTAACCACACTTTGTATAAAGATGATTCTAAACAATGTAATGAAAGATATGACGGAATTAATTGATATACCTTTTTACTTTATTCAATATGCGTGTAATATGGCTGTAAATGGGTAGTGCCACTCTCACTCTTATAATGTGTTCTTGGGGAAACATGTAGTGTAATGAAAAATAGAAGTGTTATAATGGGAGTAATAATTGGTAACATTTTCCAAATAATATGTAATATTTCATATGAATATTGATGTATAATTTAACTTTCTGTGTCTCCCAGAATGCCTGATAAACATAAGTCCTGTTGTCTCTTAATTGGATGTAGTTAATGCCCGTTTTATAACAGAAGGTCATATTTTGATTAGAAACCCCAGAACATTTTCCTAAAATGTTGATTCATGACTAACAATTTGAAAAATGGTCAGATTTAACTGATAATGACAAAATATTAACATATTTCCATAAGAGTGCTACATTTGATCACTAAATTAATGTCAGTCATATTTAAAGACCAGGAGAGGGAGTTGCCATCCAAACATATTCAGGAAAGCCCTGAATGTGCTCTTTACAGGTCATATACGGACATAAACTGACATATGATCTCAGAGAAATATAGTGTCCCCTACAGAGGATAAAGGTCTATAATTCCTGGGTCCAAGATATATGATAAATGATATCAAATTACAGACTTCTAATATATATAAGTACTTGTATAGTCTACAGCAAATGTAATGTGAGGCTTTGTTTTTATGTCAGAAATAGTAAGAATAGAATAATGGTATTACGAATTTAATAAGCTATCGCAAAACTATTTTTTTTCAGGGGCTCAAATTAGTAACGTGCCTTTGCTTATGAAACCAAACATTTATCGTTCACAATAACACCATAGAAGTTTCATGTAGACTAAATACACAGCTTGTATAATCTTAATGTTTTGATTTATCTCTGTGGAAACAATTCTGCATGCATCTGAACCGGTTAAGAGTCTGAACGAACCGATTCACTCCAGATGAATCGCAGTTCTCAACACTAGACAGCGAGATCAAAGTGACTCGGTTCTCAGGTGCAGTTAATTACGATCATTATCGTTATATAGGAGAATTGTGAAAGCACGCGCAAGGAAAGAATAATAGCTTTTTTCATCGTGGACGTATAATCTGTTTATTTAAGCAGCGTTTTAAACACTTGTTAAAGCTGCATTCACAGGTTTTGTTAGAGGAGAGGATGATGGAGTTGTCTTTATATGACACGAGCACGGGTCAGATGTGTGCATATGATCAGATGTCTCTGGGTGAGATGCTGCAGATCCAGGATCATGCAGTGAGTGAAGAGGAGGCCTGGGCCCTGTGCTTCCAGCTGAGCTCCGTCCTCTCTCAGCAGCCCCGGCAGCAGGGCTCGTGGAGGCGGACTCTGGTGCCCGCGGAGGCCGCAGGAGGAGTGCTGTTCTCCCGCGACGGCAGCGTCTCTCTACGGCCCGGCTGCGGCGGTGCTGGTGAGAACCTCTGGGCCTGGAAATAATGCCGCGTTCCAGGCAACCTGTAACCCGTGGTTTTTCAACTCGTAACTGGGAGTACATCGATCTAGTTCACTGACGAATTCACTGGTGGGAAGTCACTGGTTTGACTACCGTTCCAGTGCACTTCTCACAGGTGGTAAAAAGGTTGAAAAAACGGGTTTCAGGTTGCCTGGAACGATTTAACCAGTTACGAGTTAAGAAATAAACGGGTTACAGGTTCCTGAACCGGCATAAGTGTAACATCCCTGCCCCTTTTTTTTGTGTTTTGTTTTTGTTTGGTGCAACATAATCACGTTCGGATATAAGGTTGTTATCAAAACGTTTAATTTGGATACGATTTCTCCCGAATTACATGTTAGAAAATATTTGCAGCTTTTGTGGTGTTTAAGGTTGTGGAATCGTGTTGCGTAAGAGTGTAACTCACCTTCATCCCTCTTTTTTTTTGTTTTTTGATTTTGTTGGACAGACATGCTAAATGTACTGCAGTGCTTTCAAATTTTAGGTTGTCTATCAAAAAATGACTTTGTCATATAGACATACGATTGGTCGCAGTTTACAAATTCTGTCAAAGAATCATTGGAGTCGTGAGAATCAGTAAAAATAATGATATTTAGATCAAAAAAGTGGTCATTGTCGTAAAATGTTGTTGGGATCTGAACTTTTTCAAATTTTTAATATGATAATAGTACCCTATTAATTTATAAAAGTTGGACATTTTAAAATCAAACCTCTAATAAATCTGAACAAGTTGTTCACAATTTAGGTTGATCTCTCAAAAATGAGTTTTCACGTAAGATTTTGTTTGGCGCTAGTACAACTTTTTCACTAGGTCACTACCAGAATCATTTCTATAAACAGTAAAAGAATGTATTTAGTATCTAACTTTAAGTGCGCCTCCATTTCTACATTGGTTGAGTGATCTGAACCATGTATATTCCACATTTTGATGAATTTATCAATACGACAAAGACATCCTATTCAATTGATTTGCATTTGTATATTAACTCTATAACATACAAATGTTATCTCGAGCTGATATAAAATATTCTTGTTGCAAAATGATCTTTACGGCTCATTCAGTTTTCATGTTCATCGCCATTTCAAAGAAAGGTCTGAACCTTAGGAGTATAAAATATTCTTGTTGCAAAATGATACATTACGGCTCATCAGTTATTTATTTTGAAAATCTGTCACCCAATAGAGATTGCTACAACGTTTACCAGTGGTGAACGCAAAGCATTTTGGGGATCCGCGGCACAAACAGAAGGCGCCAGTATTGAATGCATGGAGGGAAGAACTGGGAAGAACGCAGTGTACAAGATTCCGTCTACCTGCTGTGTTGTAAACTGCAGTAGTCGTTCTCACGATAGAAGTGGCATAAAGCTTAAGAACCGAAAATCCTTTGATCGTTTTCCAGCGTGGAAAAATAATAACCACAAGCCATGTTTCAGAGGCGACAAAAAGGCGACGAATGGCATGGATAGCAGCAGAGTTTAGAGTGTGACAAAAGCACAATGTTGTGTTTTATTGCGAGTGTACACAAATAAAAGTAAACACTTTGCTGTTCTGTTTGAATGATGTCCTGTTATGAACAAAATGACGGAGTATGTTCTTGTGTTTTCGCCAGTCGATCGCGTCTCTCTCTCAAATACATCAAATATATTCTATAATCTTTGGAAGCCGAAATCTAAAATAAAATCAGACTAATATCACAGATCTAAAGTGTAACCATATAGGCTACGTTTGAATGTTTAGTGGTTCTGTCCTCCGTCGTCACTCATAAGCAGGGCTCTCCTCTCTCTCTCTCTCCGCTCGCGCCCGCGCCCTCTCGCGGACACACCCCACCACACACCACACACAACACACACTCCAGGATTGCAATCTTGACATGAATTCTGACTGCATGCAGATAGATGAGAGCGCGCGAGGAGTGTGGTGCTTAAACTTACGACTTGAAGTTACTGAAAACTTTGTGTGTAGATTTGTCATACGTTTGTGCATTTTGTTTATTTATTTTTTTGGAATTGAGAATATATTGTCGAGTCTGATTTATATATATCTCATATCATGTAGTTATTGTGCTGGAAGTTGGGCAACAGGTTGACGTCTCCTGACCAGTCACTCATAAGATCCAGTCCCTTGATTTCCTTATTTTCTCCTCATATCTCGTCTTTGCATTAGGATTTAGTTTTAGGCGGTATGGTCCGACAATGTTATCTTTAGCCCACTGCATTTTGTAGGATTATAATATGTTTTTCACACTACTGTTTTATTTTTTTCATGCCAGAAAGCAAGCCTGCTATGCCAGCCCATGTAAATCTGTGTTAACTGGCCAACATACCCATAATTCTTTGCGTTCTGATGACGTTGCCGCCCAGTTGGTCACATGTCTTAGCGATCTCTATATGAAAACTAGAGATTGTGAGCTTTCAAATTATATATAGTTTGTCAAGATTAGTTAAAGGATTAGTTCACTTTTAAAAAACTTTTGCTGATAATTTACTCACCCCCATGTCATCCAAGATGTCCATGTCTTTTTCCTTCAGTCGAAAAGAAATGAAGGTTTTTGATGAAAACATTCCAGGATTTTTCTCCATATAATGGACTTCACTGGGACCCAAACGGTTCAAGGTCCAAATGACAGTTTCAGTGCAGCTTCAAAGGGCTTTAAACGACACCAGACGATGAATAAGGGTCTTATCTAGCGAAACCATCGGCCATTTCAAAAATAAATAAAACAGTTTAAGTTTTATAAGCACAAATGCTCGCCTTGCTCTGTTCTGTGATGCACGTTCGTGACTCCTGTTCGAACTCGTTCATCAAAATGAACGAATCTTTTTTCACTTAAGGGGTTTAATTAACTACTAACTTGTGTTTTGACATTTATATTTAAAGAAATGTTCTGGGTTCATTAAGCTAGCTGTAACATGTTGTCCATTGCAAACAAACCCCAAGCAGAAGTTATTCGTCTGTCTCAGCGCTGCTCTGTAGTAACAGACTACAGTTTGCCTAATCTACCCAGCACTTATATCTGTGTAAAAACAATTACATTAACTGTTTCATGGGTGGGTATTTCTTTATCATTTACAGTGAGGTTTACATATAATTACAAGAAATTGAAATGACTGATTTAGTAAGTAATTTGTGGGTGTATAGGTGTATTTTCTAAATGAATGATCCCATCTTGGCACACATTAAGATACACTTGCCCATGTTTAAATAATGTTGATTCCAGTGCAGTTTCTTGACCATAGATTTTCAATTATGAGACCAGAGTTAAAAAGATTTTAATACCATGCTTGTATATGCTTAAAAAAATAAACTGCACTATTGTAAGTGAATCAGGCACAACTGTCAACAATAAAACACATTTTTTTTGTATCATCTCTGTCTGTAGGGAATTCATTTGTGATCGAGACAGAGGAACAGGTAGGTGAAGAGTTTATCTTCAGTGCATAATCACACAAAGGTCATTAATTCAAGAAGCGTCATTAAGCTGAGTCCCTGTCTCTATAGGCGGTTGAGTTTGTGGGCCGTCTTGTGTACTTGAGTCTGGACTGGGGTCTGGAGACACAGGTGGAGCGGGAACTGAGCGAGACCCTGGAGATCCTGGTGTGTCAGATGACCAAAGTGAACCTCGGCGCCCATCGCTCCCGCCGGCCCGTCCGCACCATCTCTGATGTCATCCAGGTGCTGACATCATCAGTCTTCTGCGTCACTGGATCGGGACCAGGTCACAGAAGCCGAATATGCTTTTGCTCTGAATGAAAGCAGTGAGTGTGTGGCCTGATCCTCCTGGCTTCTGTGTGTCGGTTGTGTTTCTGACAGGTTTGTAAGGAGCGCCTGTACGACCCCAGCCAGGCCGTCAAGCATTACAAGAGTGTGTGTTCCAGTCTGTTCTCACACACCGTTGAGCTGTGCCAGTATCTGCAGATCGCCCAACAGGCCCGCGAGGTGAGCGAGGCTCAGTGTGAGATATACAGTTTGAAGTGGAACAAAAAAGTTCATCAAAGTTGTCCTAAGGCAAGTACTGGTATTGTACAAAATTCATGAATAACTTTGATGAAAGGTTTTGATCCTCTTCAAATGTTGACTACTGTAGTTAACCTAATGCAGCTCTCTCTGCGGTGTTGTTATGGTTGTAAAATAGATCATGAACTCTGGAGGGTTTTTACCTGCTGATGGTCTTTTTCCAAGTGACTTATTTCATTCCCAATTTTATATGGAAAAACACTCAGAGTCTGCAGAAACTGTTTGAAGCGGAGACCCAGCTGGTTGCGCGAGTGACCACTAACTGGGTAAGTAATGGGCTTTCAGAAAAAAATGATCAACTTCACATTTACTATATTTACATTTGTATTCCTGATGAGCCCAGTACATGAACAATTTGTTCCCAAGAATTAAATATTTGTTCCCTTGTTTTAGTAAATCGTCGCCACGTTGAACTAATTTGTTCCCTTGTTTTGATTTAAAGTCCCCCTGTGGTGAAAATCAAGCTTTTCTTGTTTTTATGTCTATGTGTTGTTTGTAAATTCATAAGTCGACAGCATTGCTGAGTATTTTCTCCTTAAAACTGCAGTGAAACAAAGTCCGTCTCAAAAACACGGTTAGAAATCGCTGGTGTTTCTGACGTCACAAACTACCTTGTAACCAATCAGATCAACATGTGATCGTCAGCGAGTGGATCTCTGAGTGAGTGAGTGAGTGAGTGGAGGCGGGGCTCATTTGCATATTCGTAGAACCACGTATACTAAGTGAGGCAAGGGTGTGAGTTACATTCAAGCCATTTTAAGGCATGAAGAGAACTTTTAAATATCTAATTTTGGTGATCAAAGGTGAGTTTTAAGGCATAAAATTTACTACAGAGAGACTTTGACAACGTGGCCATGATTTAGTGAAACGAGGGACCAAATTTTAGTGAAACGAGGGAACAAATTAGTAAAATGTGTGGATGTATCTGTAATTCATGGCTGCGATATACATATTTTCCCCCCATGTCATCTACATGTATTAATGTATGCTCTAATTTTTCTTCGAATACAAGTCGTTTTTTTAAATCAGCAGAATAAAGTGCTCTGCAAAAACACTCATAAATGTCTGCATATTTTGCAATCAATTGCCTTCTATGTGTGTGTACTAATTTATATTTTTATTCATGTAAGATATATACATTTTAGCAAAAGCATTGGGAAATGCAGAAAATGACATTTTTCGTCAGCTTTCATGGTCTGTCAATGTCAGTGTCAGGCATGTTTCTTGTTTCCACACTGCAGATGTGCACATGGAAGGATCTAGTGGATGAGTTGAGCAGTGGTGTAGTGTTGCGGCCTTTAGTGAAGACTTTAAGTAAATGCCCACTACCTGCTGAGACCCCTCCATTCAACCAGCTTCTGCGGGACATCCAGTGCAGACGATACACACTACGGAAAGTTCAGGTTTGTGTTCAGTCTGTCTTTGTTCATTTTCAAATGTTTCTTTTTGGTTCTTTTCAGTCCTTCCAGAAAAATGCAGTTTTTTTTTGTGATTTGTTGCAGGCAAAAATTATGCGGCACGTTTTCTTAAATGCGATGGAATATGTGGGATATTTATGCAATTTTATGCGATGAAATTGCAGGAACTTGTAAAAATTGTGGTTTGATGAAAAAGAGAGAAAAAAAGTGATTTTTCCCCCCCCACTTTCTGCTAAGATATATGCGACTTTTTTGCAACAAAAATGTGGGGATTATGAAATCATGTAAGCCCTGCATATTTTGCGCGGAAATCTGCAATTTATGCAGTGAAAGTGTGGCGTATTTGAAAAAATGCCCCTGCATAAATATGCAGAGTTTGATTATGCATTGAATTATGCAATCGCATAATAACGTTTTTCTGGAGGGACTGTTTTGTCAATATATTCTGTTTAATGACTTGAAATAATTACATAGTTCTGGCATGAAACTCTAGATGGCGCAGGCTGATAAGTCTTTGACTTATGAATTCATGTATGTTACATGTGCAGCAGCACATCTTACATGTATTGGCAGTAGAAAGTCTCAGTACTTGCTCTGCAGCACCGTAGCAGATCTATTCCACCAAGGCCAAATATATTAACATTGTCATATCCATTACTATGCCAATCTCTCTGACCATACCAATCTCCCAAAAGTTGTCATGACATAATTTTTGTTGGATGTCTTGCCTAAATGTACATCCTTGCATTCGTAGGATGTGGGAGACTGCCAGAGAAGGCCAGACCCTCACCAGAATCTTCTAGAATTCATCCGCTCACGACCAAAATTACGACCGGTGAGAAGAATCTTTTGTATATGCTTCATTTAAACATAATTACCTTCAAAGAAATGAGCAATGACGAGCATAACCGATGTTCATCGCATATGCAGATTTATATCTTAAAGTTTCTTTCTTCTCCGTAACATTTAGATATTAAAATAGAATCAGTTAGCTGATTACCTTTAAAAGTCACTCTGTTCTTACAGCCGTTAACACTTTCTGTGATGATACATGTTTTTCTGTTGGTTCATGCAACATTTGGCATGAAGCCTATTAGCATCAAGCCAAGTTCTAACAAAACTTAAAGGGGACCTATTATGCCTCTTTTTCACAAGATGTAATGTACGTCTCTGTCCCCAGAATGTGTTGGTGAAGTTTCAGCTAAAAATACCCCTCAGATCATTTATAATAGCTTGTCAAATTTACCACTATTTGGGTGTGAGCAAAATCACATGTTTTTGTTTGTTTCATTTAAATGCAAATGAGCTGATGCTCCCCACCCTGGTTTCCAGAAGAGGGCAGAGCCTTTACAGCTCGTGCTTCGGATAATCTGGCAACAACAATGTCACGCAGCCAAAATGTCAAAAATTGTTCTATTCAAGTTCCCGCACCTATGCAATTGACCGCTGTTAAAAAGAACACATTTTCCTCTTCCAGACTCTATGGGCATCAGCGCCCTGCCCAGATGCAGCGAACTGTCTCACGAAATGATTCAGGCACTAGCCACCCGTGCTGAGGTGTGGAAAGCCATGGGTACTGGACACGGTGACATGAGGTTACTCGCTTCAATTCGCTCGCAGACCGCCCCGCTTTGCGGGCATAGTCTATACTTCGGTAAGGAGTAACGTGGCACACGTCCTCCGGGCCAAAGTAATGAGCTTACTAGCAAGGGAGCTGTGGGAACAGTTCCCCCGCCCCACAGCGAGTCAGGCTTCTACAGCCACTACTTCCTCGTTCCCAAGAAGGATGGTGGCCTCAGGCCCACCCTAGACCTCAGACATCTGAACCGTGCCCTCACGAGAAGGCCGTTCAAGATGCTAACTTTTAAACAAATCCTCTCCCAAGTACGCCCAGGGAATTGGATTTTCTCAGTGGATCTAAAACTTTAATATCCAGATAGTCCCCCATCACAGACCATTCTTGATGGTTCGTGTTCGAAGAGGTGGCCTACCAGTAAACGGTCCTGCCGTTCGAACTATCCCTGGCCCCACGCACTTTTACGAAGTGCATGGATGCAGCATTTTCCCCCTTGAGACAAAAGGGATTTGCATCCTGAATGACCTCAACGACTGGGCCAATATGAGCCAGTTGGAGGAAGAATTAATGTCACAGATCTGTGCTCCTCAGCCATTTGGATACGCTGGCCCACGAATGGCCCAGCCTCCCCTTTATGCCTTTTTCCCCCGGTCGCGCTGCTCCCTCAGTTCATTAAACAGATCAGGGAAGACGGGGTGGCGTCTCTCTGGTGTACCCAGCCTTAGTTCCCCGATTTGATTCAGCTGCTTGCAGAAGCCCCATGGCCAATTCCCCTGTGGATAGACCACCTTTCCCAGGTGAACGGTATAATCTGGCATCCCTGACCCAAGATGTGGGCACTCCATGCATGGCACCTCAACAGGAACTTAAGGAACTCCCAGCGAGAGTCCTGAATACCATCTCAAAGGCTATAACTCCGTCCATGAGATGTCTCTACACTCTTAAGTGGTCTGTTTTCTCTGACTGGTGTACAGTCCGGATCCAGGAATCTTTTTCATGCAAAGTGCCTCTGGTACTTTCCTTCTTACAAGAGCTAATGTTCGCGGGTTCGCTCAAAGTCTATATGGCGGCCATAGCAGCACACCACTTTCCCGTGGCCTGCCAGTCTCTGGGTAGAAGTGACGTAGTCGCCCGTTTACTGAAAGGGGCAAGGAGGCTCAACCCGCCTGGTTGGAATCTATGCCTTTAAATGCCCCCCGTTTGAGTCGCCACTTTCGCTTAAAACCGTACTACTGCTAGCATTAGCATCGGTCAAGTGAGTGGGCGACCTGCAAGCGCGCTCCGTCAGGGCTTCCTGCTTTGAGTTTGCCAAGGTCATCCTCAAACCAAGTTATGGCTATGTGGCCAAAGTGCTCTCTAGTCTGTTCATAGCACAAGTTATTACGCTGTCCACTCTTCCCGATTCGGAAGATGAGCATCAGCTTCACTTACTCTGCCCTGTCCGGGCCTTAAGAGTGTGTATATATAACAGCGCTTCGTCCATTTTAGACAGTCAGAGCAGCTCTTTGTATGCTTCCGTGGCTGCACCAAAAGTCTTTTGGTCACGAAGCAGAGACTATCCCACTGGATAGGGGACGCTATTGCGTTGGTGTATGCTTCAGTTGGCCTTCAATGCCCCATCGGCATCAGAGCACACTCCACTAGAGGCATGGCCTCTTCCTGGGTGTGGTCCAGTGGTGCCTATTGGCGACATCCTCGCTGTCCACCTTCGCCAGATTTTACAACTTGGAGGTCCCTGCACCGCAGGCACAAATTCGGTCTTGTTGCAGTTGACCTCAGAGGGAGCTCAACCCCCATTACCTCTCCGGAGGTTCCGACCACAGTCCGAGCCCCTGTTTTGCTGGGTATAACTTGCCCTATCGCCTAGGGACTCTTATCCAAGCTTCCCAGGCTAGGGCCACAGAACATGTCGTTCTGCTTGCATAGCACGGCGTGATTGGATTGGTACCCCATAGCGTCTAGCAAAGACACAACGAGTAAACGTTTCGAAGCGGGAACGTCTCGATTACTTGCGTAACCTTGGTTCCCTGATATAACGGGAACGAGTATTGCGTAGTGGTTCTCAAACCTGTCCTGGCGTACCCCCAACACTGCACGTTTTCTTTGTCTCCCTAATCAAACACACCTGATTCAACTCATTAGCTCATTAGCTCAGTTGAATCAGGTGTGTTCGATTAGGGAGACAAAAAAAACGTGCAGTGTTGGGGGTACGCCAGGACAGGTTTGAGAACCACTGGCGTAGACGGCTGTGCTGTCGCTACACGGCTGGTGTTCATCACTTCCGTTGAATTAAGCCTGATTCCTATGGCCAATATGAGCTGCTTTTATAGACGGATGCCCCGTCCCTTTCGGCAGGCTCTGTGCGCTCTCAGACATGCTGCTTCACGATAGGTTGCCACTGACCAGCAAATGGGCGCAATCCGATTCCTGCACTGTTATGGCTGTGCAGTGGCACTGCGTTTAATTAAAGGCTTCAAAATTCGGGGAGAATGAGTTTCCCCATAGCGTCTAGCAAAGATGCAATACTCTTTCCCGTTATCGCAGGTAACCAATGTATGCAGGTAACCGATGTACGCAAGTAACCGAGACATTTGTCATCCTAAAGTTTCAACAACATATAAAAACTTGCATATCCAAAACGGTTTTAGGGTTTTGGCTGATGTCACCAATCCCTTCCCATCCAACCATCTGTCATATGAAGAGACTTTTCACTATCTAATCCAATCCCTGTTGACAGCAGTTTTAATTTATAATTGGAAGTTTACTTTTGTAACATCAGATTTCTCAGCTAACAGGTTTTGCTTTCCTATTGATTTCATCTTCCTCAGGCCTCAGAGCGTAAGATGGGGCTAAAGCCCAAAGAGCAGAGCAGTCTACATGAGCTACTTATGGAGGAGATTCGCTCTATGAACCACTGGAAACGCCTGGCACACAACAGGGAGACAACCTACCAATGTACACAACACTGGGCTTTCTTCTTTTTTTCTTTTTGTAACTCCTGAATTTGTGAACCACTGATAGTTTTGATTCCTTAAGCAGCAGATGGCTCAACCATTAATAAAGAGCCTGATGACGCCTCTTTTCTGAAGTCAACTTCACACGGGATACCTTCAGATGTAAGTTTTTGCACGTTCAGAGTCCTTGGATGGTACTTCAACTATTTTACATTTTGATGACTTGGTTAATTTGTATGATTTTGTACATCTCATTTGTACTTTTTAATACGATCTGCTCATGCACCAGTGATGGGTATGTTTAGCGGTGGGGTTAGAGGAGGATCTTTATGGGTTTTTTGTACGATGCACATTGTATGAATTCATACAAACTTGCCACATCGTGATGTATTTGTTTTCCTGTGAGATCAGGTTGGTCCTCTACATATTTATATAGCACATTTCATACATTATGGCAATTCAAAGAGCTTTTGGCAATTCAAAACTGTTATAAAAGAAATTAAGAGATATATGATAGTTATAAAATTAATTAAGAGTAAAAAGATGCATAGATAAACTTCTCTTCTGGCAAAACACCGGTGTATCATATTTTTCACAACTCCCAGTTTTCCTCTGAGATTTTCCCATGGTTATTACACTGTGTCTGTGGTGTTCATTCGACGCGCCCAAAAAAATCGATTGGATGTCTCCAATAGACCTTATTTTTTTCCCTAAAATTGGACAAGAGTAGCTCTAGGGCTGACTCATGGGGTAACCTCGGGTTCACTGTTTGTTTTAACCGCGGAAAGACGTCAGTATACCTTTGTTCCAAGTTCAAATCCTCCAATGTTAATCTACTAACTCTCCTGACTGCTTTGTCGGACAAAAATGGCGGATTATGATTGTTCAGATCGCCTGTCAATCAAACTCCCTGCGAAGGGTCAATTTTCAGTGCCATTTGAGTTTAGAATAAAAAGGAGGATGCAAAATAAAATGGTGTAATCAGTCGGACGTACAGTGCCACAGCACTCATTCAGTAAAAGCATAGCTAAACAGAAGTGTTTTGAGTCTGGATTTGAATGTGACTACTGTAGGCGCACATCTGATCTCTTCTGGAAGCTGGTTCCAGCTGCAGCTGGCATAGTAGCTAAAAGCAGACTCTCCATGCTTCGAGTGAACCCTTGGTATTTCTAACTGATGTGATCCTAATGATCTGAGTGATCTGTTGGGTTTATATTCAGTGAGCATATCTGCAATATATTGAGGTCCTAGCCCATTGAATGATTTATATACCAGTAATAATACTTTAAAATCAATCCTAAATGTAACTGGGAGCCAGTGTAAAGACCTGAGGACTGGTGTGATATGTTCATATTTTCTGGTTCTGCTCAGGATCCTGGCTGCAGCGTTCTGTATGAGCTGCAACTGTCTTATGGTCTTTTTAGGAAGGCCAGTGAGGAGTCCATTACAATAATCCACCCTGCTGGTGATTAAAGCATGCACAAGTTTCTCTAAGTCTTGACTGGAAACAAGGCATTGCAATTCTTGCAATATTTTCGAGATGATAGTATGCTGATTTAGTAATTGCTTTGACATGACTACTGAAACTAAGGTCTGACTCCAGAATCACTCCAGACTTGATTTTTAGTTGTTTGACCCCTAGCGTCAAGGTATGCATTCATCTTAAGAACTTCATCTTTGTTTCCAAATGCAATGACTTCAGTTTTGTCTTTGTTTAACTGAAGAAAGTTTTGGCACATCCAGTTGTTTACTTCATCAATGCATTGGCACAGGGAGTCAATGGGGCTGTAATCGTTAGGAGATAGGGCTAAGTAGAGCTGTGTGTCGTCTGCATAGCTGTGGTAAGAGATTCGGTTCTTTCTCATTATTTGGCTCATTGGAAGCATGTACAGGTTGAATAGGAGTGGCGCAAGAATTGAGCCCTGGGCGACTCCGCATGTCATGGATGTCCACTCAGACTTATGGTCTCCTATACTCACATAATAACCTCTCCCTTCTAAGTATGACCTGAACCATTTTAGGACTATTCCTGAAAGCCAGACCCAATTTTCCAGCCGGTTAAGAAGTGAGGAATTTACCACTTCTAGGAGATCTGCTTTTAAGCAGTTTAACACACTTTTGAAAAAGGAGGTGGGGATTGTGTTAAGGGTGCAGGTTGAAGTTTTAAGTTTGCTGTATGGTTTCTTCTAAAATTTTACTATTTAGTTTCTTCAAAATCAGACACAGTATCTTTCTGAGGATGAGGTCTGATCTGTCTGACCTCAGTGCCACACGAGGATATGCTGTTCGCCTTTCTGATATTATTGATTTTCTCAGAGAAGGAAGCAAACTCACTGCACTTGCTGTCTGAGAGCATTTCACTGGGAATCTGGTTTGGGCAGTTTGTTAGACTCTCTACAGTAGCAAACAGAGTGCGTGTGTTTTTTCTGTTTAGAATATTTGATAAGAACGTCTGTCTAGTTCCACATTGAAAGCATGGAGGCTGTCTTGATAAATGTTATAATGGATTACAAGTTTTGTCTTCCGCCACATGTGCTCATATTTTCTGCATTGTTTTCATATTTTGCAGCGCTGCTGAGTTTCTCCAAGCTGTTTTTTGTATGCCACTCTTCTTGACTTTCACAGGAGCAGTATCATCTATTACACATTTAACTTTTGAGTTAAAGGACTTAAGGAGAAAATCAACAGAGTCAGCAGATATGCTTAGTGTTAAAGATATGGCCTTCATAAATAGCACACTAGTGTTCTCATTTAAGCATCTCTTGTTGACAGACACAGATCTAGCTTCAATAATAGGAGAGATCAACATATCAAAGAAAATACAGAAATGATCAGACAGTGCTACATCCTTAACAATGGATGAGATGTTTAGACCCTTACTGATAAGTAGATCTAGAGTGTGTCCGCGATTATGTGTGGGTCCATGTACATGCTGAGTCAGATCAAAAGTATTTCAAACGGTTATGATTTCTTTTGTCCTATTGGTTTTTTGCATTATCTATGTGAATTTTAAAATCCCCAGCAATAGCAAAACAGTCATACTCTACAGAACTGTTATCAACACTGGGTAACCACTTGTTCTGTAAACATTTGAGAAAGTTACTGTTAGCATAGCGGGGACCCGACACATCACATTGCAGTTATACCGTTGTGTAAAATTTATTCCCTAACTGTGCAGGAAACTCTTGGTTCAGGAGATCCTGTGCAAGATGCCAGAGTTACAGGTGAGATCTTTACTTTTGCTGCAACAGGTGAAACCTGACACGTTTGTGTCACAATTGACCTCCAAATAAAAGAAATGCAACAAAAGAAAAATTATAAAAAAAATGCTTTATGAGAATTAAGTTTATTTTAACCCATTAATACACACTTATTAGTACATACAAAAAAAGGATATTACAGTTATTGGGGATTCACTGGTTTGGAAAAAAAGTCTCAATTTTGTTTTTTGAGATGAAGTATGATCTGGATATCATAAGATTTACCAAATTTAAAAATATATATTTTCTTAAATGTGCTTAACATGTCATCCAATCCCCTAGACATCAGAGTCTGCACAGGAAAACGCCGGACCAGATCTTTTGCTTGCAACAGGGATCTCTTCAAAGTGGTGCGTCACCTTCAAGGAAATTACACTTGAACTACTCTGGGCACATTAAGTTGCATGAAATGAAGACTGCAGTCTTGTCTGTCTCTCTTATATATATATATAATCAGCAAAATCTCTCGCATAAGTATAATTTTTTGTAATTCTCATACTGTTGCTGTACTGAGTGACGCTCATTTTTGTCATCTCAAGTACTGAGAAATTGTACTTAAAGGTTTTGCAATATTATCTGTACTTAAACTCAAGTTAAAAAAAGTACTGGTGTGAATGTATCCACATTTAATTTTACTTACCCAAATACTAAGTACTTTACTTTCTATTCATATTTCCCCTCAAGGTTAAGAGCAGTAACAAGGGGTCTGTTCTCACAACGATCGTTGATGTCATGAAAATGCACAGTTCTGAAGAAAAAGGAGATCTGGATAATATGTTGTGTGAGAGATACCGGGACTGGCGGGTGAGAATTCCTGATTCAGGATCTAAAAATGTTGTTCAGACTGCAGGCAAGTCGGTTTTCTTTCTTTTTTCTTTCTCAAATCAGACCTTTACAGGCAGACTGTCAGCACTATTAATTGCTAGTAATCAAATAAGATTTGTCAGTCACAAACTTAGTCACACCAACCCTTGGTTATGTATATAGACAAAGTTTTCAAAACGGATGCGGGAAAAATGGAGGTGCATCATCTTGCTCTTCAAATTAGCGTTGAGTCGTTGCAGAAGTCTTCCTTCACACAGGAAGAACTCAGCGATGGAGGAGACTGGTGTATATTGTGATTGTTCTTTGCTGTAGTCACGGCTGAAATCTTCTGACATACCGTTGAATACAGTATGAAAACTTCCGGCATTTCCATCACTGGTTTTGGCGTTATTGTTGTCGCATTAAGAGTGACGATTTGAGTAGCCAGACTGAGACGCATCTTTAAAAATCTGATTGAAATCAGACAAACATTTTTTTCCCCCAAATCTGATTTAAACCACATTTGGGGGAAAAAAATGTTTGTTTTTTTGCTGGTTTTTACTTTCAAAAACCCACCTGGATAAAATCTGGATATGTGAAAAATATAATTTTTTTTTTTTTTTTTTTTGCTGGCAGTCTGAACATAGCCTAAACGTCTGTTCTTCTTAGGTTTGCTCATGCTGTGCAAGGAGAAGTCTTTATTTCACATGGCATAATATTTGCTCTCTGTGTCGGAGGTAAGATCACTCGTTCCTCTGAATCTGCTCACGGTGAAACTTGCGGACCTGTGACTTCTGCTGTGTGTTCACAGGGTTGTGTGTCCTGGGTGTTGTATAGAGGTAAGCTGGGCTCTAATGTATTGAATGTTTTGGATGCCGTTAATGACGTCTGGCTGATCATTTGCATGTTCTCTGTTACAGATGCGCTTGCCCTCCAAGCACTGCGTGAACCTTCCGCTGAGCTTCTTCAAGCAAATCGTGATGAAAGATGGCGAGCAAAGCCAGAGAAATTTCTGGAATGAGCGCTGGTCTTGGAATTCAGCCTGGTAAAGAGACAATATCTGTTGCACCAAGAACAAAGTTTTTGCAAGATATTGTGAGAACTTGGGTGTAGAAACAATTTTCACGCAGAAATTGCTGGTAAATTTTGCAAATGATTACAAAGAAACGGCAAGTGACTTGATTCAGTTCTTCGGAATTTATTTCAATTTATATGTATTTTTTTACTTCCTAGGGCTGTACAATGCAACTTCCTAGGGCTGTACAATGCAACTTGTATAATTCACATGCTACAAAAAAAATCTATGAATGATTAGGCTAAATTTATATAAATTACCACAGTTGCATGCTCTGACAGTTGTGTGTGTGCGAGACCAGACAATTTGTGTAGTATTGCAGTTCTGTTTCCGCTCTCTGCAGGCAAATTTTTATTCCCTCTCATATCCTTGGTGACGAAATCCTTGGTGATGAAACAAGAGCCATATTGTAAATGTATTCCTGCAGCGAAGTAGCTACTGCTTAAATTGACGCATTAGAACGATAGAGAAATATGAATGAGAAAAGGCACAGAACGCTAAGCATAAAAATGTTACTTCACATACTTGACTTTGAAAACCGAGAGAGGTGTTTTACTATGGGAATCGCTTTGGGTGTGACCAACTACGGAAGCTGCTGTGACATGACATCTGTCTTTGACAGTCAGATTCCAGCCCTACCTTTATCACTCAGTGTGAAGCCTGAATTTGTCTTTCCAATCTTCTTTGTCCAGTTTAGATGAGATTGTGTGAATCGTATCGTCAGTGTCAATATTTACTGACAGGAGTGTCACAGGTGTCTTCTGCTGCTGTAGCACTTCTGCTTCAAGATTGGAGGTGTTGAGTGTTCAGAGATGCTCTTCTGCTTCAAGATTGGAGGTGTTGAGTGTTCAGAGATGCTCTTCTGCTTCAAGATTGGAGGTGTTGAGTGTTCAGAGATGCTCTTCTGCTTCAAGGTTGAGTGTTCAGAGATGCTCTTCTGCTTCAAGATTGGACATGTTGTGTGTTCAGAGATGCTCTTCTGCTTCAAGATTGGTCGTGTTGAGTGTTCAGAGATGCTCTTCTGCTTCAAGATTGGTCGTGTTGAGTGTTCAGAGATGCTCTTCTGCTTCAAGGTTGGAGGTGAGTGTTCAGAGATGCTCTTCTGCTTCAAGATTGGACATGTTGAGTGTTCAGAGATGCTCTTCTGCTTCAAGGTTGGACATGTTGAGCGTTCAGAGATGCTCTTCTGCTTCAAGATTGGTCGTGTTGAGTGTTCAGAGATGCTCTTCTGCTTCAAGGTTGGAGGTGAGTGTTCAGAGATGCTCTTCTGCTTCAAGATTGGACATGTTGAGTGTTCAGAGATGCTCTTCTGCTTCAAGGTTGGAGGTGTTGAGTGTTCAGAGATGCTCTTCTGCTTCAAGATTGGTCGTATTGAGTGTTCAGAGATGCTCTTCTGCTTCAAGGTTGGACATGTTGAGTGTTCAGAGATGCTCTTCTGCTTCAAGGTTGGATGTGTTGAGCGTTCAGAGATGCTCTTCTGCTTCAAGATTAGTCATGTTGAGTGTTCAGAGATGCTCTTCTGCTTCAAGATTGGTTGTGTTGAGTGTTCAGAGATGCTCTTCTGCTTCAAGGTTGGTCGTGTTGAGTGTTCAGAGATGCTCTTCTGCTTCAAGGTTGGACGTGTTGAGTGTTCAGAGATGCTCTTCTGCTTCAAGATTGGACATGTTGAGTGTTCAGAGATGCTCTTCTGCTTCAAGGTTGGTCGTGTTGAGTGTTCAGAGATGCTCTTCTGCTTCAAGGTTGGTCGTGTTGAGTGTTCAGAGATGCTCTTCTGCTTCAAGGTTGGTCGTGTTGTGTGTTCAGAGATGCTCTTCTGCTTCAAGGTTGGACGTGTTGATGGTTCAGAGATGCTCTTCTGCTTCAAGATTGGACGTGTTGAGGGTTCAGAGATGCTGTTCTGCTTCAAGGTTGGACGTGTTGAGCGTTCAGAGATGCTCTTCAGCTTCAAGATTGGTCGTGTTGAGCGTTCAGAGATGATCTTCTGCTTCAAGGTTGGTCGTGTTGTGGCTTCAGAGATGCTCTTCTGCTTCAAGGTTGGTCGTGTTGTGTGTGCAGAGATGCTCTTCTGCTTTAAGATTAGACGTGTTGAGGGTTCAGAGATGCTCTTCTGCTTCAAGATTAGACGTGTTGAGGGTTCAGAGATGCTCTTCTGCTTCAAGATTGGTTGTGTTGAGTGTTCAGAGATGCTCTTCTGCTTCAAGGTTGGTCGTGTTGAGTGTTCAGAGATGCTCTTCTGCTTCAAGGTTGGATGTGTTGAGCGTTCAGAGATGCTCTTCTGCTTCAAGATTAGTCATGTTGAGTGTTCTGAGATGCTCTTTTGCTTCAAGATTGGTTGTGTTGAGTGTTCAGAGATGCTCTTCTGCTTCAAGATTGGTTGTTGAGTGTTCAGAGATGCTCTTCTGCTTCAAGGTTGGACATGTTGAGTGTTCAGAGATGCTCTTCTGCTTCAAGGTTGGACATGTTGAGTGTTCAGAGATGCTCTTCTGCTTCAAGGTTGGTCGTGTTGAGTGTTCAGAGATGCTCTTCTGCTTCAAGGTTAGCATGTTGAGTGTTCAGAGATGCTCTTCTGCTTCAAGGTTGGAGTGTTGAGTGTTCAGAGATGCTCTTCTGCTTCAAGGTTGGTCTGTTGAGTGTTCAGAGATGCTCTTCTGCTTCAAGGTTGGAGTGTTGAGTGTTCAGAGATGCTCTTCTGCTTCAAGGTTGGTCGTGTTGAGTGTTCAGAGATGCTCTTCTGCTTCAAGGTTGGCGTGTTGAGTGTTCAGAGATGCTCTTCTGCTTCAAGGTTGGTGTGTTGAGTGTTCAGAGATGCTCTTCTGCTTCAAGTTGGTCGTGTTGAGTGTTCAGAGATGCTCTTCTGCTTCAAGGTTGGATGTTGAGTGTTCAGAGATGCTCTTCTGCTTCAAGATTGGTCTGTTGAGTGTTCAGAGATGCTCTTCTGCTTCAAGGTTGGTTGTTGAGTGTTCAGAGATGCTCTTCTGCTTCAAGGTTGGAGTGTTGAGTGTTCAGAGATGCTCTTCTGCTTCAAGATTGGTCGTGTTGAGTGTTCAGAGATGCTCTTCTGCTTCAAGGTTGGTCGTGTTGAGTGTTCAGAGATGCTCTTCTGCTTCAAGATGGTTGGTTCAGAGATGCTCTTCTGCTTCAAGTTGCTGTTGAGTGTCGAGATGCTCTTCTGCTTCAAGGTTGGTCGTGTTGAGTGTTCAGAGATGCTCTTCTGCTTCAAGATTGGACGTGTGGTTCAGAGATGCTCTTCTGCTTCAAGGTTGGTCGTGTTGAGGGGTTCAGAGATGCTCTTCTGCTTCAAGGTTGGTCGTGTTGAGGTTCAGAGATGCTCTTCTGCTTCAAGATTGGACGTGTTGAGTGTTCAGAGATGCTCTTCTGCTTCAAGGTTGGTCGTTTGAGGGTTCAGAGATGCTCTTCTGCTTCAAGGTTGGACGTGTTGAGGGTTCAGACATGCTCTTCTGCTTCAAGGTTGGACAGTGTTGAAGGTTCAGAGATGCTCTTCTGCTTCAAGGTTGGTCATGTTGAGGTTCAGAGATGCTCTTCTGCTTCAAGATTGGACATGTTGTGTGTTCAGAGATGCTCTTCTGCTTCAAGATTGGACATGTTGTGTGTGTTCAGAGATGCTCTTCTGCTTCAAGATTGGATGGTTGAGTGTTCAGAGATGCTCTTCTGCTTCAAGGTTGGCATGTTGAGTGTTCAGAGATGCTCTTCTGCTTCAAGGTTGGACGTATTGAGTGTTCAGAGATGCTCTTCTGCTTCAAGATTGGTCGTATTGAGTGTTCAGAGATGCTCTTCTGCTTCAAGTTGGATGTGTTGAGTGTTCAGAGATGCTCTTCTGCTTCAAGATTGGTTGTGTTGAGTGTTCAGAGATGCTCTTCTGCTTCAAGGTTGGCGTGTTGAGTGTTCAGAGATGCTCTTCTGCTTCAAGGTTGGATGTGTTGAGCGTTCAGAGATGCTCTTCTGCTTCAAGATTAGTCATGTTGAGTGTTCAGAGATGCTCTTCTGCTTCAAGGTTGGAGGTGTTGAGTGTTCAGAGATGCTCTTCTGCTTCAAGATTGGTCGTATTGAGTGTTCAGAGATGCTCTTCTGCTTCAAGGTTGGACATGTTGAGTGTTCAGAGATGCTCTTCTGCTTCAAGTTGGTGTTTAGCGTTAGTTGAGTTGTTTTTCAGAGATGCTCTTCTGCTTCAAGGTTGGAGGTGTTGAGTGTTCAGAGATGCTCTTCTGCTTCAAGATTGGTCGTATTGAGTGTTCAGAGATGCTCTTCTGCTTCAAGGTTGGACATGTTGGTGTTCAGAGATGCTCTCTGCTTCAAGATTGGTTGTGTTGAGTGTTCAGAGATGCTCTTCTGCTTCAAGTTGGAGTGTGAGTGTTCAGAGATGCTCTTCTGCTTCAAGATTGGTGTGTTGAGTGTTCAGAGATGCTCTTCTGCTTCAAGTTGGACATGTTGAGTGTTCTAGAGATGCTTTGTTCAGTTGGTGTGTTGAGCGTTCAGAGATGCTTTTGCTTCAGATTAGTCATGTTGAGTGTTCAGAGATGCTCTTTTGCTTCAAGATTGTTTTTGAGTTAGAGATGCTCTCGCTTCAAGTTGGTTGTGAGTGTTCAGAGATGCTCTTCTGCTTCAAGATTGGTCGTATTGAGTGTTCAGAGATGCTCTTCTGCTTCAAGGTTGGACATGTTGAGTGTTCAGAGATGCTCTTCTGCTTCAAGGTTGGATGTGTTGAGCGTTCAGAGATGCTCTTCTGCTTCAAGATTAGTCATGTTGAGTGTTCTGAGATGCTCTTTTGCTTCAAGATTGGTTGTGTTGAGTGTTCAGAGATGCTCTTCTGCTTCAAGATTGGACATGTTGAGCGTTCAGAGATGCTCTTTTGCTTCAAGATTGGGCGTGTTGTAGGGCTGTTAATCTTCCTCTATAATACTATTCGAATTCCATTCCTTATTTTATTTAATATTCGAATATTAAATGCTCAAATTCATCATATTATTATTTACGACTGGTTGTTTTAGCTGGTTCTCTAACATTGAAGTGCTGTATTGGACAGTTTTGTGTAGCGGTGTTCCATGAGGGAGAGAGCGCGCGGAGAGGAACGGGTGAGTGTGAGAGTGTGAGAGTGCGTGCGAGAGGTACGGGTGAGTGAGAGAGTGCGCGCGAGAGGTACGGGTGTGAGAGTGCGCGCGAGAGGTACGGGTGAGTGAGTGAGAGAGTGCGCGCGAGAGGTACGGGTGAGTGAGTGTGAGAGTGCGCGCGAGAGGTACGGGTGAGTGAGAGAGTGCCGCGGAGAGGTACGGGTGAGTGAGAGAGTGCGCGCGAGAGGTACAGGTGAGTGAGTGAGAGAGTGCTCGCGAGAGGTACGGGTGAGTGAGAGAGTGCTCGCGAGAGGTACGGGTGAGTGAGTGAGAGTGCGCGCGAGAGGTACGGGTGAGTGAGAGAGTGCGCGCGAGAGGTACGGGTGAGTGAGAGGCGGGCCGCCAAGGGAAACCCAACGTGCGCAATTGTGTTACTATTCAAAAACTTTATTGTTCATCAGACGAAACAAAAGCATTTTCACATGCGTGTAAGCCGCGAGAAAGGCAAGGTTGCGCATTATATATATATATATATATATATTTTAAATATACAAAAAGCAATATTCGAATAGTAACTTCAGCATTCGAATAGTATTGAATTTTTTTTTTAATATTCGAATTATATTCGAATTTCGGAATTCGTTCCAACAGCCCTAGCGTGTTGAGGGTTCAGTGATGCTCTTCTGCTTCAAGATTGGACGTGTTGAGGGTTCAGAGATGCTCTTCTGCTTCAAGATTGGACGTGTTGAGGGTTCAGAGATGCTGTTCTGCTTCAAGGTTGGACGTGTTGAGTGTTCAGAGATGCTCTTCTGCTTCAAGATTGGACGTGTTGAGGGTTCAGAGATGCTGTTCTGCTTCAAGATTGGACGTGTTGAGGGTTCAGAGATGCTGTTCTGCTTCAAGGTTGGACGTGTTGAGCGTTCAGAGATGCTCTTCTGCTTCAAGATTGGACGTGTTGAGGGTTCAGAGATGCTCTTCAGCTTCAAGATTCGTCGTGTTGTGGGTTCAGAGATGCTCTTCTGCTTCAAGATTGGTCGTGTTGAGCGTTCAGAGATGATCTTCTGCTTCAAGGTTGGTCATGTTTTGGGTTCAGAGATGCTCTTCTGCTTCAAGGTTGGTCGTGTTGAGTGTTCAGAGATGCTCTTCTGCTTCAAGGTTGGTCGTGTTGTGTGTTCAGAGATGCTCTTCTGCTTCAAGGTTGGACGTGTTGATGGTTCAGAGATGCTCTTCTGCTTCAAGATTGGACGTGTTGAGGGTTCAGAGATGCTGTTCTGCTTCAAGGTTGGATGTGTTGAGCGTTCAGAGATGCTCTTCAGCTTCAAGATTGGTCGTGTTGAGCGTTCAGAGATGATCTTCTGCTTCAAGGTTGGTCGTGTTGTGGCTTCAGAGATGCTCTTCTGCTTCAAGGTTGGTCGTGTTGTGTGTTCAGAGATGCTCTTCTGCTTTAAGATTAGACGTGTTGAGGGTTCAGAGATGCTCTTCTGCTTCAAGATTAGACGTGTTGAGGGTTCAGAGATGCTCTTCTGCTTCAAGATTGGTTGTGTTGAGTGTTCAGAGATGCTCTTCTGCTTCAAGGGTTTGGTCGTGTTGAGTGTTCAGAGATGCTCTTCTGCTTCAAGGTTGGATGTGTTGAGCGTTCAGAGATGCTCTTCTGCTTCAAGATTAGTCATGTTGAGTGTTCTGAGATGCTCTTTTGCTTCAAGATTGGTTGTGTTGAGTGTTCAGAGATGCTCTTCTGCTTCAAGATTGGTTGTTGAGTGTTCAGAGATGCTCTTCTGCTTCAAGGTTGGACATGTTGAGTGTTCAGAGATGCTCTTCTGCTTCAAGGTTGGACATGTTGAGTGTTCAGAGATGCTCTTCTGCTTCAAGGTTGGATGTGTTGAGCGTTCAGAGATGCTCTTCTGCTTCAAGATTTCTGTTGAGTGTTCAGAGATCTTCTCTTCAAGATTGTTGTTGAGTGTTCAGAGATGCTCTTCTGCTTCAAGATTGGTGTGTTGAGTGTTCAGAGATGCTCTTCTGCTTCAAGGTTGGGTGTGAGTGTTCAGAGATGCTCTTCTGCTTCAAGGTTGGCATGGTGAGTGTTCAGAGATGCTCTTCTGCTTCAAGGTTGGACATGTTGAGTGTTCAGAGATGCTCTTCTGCTTCAAGGTTGGTCAGTGTTGAGTGTTCAGAGATGCTCTTCTGCTTCAAGGTTGGATGTGTTGAGTGTTCAGAGATGCTCTTCTGCTTCAAGTTGGATGTGTTGAGTGTTCAGAGATGCTCTTCTGCTTCAAGGTTAGTCATGTTGAGTGTTCAGAGATGCTCTTCTGCTTCAAGGTTGGGTGTTGAGTGTTCAGAGATGCTCTTCTGCTTCAAGGTTGGTCATGTGAGTGTTCAGAGATGCTCTTCTGCTTCAAGGTTGGAGATGTTGAGTGTTCAGAGATGCTCTTCTGCTTCAAGGTTGGTGTGTTGAGTGTTCAGAGATGCTCTTCTGCTTCAAGGTTGGAGGTTGAGTGTTCAGAGATGCTCTCGTTCAATTGGTCGTATTGAGTGTTCAGAGTGCTCTTCTGCTTCAAGGTTGGAGTGTTGAGTGTTCAGAGATGCTCTTCTGCTTCAAGATTGGTCGTATGAGTGTTCAGAGATGCTCTTCTGCTTCAAGGTTGGACATGTTGAGTGTTCAGAGATGCTCTTCTGCTTCAAGGTTGGGTTGTGTTGAGTGTTCAGAGATGCTCTTTCTGCTTCAAGGTTGGTCGTGTTGAGTGTTCAGAGATGCTCTTCTGCTTCAAGGTTGGAGTGTTGAGTGTTCAGAGATGCTCTTCTGCTTCAAGTTGGTCGTTTGAGGTTCAGAGATGCTCTTCTGCTTCAAGTTGGACATGTTGAGTGTTCAGAGATGCTCTTCTGCTTCAAGGTTGGTGTGTTGAGGTTCAGAGATGCTCTTCTGCTTCAAGATTGAGTGTTCAGAGATGCTCTTCTGCTTCAAGATGTCGTGTTGAGTGTTCAAGATGCTCTTTTGCTTCAAGTTGGTCTGTGTTGAGTGTTCAGAGATGCTCTTCTGCTTCAAGATTGGAGTGTTACGTTCAGAGATGCTCTTCTGCTTCAAGTTGGTCGTGTTGAGGTGTTCAGAGATGCTCTTCTGCTTCAAGGTTGGCGTGTTGAGGTTCAGAGATGCTCTTCTGCTTCAAGATTGGGCGTGTTGAGCGTTCAGAGATGCTCTTCTGCTTCAAGGTTGGTCGTGTTGAGGGTTCAGAGATGCTCTTCTGCTTCAAGGTTGGACATGTTGAGTGTTCAGAGATGCTCTTCTGCTTCAAGGTTGGACGTGTTGAGGTTCAGAGATGCTCTTCTGCTTCAAGTTGGTCATGTTGAGTGTTCAGAGATGCTCTTCTGCTTCAAGATTGGACTGTTTGGTGTTCAGAGATGCTCTTCTGCTTCAAGATTGGACATTTGTGTGTTCAGAGATGCTCTTCTGCTTCAAGGTTGGTAGGTGAGTGTTCAGAGATGCTCTTCTGCTTCAAGGTTGGACTGTTGAGTGTTCAGAGATGCTCTTCTGCTTCAAGGTTGGACGTGTTGAGGTTCAGAGATGCTCTTCTGCTTCAAGATTGGTCGTGTTGAGTGTTCAGAGATGCTCTTCTGCTTCAAGATTGGTCGTGTTGAGTGTTCAGAGATGCTCTTCTGCTTCAAGGTTGGTCGTGTTGAGTGTTCAGAGATGCTCTTCTGCTTCAAGGTTGGACATGTTGAGGTTCAGAGATGCTCTTCTGCTTCAAGATTGGGCGTGTTGTAGGGCTGTCAATCTTCCTCTATAATACTATTCAAATTCCATTCCTTATTTTAATTAATATTCGAATATTAAATGCTCAAATTCATCATATTATTATTTAGACTGGTTGTTTTAGCTGGTTCTCAACATTGACAGTGCTGTATTGGACAGTTTGTGTAGCGGTGTTCCATGAGGGAGATGCGCGCAAGAGGAACGGTGAGTGTGAGAGTGCGTGCGAGAGGTACGGGTGAGTGTAGAGAGTGCGCGCGAGAGGTACGGTGTGAGGAGTGCGCCGAGAGGTACGGGTGAGTGAGTGAGAGTGCGCCGAGAGGTACGGGTGAGTGAGTGTGAGTGGCGCGAGAGGTACGGGTGAGTGAGAGAGTGCGCGCGAGAGGTACGGGTGAGTGAGAGTGCGCGCGAGAGGTACAGGTGAGTGAGTGAGAGTGCTGCGCGAGAGGTACGGGTGAGTGAGTGTGAGAGTGCGCGCAGAGGTACGGTGAGTGAGAGTGCGCGCGAGAGGTACGGTGAGTGAGTGTGAGTGCGCGCGAGAGTAACGGTGAGTGAGTGAGAGAGTGCGCGCGAGAGGTACGGGTGAGTGAGTAGTGCGCGTGAGAGGTACGGGTGAGTGAGTGAGAGAGTGCGCGCAAGAGGTACGGGTGAGTGATGTGAGAGTGCGCGAGAGGTACGGGTGAGTGAGTGGAGTGCGCGCGAGAGGTACGGGTGAGTGAGAGAGTGCGCGCGAGAGGTACGGGTGATGAGTGAGAGGGTGCCGCAGAGGTACGGGTGAATGAGTGTGAGTGCGCCAATGGTACGGTGATGTGAAGAGTGCGCGCGAGAGGTACGGGGAGTGAGTGAGAGAGGCAGCGAGAGGTACGGGTGAGTGAGTGAGAGGCCGCAAGAGGTACGGGTGAGTGAGTGAAGAGGGCGCGAGAGGTACGGGTGAGTGAGTGAGAGGGCACGCAGAGGTACGGGTGAGTGAGTGTGAGTGCGCGCGAGAGGTACGGGTGAGTGAGTGAGAGTGCGCGCGAGAGGTACGGGTGAGTGAGTGAGGTGCATGCGGAGGTACGGGTGAGTGAGTGAGTGAGAGAGCGCGCAAGAGGTACGGGTGAGTGAGAGAGTGCTCGCGAGAGGTACGGGTGAGTGAGTGAAGAGTGCGCGCGAGAGGTACGGTGAGTGAGAGAGTCGGCGTGCGAGAGGTACGGGTGAGGAGAGGCGGGCCGCCAAGGGAAACCCAACGTGCGCAATTGTTACTATTCAAAAAACTTTATTGTTCATCAGACGAAACAAAAGCATTTTCACATGCGTGTAAGCCGCGAGAAAGGCAAGGTTGCGCATATATATATATATATTAAATATACAAAAAGCAATATTAATATAATTCAGCATATCGAATAGTAACTTCAGCATTCGAATAGTATTGAATTTTTTTTTTAATATTCGAATTATATTCGAATTTCGGATTCGTTCCAACAGCCCTAGCGTGTTGAGGGTTCAGTGATGCTCTTCTGCTTCAAGATTGGACGTGTTGAGGGTTCAGAGATGCTGTTCTGCTTCAAGATTGGACGTGTTGAGGTTCAGAGATGCTGTTCTGCTTCAAGGTTGGACGTGTTGAGGTTCAGAGATGCTCTTCTGCTTCAAGATTGGACGTGTTGAGGGTTCAGAGATGCTGTTCTGCTTCAAGGTTGGACGTGTTGAGTGTTCAGAGATGCTTTCAGCTTCAAGATTGGTCGTGTTGTGGGTTCAGAGATGCTCTTCTGCTTCAAGGTTGGTCGTGTTTGGGTTCAGAGATGCTCTTCTGCTTCAAGGTTGGTCGTGTTGAGTGTTCAGAGATGCTCTTCTGCTTCAAGGTTGGTCGTGTTGTGTGTTCAGAGATGCTCTTCTGCTTCAAGGTTGGACGTGTTGAGGGTTCAGAGATGCTCTTCTGCTTCAAGATTGGACGTGTTGAGGGTTCAGAGATGCTCTTCTGCTTCAAGATTGGACGTGTTGAGGTTCAGAGATGCTCTTCTGCTTCAAGTTTGGACATGTTGAGGGTTCAGAGATGCTCTTCTGCTTCAAGATTGGACGTGTTGAGGGTTCAGAGATGCTCTTCTGCTTCAAGATTGGACGTGTTGAGGTTCAGAGATGCTCTTCTGCTTCAAGATTGGACGTGTTGAGTGTTCAGAGATGCTCTTCTGGTTCAAGGTTGGACGTGTTGAGGTTCAGAGATGCTCTTCTGCTTCAAGGTTGACATGTTGAGTGTTCAGAGATGCTCTTCTGCTTCAAGATTGGTCGTGTTGAACGTTCAGAGATGCTCTTCTGCTTCAAGGTTGGTCGTGTTGTGGGTTCAGAGATGCTCTTCTGCTTCAAGGTTGGTCGTGTTGTGGGTTCAGAGATGCTCTTCTGCTTCAAGGTTGGTCGTGTTGTGGGTTCAGAGATGCTCTTCTGCTTCAAGGTTGGACGTGTTGAGTGTTCAGAGATGCTCTTCTGCTTCAAGATTTGGTCGTGTTGAGTGTTCAGAGATGATCTGCTTCAAGGGTTGGTCGTGTTGAGTGTTCAGAGATGCTCTTCTGCTTCAAGTTGGTTGTGTTGAGGGTTCAGAGATGCTCTTCTGCTTCAAGGTTGAGTGTTCAGAGATGCTCTTCTTCTTCAAGGTTGGTCGTGTTGTAGGTTCAGAGATGCTCTTCTGCTTCAAGATTGGTCGTGTTGAGTGTTCAGAGATGCTCTTCTGCTTCAAGGTTGGTCGTGTTGAGCGTTCAGAGATGCTCTTCTGCTTCAAGATTGGGCGTGTTGAGCGTTCAGAGATGCTCTTCTGCTTCAAGGTTGATCGTGTTGAGGGTTCAGAGATGCTCTTCTGCTTCAAGGTTGGACATGTTGAGGGTTCAGACATGCTCTTCTGCTTCAAGGTTGAGTGTTCAGAGATGCTCTCCTGCTTCAAGGTTGGATGTGTTGAGGGTTCAGAGATGCTCTTCTGCTTCAAGGTTGGTCATGTTGATGGTTCAGAGATGCTCTTCTGCTTCAAGGTTGAGTGTTCAGAGATGCTCTTCTGCTTCAAGGTTGGTCGTGTTGAGTGTTCAGAGATGCTCTTCTGCTTCAAGGTTGGTCGTGTTGTGGGTTCAGAGATGCTCTTCTGCTTCAAGATTGGTCGTGTTGAGTGTTCAGAGATGATCTGCTTCAAGGTTGGTCGTGTTGAGGGTTCAGAGATGCTCTTCTGCTTCAAGATTGGTCATGTTGAGGGTTCAGAGATGCTCTTCTGCTTCAAGGTTGAGTGTTCAGAGATGCTCTTTTGCTTCAAGGTTGGTCATGTTGAGGGTTCAGAGATGCTCTTCTGCTTTGCTTCAAGGTTGGGCGTGTTGAGGTTCAGAGATGCTCTTCTGCTTCAAGGTTGGTCGTGTTGAGTGTTCAGAGATGCTCTTCTGCTTCAAGGTTGGTCGTGTTGTGGGTTCAGAGATGCTCTTCTGCTTCAAGATTGGCCGTGTTGAGTGTTCAGAGATGATCTGCTTCAAGGTTGGTCGTGTTGTGTGTTCAGAGATGCTCTTCAAGGTTGGTCGTGTTGAGTGTTCAGAGATGCTCTTCTGCTTCAAGGTTGGAGGTGTTGAGTGTTCAGAGATTCTCTTCTGCTTCAAGGTTGGAGTGTTGAGTGTTCAGAGATTCTCTTCTGCTTCAAGATTGGTCGTGTTGAGTGTTCAGAGATGATCTTCTGCTTCAAGGTTGGACGTGTTGAGCGTTCAGAGATGCTCTTCTGCTTCACGGTTTGTCGTGTTCAGAGATGCTCTTCTGCTTCAAGGTTGGTCGTGTTGAGTGTTCAGAGATGATCTTCTGCTTCAAGGTTGGAGGTGTTGTGGGTTCAGAGATGCTCTTCTGCTTCAAGGTGGAATTTTGTTTCTGGCATCAAGGCATGTTTACCCAGAGAACTACCGCTCACTGGTTATTTTATCTTTTTTGGACTATTCTCTGTAAACCTTAGAGATCGTGTGAAATCCCAGTAGATTATCAGTTTCTAAAATACTCAGACCAGCCTGTCTGGCACCAACAACCATGTCATTTTCAAAGTCAATTAAATCACCTTTTTTCTCCATTCTGATGCTCAGTTTGAACTTCAGCAGATCGTCTTGACCATGTCTACATGCCTAAATGCACTGAGTTCCTGCCATGTGATTGGCTGAGTGTGAAAAATCCTTGTCGTCATTTGAGACTTGACATGATTTATTTAAGAAACTTGCTAAAAACGCACATCAAAGATTATATATATTTATTATTATTTTTTTCCTCAGCTTTTTATTGAAGAACATGGATTTCAAGTCTGAATAGAAAATTAATGGTTAATTTACATCAATTTTCTGTTAATAAAGTTTAAAATCAAGAAGCCTGGTTATGATTACAGCAGAAATTTCCTAGCCTTTGAATACTGTTGGAAAATGTGGTGCTTTCAAGTCAAAAATACTGTCAAAAAAACTGTTTTATAACAGTTGTATGTGATGGATACTAGGGCTGCACGATATTGAAGAAAAATGTGATAACTCATTAAACAATGCGATATTCTATATGCTACACGATAATTTAAGTGTGTAAAATAAACTTAAATTATCTTTAAAATATATTTAAAAAATATTCACCTTATTTTTTTGACAGGAAAATATCCCTACAGCTTCTGAAAGTGAACAGCAGTGTTTTACTGTAGCATAAAAAGTGTTATTTTAACATCAGTGTAAACCACTGGTTTCAGAAAGGCATACATTTGATTATTCACGTTCTGTTGTTAAATAAACCTAATGTAAAAATAAAACTGCTTAGTTTTCACTATGAATTGAATATCCTGATTCTTATTAAAGTTAAAGATATCCAGCCAAGAGCAGTGTGTGATTTTTCTGTCTTTTTTTTATGACCCAGATTATTGCAAGCTGTTGCGATATGCATATCACGATATATACATTTGCGATATTTTGATATATTGTGCAGCCCTAATGGATACCCTACTGTACTCTGTGTAATGTTTGTCTGCTCTATGCCACAGGATTCCTCTGGTTTTAGTGTCGTGCGGGAAGGACTCGACATCTGTTCACACTCGGGCTATGCGCGACTGGTACAGTCAGGACATCTGTGTGAGCTGCCAGAAGGATTTATCGAAGACGTGTGAGACTGTTCTGTCCAGCTGTCCCATCAAAGACTCTCAGGAGATATGACCACCCTCCCTTTTCATCAATTTTATCTGTTCCTTTATTTGTATTTCAGTGGTGTTTGTTTTTTTGTTTTTGTTGGGTTGTTCATAGTGTGGCACCATGTTGGTTCGAAACGTTTATTTTTCACCATTTTGCTAATTTTTAGGTTTTACATTATGAACAAAATTAAATAAATGTGCTGAATATTTTACTAAAACGTTTGTATGCATGTGGAGTGCAGTAATAAATGATATTCATTGCAGTGTTAAGAAATGTGGCAAAAATACACAAGGATGATTCTCAGTGGTATAAAACAAATGGAAACCAAATGAAATTTTATATTTTTTATTCAGTGACCTTTTCTTTGTGTCAAATTTGACAAACCTATATACACAAAGAAACACACTGATCAGCCATAACATTAAAACCACTGACAGGTGAAATTAATAACATTGATTATATCATTACAATGGCACCTGACAAGTGCCACAAGTCATTGGACAAGTCATTCTTGAATTTCAAATTGTAGAAAATTAGCTCTAAAGAAATATTTATAATCAATCATAACTTGTTATAATTGATTATGATTATTTGGATCCTTTAATAGAATTAACTTTAATGTTGTAAAATTAATGTTACAATCAATTAACCTGTTTGTCCCGTGAACTCACTGTTAATTGTTTATTAATTTTAAGAAATGTACATTTCCGAGGTATGGGAAATGTCTGTCTGTCTTTACAGTGCTAAGAGACTCCAGTATATGAGCTTGAGACACGGACAACTTTACGTGTGATATGAACAAGACTTTATTAACTAGACTAAACATCTAAACTACTAACATACACATACAGTTTACCAAGGGAAAGAGAGCTGAAGCAGAATACAGGAAAGCAAGAGGCCTCTTTTGGAAGTTCCCCAGATCTCATTCGTATAGAGCATCTCTGGGGTGTGCTGGACCAACAAACCTGATCCAGTTGCAAGACTTAAAGGATCTGCTGCTCATGTATTGGTGCCAGAAACCACAGGACACGGGGAAACAAAATATTTGTAGAAACGTGACTTATTGGGCATTTTAAACAACCCGAACACTATATACAAGTTTTGGCTAATTAAGTTTTTTAAACAAAGTCTAGCTTGGCTGCCAAGTGACCAAACATGGATTGGTACAACATATTGGTTTTGGTTTAGTAGGCTACTTCATTTCAGCCTGTGTATAACCTGTGCCTTTTCCTCACCATATTAAAACTTTCTAATTCTATATTTTGTCATATTATATAGGATAAACTAAATGACAATTTCCTTTTTAATGTCTGACAATAATGCCTATAGTGTGTTATTGTACTCATACAGCCCGTAAACTCCTAATTCATAATTCTGAAAATTTAATTGACTATACTTGTCTTTTATAAACAAAAAATTTGTTGTTAACATGAAGTATCGTTTTATAACCAGCTACATTTTTAAGTAGATCATGTCAAAAACAGTTATATGAATTATTTTTGTGATCATTTACTTATTATGATGATTTTTGGAATCACACACGAGCACAAAACAAAGAAATAAGCTCTAGCAAATAAAGTGTTTTGTTTACCCCTGCACAGAAAATACTGAGGCAGCATTATATTAAAATTAATCTTTTCCTCCACCTTCAATGCCTGGACCCCTATAATAGTCCATTTTCCGTAAGAGGGTTTTGAGATAGCTGTTTTAAAATAAAAACACTTCTGGAGAAAACAATTCGTGTAATTGGACTTGACTATTTTAACTAGCACCATTCTGACACACATTTCGGTTTCATAAGACTTAAATTCGACGTAATACATGATAAATGAACTTGTTAAACCTGGCTTTAGATTTTAACTTGAGATATGAGTTTGCATAATGTTGTGGTCTCGTCTTTCAGTAGTTAAAGAGTGTTTAGTGGATCCTGTGAACTCGTCGCGTTTTAAACGCAAGCATTCAGCGCATGCGCAGTAGCGGTACAGTCAGACTTAACTCTCGACGACAGTCATCATTTTGTCACAGCTTTTAAAATACCTGCATCTTTGTCCTTTTAGATAACACCTTCATCATCTTATTCTTCATCTTCAGAGTCTCAACATGAGTGGAGATCATGCACATAAACGCCATCAGGTACCAAATTTCGAACATGTTATATATTAAACTATTCTCGCAGGACATATTTATTTGAAGTGAAATTGTACGTAAACTTTACAAACGAATAGTTAAGATTGTGGATAACTTATATGTTAATAGCGCAACGCCACCTTTATGCGCGAATCTTCTAACGTTAATTGCATTTTTTTTTTTTTTTTTTTTTTTTTTTTTTGTAATGCGACATGGTATGTTTGAATGCTGTGTAAATGTGTGTTTCAGATGGAGTCCGGGTCTGTGGACTACAGTAAGTGTGTATTCACAGCAGGTGATGAAGCAGCGCTCGTGACACTGACAGTGAGATGGAGCAGAAATGGCGTCAGAGACTAAGTCCGTCAGCCGCTCTCTCTGCTGTCTATTGTTCAGAAACAGCGCTGGAAACCCACACTTGACACCTGAAATGCCTCACACTGAGATCACATTCACTTAGAGTAGTAGATTGATTGTCGGAAAATGACTGTCATTGTGTGTATTAAAGGGTAACGGGCTGAATTTGGCCGCTGAAAGTGGGGAAAGGATGCGTGAGGACTTAGTCTTTGCGCCATTTTCTCTCCTCTGAATCTCTGACTGAATATGAGCAGCAATAACTCATGTAACAGACAACTGACTCACATTTATAACCACCAAAATGATATACTTCAGTTGTTTCTGTAAAATCATAATATGAAAGATTTTGCTATCTTTTTTTTGCCATGTTATCTATTTTTACATGACAGATATGGTTTGTAGCAATAACTGTAACTAATATGGCATTTCACCCAAAATAGGCTCTGTTTATATTTGTAACTTTAACTAAAAGTACTGACATTTTTGTACCACGATAGTACCAGAATAAGCATGGTAATACTATATGGCAGGGGTTCTCAAACTTTTTGGGGCCAGCAGGGACCCCTTGTAGAGTAGAACATTTTCTCAAGGACCCCTCATAATTATAACAGTGATTAAACACAAAGTTAATGTGGATGGTAGTAATGAACATAATATGCTTGTTTTATTTGCTCAAATGGCCCCCATCTGTATGGACTTTTTAATAATACAGCAGCACTAGTGCAGACAAGTTGTTGACAAATAAAAAACATTGGTGTATCAGTCACATTTTATTATTATATTTAAAATTAATGTAAAATACCAGTAGATAAAACAAAATATTTACAAACATTATAAACATGTATTTTAGTTAGTGTATTTAATTACAAACAACATTAATTTTAAAGCCTAAACTTATTTAAAGCGAAACCCTATGGTATCAGTGTTGGGGAAAGTTACTTTTAAAAGTAATGCATTACAATATTGCGTTACTCCCAAAAAAAGTAACTAATTGCGTTACTTAGTTACTTTTTATGAAAAGTAATGCGTTAAATTACTTTTGCATTACTTTTTCTCATCTGGGCTGGGCTTGCTTGTTTGTTTTTTAATAACAACAAAAAAAGTTATATTTTTGGCAAATGTTAAGAACCTTTCACACCAAAAGTGATAAATGCAAGGAAATGCATGTTTACTCCTGTACAGTAGAGGGCGCCGCTCAAACAAACCGTTCAGCCATTCTGGATTACAGAACAATAGGATACAGGAGAAGGAAGTTCAACACGCTTATTTCTACATCTAATCTTGAGTAATTTTTGCCTATTAGTATAGTTGAATTAGATCATTGAAGGTTAGCAGCATTGGTTAATAAATTGAGATTAAATACGTCAAATATATTTGTGTAATTTAATATAGTTAATTCTAAAAGTTTTGCATAAAATTCTGAGATTGCATTTTACCGTTTTTATTCATTTTGAGGAATGCTGAATGTTTTCGTGCAAGTGAGATGAGTAAATGCATGTTCATATTTAGTCTAGAACTACAATAAGCATCATGTTTACTCTACACAAACACACACACACACACACACACACACACACACACACACACACACACACACACACACACACACACACACACACACCACCACCTCCTCACTTTGTTTCTATCAATATGAGGACAGAAGAGTTGTCACTCAATACATGTGAAAAAATAACTAGCGTTACTTATTTGAAAAAGTAACTCAGATATTTTGTTGCAAATTGAAAAAGTAATGCATTACTTTACTAGTTACTTGCAAAAGTAATCTGATTACGTAACTCAAGTTACTTGTAATGAGTTACCCCCAACACTGTATGGTATACATACACTATTAGTCAAATGTTTAAGGATCGGTACGTTTTTAAAAGAAGTTTCTTCTGCTCACCAAGACTGCATTTATTTTAATAAAATTACAACAACAACAAAAAACGTAAAATATTGTGACAATTTAAAATAACTGTTTTCTATTTTAATATATTTTAAAATGTAATGTATTCCTGTGATCAAAGCTGAAGTTTCAGCATCATTACTCCAGTCTTCAGTGTCACATAATCCTTCAGAAATCACTATAATATGATGATTTGATGCTCAAGAAACATTTCACATTATTAACAATGTTGAAAACAGCTGTATACAAAATATTTTTCAGGATTCTTTGAAAACTGGAGAGGGAGGGAGGGTGGGAGGGAGAAAGAGAGAGAGAGAGAGAGAGAGAGAGAGAGAGAGAGAGAGAGAGAGAGAGAGAGAGAGAGAGAGAATGACATACTGTAGATTACAAAATGCAAATAATTGCTTGTAGTTCTGTAGCAGAATGTTGAATTCCAGCATTAGTGAAGGTTTGCTCTGTCTGCAGTCATTGTGGCATCTTCTTATCTCTCTTTACAGTTGTTGTTGAACCTCATGTACACTGATATTACTCTCTAAACACCCCTTCCAACTGCCTAACCCTTACAAATACATAATTGTGGAGGAACAGTGATGCTATCAGATCAATTTGAGGGCACTCATAAGCCTACTCTGCCTATTTTCTTTGAACTTTGAAGCAATAAAAAGCACATCTATTTTTGTCACTTTGAGTTCCTGTTTGATTTCAAACTTGCAAGATTCCAAACAACCAATAGTTCCAAGCAACCAATAGTTCCAAACAACCAATAGTTCCAAGCAACCAATAGTTCCAAGCAACCAATAGTTCCAAGCAACCAATAGTTCCAAACAACCAATAGTTCCAAGCAACCAATAGTTCCAAGCAACCAATAGTTTACAACCAATAGTTCCAAACAACCAATAGTTCCAAGCAACCAATAGTTCCAAACAACCACTAGTTCCAAACAACCACTAGTTCCAAACAACCAAGAGTTCACAACAACCAATAGTTCCAAACAACCAATAGTTCCAAACAACCAATATTTCCAAACAACCAATAGTTCACAACCAATAGTTCCAAACAACCAATACTTCCAAACAACCAAGAGTTCACAACCACCAATAGTTCACAACCAATAGTTCCAAGCAACCAATAGTTCCAAACAACCAATAGTTCCAAGCAACCAATAGTTCCAAACAACCAATAGTTCCAAACAACCAATAGTTCCAAGCAACCAATAGTTCACAACCAATAGTTCACAACCAATATTTCCAAACAACCAATAGTTCCAAACAACCAATAGTTCCAAACAACCAATAGTTCCAAGCAACCAATAGTTCCAAACAACCAATAGTTCCAAACAACCAATAGTTCCAAGCAACCAATAGTTCCAAACAACCAATAGTTCCAAACAACCAATACTTCCAAACAACCAAGAGTTCACAACCACCAATAGTTCACAACCAATATTTCCAAGCAACCAATAGTTCCAAACAACCAATAGTTCCAAACAACCAATAGTTCCAAACAACCAATAGTTCCAGGCAACCAATAGTTTACAACCAATAGTTCCAAACAACCAAGAGTTCACAACCACCAATAGTTCACAACCAATATTTCCAAGCAACCAATAGTTCCAGGCAACCAAGAGTTCACATAAAATAGTTCCAAACAACCAAGAGTTCACAACCACCAATAGTTCACAACAACCAATAGTTCCAAACAACCAATAGTTCCAAACAACCAATAGTTCCAAACAACCAATAGTTCACAACAACCAATAGTTCACAACAACCAATAGTTCACAACAACCAATAGTTCACAACAACCAATAGTTCACAACAACCAATAGTTCACAACCAATAGTTCACAACCAATAGTTCCAAACAACCAATAGTTCCGCATTTAACCCAATTAATTTCAGTGTTTCTCAAGCACACTCGCTGATAAGTTGATGAAATTACTGCATTTTTTGATATTTTAGTTGACTTCTCAAGTATCTAGCCGGTAGTGCTATTTTATGAAGCTCATTATAATGTCTATTGTTAGATAATAAATAGTTGCAGTTAATTTCAGTTAGATAACGTGAGCAGCATTTCAATATCTACCATAACCAAATGTAAGTTGTCATTTTTTTACCGTTTTTAGTCTTTCTGCTATCCATCCTTCCTTGTAGGAGGTCGAATGAGTTTCTATCAAGACAGCCTATTCAATATCACTGGATATATTATATAATAAAGAGTTTTGTACGAGTTTCGTACTTTCTTGGGTTATTTGCTTGCATTCATTAATATTCACTTGTTGTGTATACTGTGAGTATCATAAAATAACATTAGGATGTGAGTAATTGACCTTATAAAATTGAAATCTATAAAAATCTAATGTTTGATAGTCTAAAAATATATATTCAAATTAAAAACCTACAAAAAAAATAGTTACGCATTTATGATCGACAATACTCTTTTGAGCAATTAGACTAACGGGCCATTTACATGAAAAGTTTTTAACTAAAAACTTAAAACTTTTTATGCGTTTCACTTACACAACAACCGTTTTTTTGGGCCTGAAAATGCAAACTTTTTAAAATGGGATTCAAAGTACAAGTTTTTGAAAACAATACCATTATTGTCTCTGTGTAAACTACAAAAACACAAATTTGTGAAAACGTAGAGGTCATGCGCACGTGTATTACATGTTCAGTCTCTCGGCGCGTAGTGTTTCTTTATATCGTGACATCGCCACCTACTGGCCTGGCATGAATACGGTAATACAGCATTTTTAGTAATTTCTGTGAAACCGTGTTTACAGAGATCGTTTTGACAATTTTGTGACCACAAAAAAACGCAAAACGTTTTTTTTTGCGTGAAAAACGCAAAGTGTAAATGTTCCCTAGAGCTATTATTAAAGAGCCAAACAACCATCTAATGGTTAAAGCAATGCATTACATATGAAAACTTTTTGAAATTTAAACCTTTTTGGAATTTAAAACCTTTTTATCTTTTAACCCTAAATACTACACTAATTGTAATATATATAATAAAGTTATTAGAAAAAATATTATTTTAAATGTTCATTAATGGATCATAATTATTGCACAAATATTATTAGTACCAAAAAGATAAAAAGTTAGGCTTAGGTTGTTTGGTCACATTTAACCGCTAATGAGTATGAGTGTGACCTAAGAAAGAACACCTAAACTCAAGAAAATCATATTAATATTGTTTCTTTATCTCTCCCCAGAATAAAATACTATTTGAGAGCTCCATGAACCATGTGACTGTGACATCATAGCATGTTGCAACTGTTTTTCAATGGCTCTGGTGAAACACAAAAACACATACTTGAGCCATTTCATTTTGCTCATATTAGTCACTTCTTTATTTGGGAAGTATGCTAATTTGAAAGTAAATTTAAGAGATTAATATGTTGATCTAGTTTATGAGCTGGTAAAATAACCCTCTTCCCAGTCATTGGATTGGCTTTATAATTTAGTGTGCTGCCAAAGCATCATGTTTAACTTATTTCATAAAAGAAAGCTGGTTAGATGTTTTTTAAGCACAAAAGCAGGTTGCACAGGAGTCGTCGAATGAGAGCAGCACAATGCTTTTGTACACGACCAGTACATTAATGTGACATTTTGCTCCAATAAGTGTATGTGAGCTCTGTGAGTTATGTGTTTTATGCCAATACCTGTTGTACGTTTGTAAAGCTTTAAAACAGGCACATAAAATGTAAAAATTAAATTTGAATGGTTTTAAACTAAAACTTAAGTGTATAATAGCTTAATAAGCACAATGCGGACATATGTAATATATTTATATTTATAATTATAATTTTATTTATTTCCTAAACAGTATACCGACATAATCTATGATCATATAACTGTGTTTTTACATGGTACAACAAGGTACTGTGTGGTTTTCTTCTGATACTTTATTGTTAGTAAAATACCATTATATCACACAATATACTGGTTATTGTTATGATATAGTATAATAATAATAATATCATGCAGTGAGATATTTTATTTATGCCATTTACATGATATTACATCAAGTTATTGTACATCTCATACATTTGAGGAGACTTAATGTATCACAGTCCTTATTTTAATTTTATTTTAAATTAATTCAAATGGATTATTGTTATATTTCATTCAGATGTACGACACTTCTAAATCTGGGAATTATTTTTTTGACTCAGATTCACACAAACACAAGGACAAACATAAAGACAGAGAACACAAGAGAGAGCGGGACAACTCAAAGAACGGCAACAGGTGATTTTTTTATTACGCCCTTTATTTTCACATTGGTTTCAAGACAGAAATAATTCTAACATTGTGTACAACTCATTCCCTGTACTTTCAGGTCTAGCAGATGAGATATATTATTTTCAGGCCTTGGGTTATTGATCTGCTGTTTGGATGGCATTATTCATTGGAGATTCTTTTATCTATTGAAGGAGAATCTCATCTTTTTCCATTTGTTTTACAGCGAACACAGAAGCTCTTCAGAGAAGAAGCATCGAGAGAAAGAAAAAGAGCAACTTAAGGATAAAGAAAAGCGAAAAGAAGAAAAGGTTGATTCAATTGTGCCATACCGAAGAGTTACAAATAATATAATGAATTAAATATGCGCCTTGTGTCTCTTTGAACGTGCTTTATGTGTTTATACATCTTATTTTGGGTGCGTTTTTGTTTTCTTGTGAAGGTCCATAGTTCTGATGGGAAACATCGAGATAAAGAGAATGGCATCGTAAGGTAAGACAGTGATGTGCCGCAATGTTTACATTTCTTCATATAAAAGATTTATTATTAAACCAAGATAAACTGCTTAAACTAAAAAAAATTATCTTTTTTCAGCCCACCGTCAATTAAAGTAGAAGAGGATAATGGCTATCATCACTCCATCAAACATGAGAAGTCTCTCAAGAGAGAGCGGGATGAAGACGAGTATGTGCAATAAGATCTGTTCCCATGATCCTTAGCATATGGGATGTAAAAACAAAGTGATTTCTATTTGTAAAGCAGGTTTAAACACAAGCACAAAAAGGTTAAAGTGGAGAATGAGAAGAAAGTGAAAAAGCGTAAACAGGAAGATGACAGTGATTATGAGGAGAGGGAGGTAAACATTACTCTTTGTCTTGAACTGTGTACACCTTCACTTTGGCTTTGGACTGTTATTGAAGTCATATCTCACTGACCCAGGAAAGGAAACCAAAGAAGAGGACGAAAGAGGAAAAGAAAGACACCACTGGAGGGAAAAAGAAAGCCAAAAATGAGCCGGAGGAGAAGTGGAAATGGTGAGAAATTGAGACTAATCTGTACTCATCTTGAAATGTCGCTCCTTCATCTTTGATGCCACATCGGACTTCCCCCTCCTCTGTTCCTCAGGTGGGAAGAGGAGAGACACACAGATGGCTCCAAATGGACGTTTCTGGAGCATAAAGGGCCTGTGTTCCCCCCGCCATATGAGCCGCTGCCAGGCCATATCAGGTTTTATTATGATGGTGAGTAGTGTCGGAGCCAAATGTCATTTGTTCAACCATTAGGTGGCGGTGTGCACCAGTGGTGCAGGTGAAAGCCACACCTGGTCAAGCACATGATATTTAAACTTCTAAACTGGGTTAAATCAGGTGGCGGGAATATATGGTTCTTACCATTGAACCAATGCCTTTTAAACTCTGTAACGTACATCTCATTAAATGGACAACAAACTGCTCAAACGGATACCGCTGTGTGGACCTGGGCTTATGGGAAAGCCACTACAAGTAGCGTTGGCCTTTGACCCCTCCAGCTGTCTGCTATCATGTTCTAGTCAAATACTAAACAATACTATACTAAAATAATTCGAGATTTAATTACAATTTGATACATTTATTTAAAAAGTGCCCCAATTATACTATTTTAAAGGTTCCTATTTTTTTTAGGTCTCCTACAGTAAGTTTACATACATCTAAGGCTAAAAATAAACACTTACTATGCATAATATATGATATATATTACTAACACATAATATACAAAGCAGAGGCTCCTGTCATCTTACAGTGTCAAAGCGGTTTGATAAAGGAGTCAGTCTCTCTCTAAACCCCTCCTTTCTGAGAGCCTACTCTGCTCTGATTGGTCAGATGACCCTGTCTGTTGTGATTGGTCTACTCTGGTCTGATTGGTCAGATGGCTCAGTCTGTGTGTGATTGGTCTATTGGCTATCTGGTCAGATGGCTCAGTCTGTCTTGATTGTCTACTCTGCTCTGATTGGTCAGATGGTCTACTCTGCTCTGATTGGTCAGATGGTCTACTCTGCTCTGATTGGTCAGATGGCTCAGTCTGTTGTGATTGTCTACTCTGCTCTGATTGGTCAGATGGCTCATCTGTTGTGATTGTCTACTCTGCTCTGATTGGTCAGATGGTCTACTCTGTCTGTTGTCGATTGGTCTACTCTGCTCTGATTGGTCAGATGGCTCAGTCTGTTGTGATTGGTCTACTCTGCTCTGATGGTCAGATGGCTCAGTCTGTTGTGATTGTCTACTTGCTCTGATTGGTCAGATGGTCTACTCTGCTCTGATTGGTTTAGATGGCTCAGTCTGTTGTGATTGGTCTACTCTGCTCTGATTAGTCAGAAGGATCAGTCTGTTGTGATTGGTCAACTCTGCTCTGATTGGTCAGATGGATCTGTATGTTGTGATTGGTCATTATCATCCATCAATTCATTATCAATGACATTCTCATCTATTCTCAGAATCTGGTTGAACACCGCAGGTCCTTCAACGACTCAGGGAGTACCACCTTTACCTGAAATTGGAAAAGTGCAAATTCCATCGTCCCTCAATCCAATTCCTCGGTTACATAATTGATGGATCTGGCATTCAGATGGACCAGGGAAAGGCCACTGCCATTAAAGACAGGTCACAACCCACTTCCGTCAAAGAATTTCAACGCTTCTCAGGATTTGCTAATTCCTATAGAAAGTTCATCGCCAACTTCAGTCAAATCGCTGCACCATTGACCACACTCTCCGGAACCGACCCAAGTCTCTGTCCTAGAATCCAGCGGCCACCAATGCTTTCCAACAGCTAAAGAATGTCTTTTGTACCTTTCCCATGTTAAAACATCTTGATCCTGACTTCCCCTTTGTCATAGAAGTGGACGCATCCACCAGCGGAGTGGGAGCAGTACTCTCTCAGCGACAGGGTGAGTCAGCAGTGCTTCATTCATATGCCTTCTTTTCAAAGAAACTGAACCTGGCTGTGCAAAATACGACATTGGGAACCGTGAGCTCCTCGAAATCAAACTCGCCCTGGAAGAATGGAGACATTGGCTGGAGAGAGCAAACCACTCGTTTCGGGTGATTACAGACCACCGTAATTTAGAATATCTCCGTTTTAACCCAATTCAACCCAATTGAACCCTCACCCAATTCAATTTCAAAGTCACTTATCGTCCTGGACACAAAAACACCAAAGCTGATGCTCTCTCCCATCTTCATTCACTAAATCTTTCTCATTGTCACTCCAGCCCTCTTATCTTGTCCTATTCAGTGGGCGATGGACAAACAGATTGCTATAGCCACCAAAAAGTAGCCAGCTCCGCCGGGAGGTCCTGACGGGTGCACGTATTTAACATCAATTATACGCGTAACCCACATGAACTCAGTGCACTCGTCTCCAGGATCCAGGTTACCAGCAAACCCTCTCGCTCCTCTGTGAACATTATTGGTGGCCCAGTATGACCCAGGATGTACAACGTTTGGTCCGAGGCTGTTCTATTTCAAGACATCTTCCAGAAGGCAAACTTCTACCATTGCCCATTCCCAATATTCCCTGATCTCACCTTGGCATCGACTTTGCCACAGACTTACCACCCTCTGACCACCTTCTCTAAGGCTCTAAGCTACCAACCGCCCATGTTTCCCTGGTCAGGGGCCGGTTTCACAAAGCTATTTTAGACCGGTCTATAGTGTTAGACAAGTCTAAAATTTGCTTATAGCCTAGTCTAATGCAATTTAGACTGTTTCACAAAAATAAAGACTGACTTAATTTAGACCAAAAAAATGAGACACCTTAACCCAGGCTAACTTAGGTCTAAGACTCTGTGTTACCTTGGTAACCAGCAGTAACAATCAGTTACATTAAAACAGCCAAAAGAACAGGGAAAATTGCTCATAATTTGTGGTTTGGTGATGATGTTAAGGAGAGAGTTATGAGAAGAGAAAGGGTTTTTAGGATATTTCCTCTTAAATATTTCTTGTACCATGTTTTTGTATCTTTTCTGTACGTCTTTAACGCTCCGCTCAACTGTCGGATTAACGCTGTTGTGGCGAGCAGCAGAACGAGGGACGTGACGTGAGAGAACGGCGTGAGGCCGGTGGCGTGAGTGATATTTAACTTGTCGCATCTCTCCACAGAGGAGCGAAAACATAAAAGTAGGAGCGACGACGCTGAAAATCGATACCGGTGCGTCTCACAGGTGACGTTCATTATCACTCACGCCAACGGCCTCGTGCCGCTGTCTCACGTCCCTCATCCTGCTTTCCACAGCTGTTAACTGTCGTTGCAATCTTTTTCCAAATTTCTTCTTGTTACGACATTCTCTGCTAAATTTCCCCAGTAAAATGTCCTTGTAACTGTTATACTCCTCCAACAAACACGTTTCCCGCTGGGATAAACTGCACTGAGCGGTTGAATGCGCTTACTCGATCCACCATGCTTTTGTTTTGAAAAGTGTCTTAGTTTACCCAGAATGCATTGCAGTGTAGTCCTACTTAAGATAGTCAGAGTCTTAAGTGCTTTGTGCAACGGTCTGATTTAGATGTCTACCTGAAGTCTGACTATCTACTATCTAATTCTAAGCCATAGTCAAAGTCTATCTTTGTGAAACCGGCCCCAGGTGAGCCGTCAGACGTTCCAGCTGTAAACTACTGGTTCTAGGATAGCGAGAGGATGTGGGGCTCACATCCACCTTCAGAGGGCAGTACGGAGACACAAGATCCAGGCCGACGCAAGAAGAGCAGCGACACCCATTTACCATCCAGGGCTCTCTAACAGGGACATCTGTCTCCGGCTGCCTTCCCGCAAGCTAAGTATATATACAATATAACTACATTTTGTGTGTATCCGACGTTTATACATCAGGCCCCTGGCCAGACTCCGCGATGGGCTCGTGGACGAAATTGGCCTCTGGCATTTGCTCTGACTCTTGTTTCATGGCAGGCTCGGGCTCTGAAAATCAATCAACAGAACAAGGAACAAGTGTGAGACTAATTAGGAACTACAGTGACAAAGAAAACAAAACTATACATGACATGATTGTGACACATGTATAGTGTGGTGTATAATGAGGTTATACCATGGTCTGGGTAAATACTCGATTCTGATTGGCTGCAGGGTGTCCATTAAAAAGTGATAGAGGACACCTAGTAAAGGTAGCCTGACTTCGTCATACTCATATTCTAGAAAGAATTTGAGTCTGAAACTGCTCCATTGGGCTGTGATTATGGGGCATGTTTCAACCGAACCAGGAAATAAAATGCCTCTGCATTCAATTGGATAGACTTACAACCAATCAGAGCAACGGAGTAAATGACGCATGTTCTTCATTCATCTTTCCGACCGACAAATGCCTTGATCGCGGTTCTCTGTTCCTCTTTTAAAAGCAATGCGCTGTCGATATCTTCTATACAGACGCGTTGGCTGAATCTACACATGAGGTTTCATAAACAAAGTTCAGGAGGAGCACCCTCAAATAATCAATCCAATCAACTTGTCATCAAACAATACCACATCCGCCAAAACAAACATACATGTCTAACGTTACCAGCACGAGAGGAAGCGCTGCATATTCACTCTGTCAACTCACCTAACACTCCCTGACAGTTTTCAGCATCCCTCCACCACCCCGACTCCTCACTCTCGGCTTGTTCTTCCACAGCCAGAAATACGGGGGAGCAACGTTACTCTGAGTTTGGGCCGAATACCGATCACGGAGCCCTCTCCTCGGACAGCACGTCATATACGCATTTATTCTATCTGACTTATTTGTAAGTGTGAAATCTTAATTCTCCAGCGGCAGTTATCTTTGTCGTAAACGAATTCAACCCAAGCGCTCTTCGATGACGTGGTGATTACGTAACTGCACATCATCTGTCAATCATCGTATAAAGCCCGCCCTGGCAATTTGATTGGTCCGACCATTTTTTGGCTGATCATAATTACTCCTCAACGGATCGAGTCCAGACCGAACTTCCCGACCAAAAAATGTTGTGGGCGGGGTTCGGGCTGGCATCCAGGCTATAGTAAAGGAGTTCTGGTGAAACTGTTTACCGTTCGAAATTAATAAATAAATGCGCTGGCTGCATCAGCTGTGAGTAACCATAGCAACAGGCTGGCTACATCAGCTTTGAGTAACCATAGCAACAGGCAGTCAATAAACTGAAGGGTTCTACGAGCTGAGCGGACTATAAATATCTCCGGTTGCTAAATAAACCGTCAGGCGTAAACAGGGAATCCAAGTTATTGTTTGTAAAAAACTTTAGATTTCGATTGTAAAACTAATTAAAATATAAACTAATGTTTTAAAAATGTGTTATTTTCGGCAAGTGACCATGGTTAATGCCCGTCTATTGTCAGGTATGAATGGACTTCGCCGGAGGCCGTTGCGCGTTGGACTGTTTAAGCCTCGCCGTCGTCCATTAATTCCTAACAATGGACACCTCGTCGGGCATTAACCCTTACATATCTTTAAATGTTGAGATAATTATCTTGTGTTTCACAGGAAAGGCCATGAAATTGAGCCCTGGTGCAGAGGAAGTGGCCACGTTTTATGCAAAAATGCTTGACCACGAGTACACAACTAAAGACATATTTAAAAAGAACTTCTTCAGAGATTGGAGAAAGGTAACACACTTTTCAAAACATTTCTTCTCTAATATTATTGCTCTCATACTATTCACAATTGCCAGTTTTAAGGGAATAGTTTTATCAACCGATGGAAATGTGCGAAAGTTTGAAAATGTCATTATTCTTATAGAAACATTGTCACAGTGTCTTATAGAAACATTGTCCCACAAATGTTTCTTGTAAGGAAATGACATCAGAGGAGAAGTCAAAGATCACTGAGCTGAAGAAATGTGACTTCACTGAGATGCACAAATACTTCAAAGCACAATCTGAGGCCAGAAAACTGATGTCAAAAGAGGAGAAACAGGTGAGAATGCCACCAGCACATACATGCTGCTGAAATACAAACTGACTATTAAACTGAAAATTCATCTTATTTTCAAAGAAAACCAAAGAAGAGAATGAACGCATTCTGCAGGAGTATGGATTCTGCGTTATGGACAACCACAGGGAGCGGATCGGCAACTTCCGGATCGAGCCTCCGGGTCTGTTCAGAGGCCGCGGGGACCATCCTAAGATGGGCAAACTGAAGCGCCGCATCCGACCCCAGGACATCATCATCAACTGCAGCAAGTGAGTCCCTAATCATGCTTTTTTAGAATTATATATAAAAAAAAATTCAATAACACAAATAGATGGGTCTCTCTTTGGGGAGAGCGGAGACATTGCAACGACAGCAACCCTACAGCAATGAAGAAACTAGAGCTGTGCGATTTTAGTGCACTTCTTTCCTTCACTGCGGTGCGCTTTTCTTTCCTCCCTAAAAGCCCAACCTGAAAGGGGTCAAATTATTTAATAATGTTTCCTAAGGTGCACTTCTCATGTTAATATGATTTTTACATAAAAAATGTCACAATTTACAAATAAATGGCTATTTTTTATCCTGATTTTGAGACTGCTGTGAGACTTCAGTGTAAACGCCCACTGCTGTGATTGGCTGACATCTTTGAATATGAAATACGTACTACAACTGGAACCCTCTCGATTACTTTTACGACTTTTTTACTATTACAGCTGTCGAGAATAATGAATCATGAAAGGTATCTATTCCCAGCACATGAAAGGTTGCAGTGATGATCATAGAGCAGATGACAGATCACGTGAATGCAGTGATCTCATCATTGCAAAGCGATTTCTGCATTCTCATGAATGCTTTCACCGTAAATAACAAAGCAAACACTGTGTTTGAAAATTGCAGGATATTTTTATATTTTAGCAACCTCTTAAAGGGATAGTTCACCCAAAAATGAAAATTCTATCATCGTTTACTCACCCTCAATTTGTTCCAAACCTCTATGTGTTTATTTGTTCTGCTGAACACAAAGGAAGATATTTGGAAGAGAACAGATCTCAATCCCCATTGACTTCCATAGTACATACTATGGTAGTCAATGGGGATTGAGATCTGTTTTCTTCCAAATATCTTCCTTTGTAATATCTTCCTTCCTTCCTTTGCAATAAATAAAGAGTTGTCAGTTCATGATACTTTCTCATTTTTTAATACTTAAAATACAGTGTTGTTAAGAATAGTATTATTTATTTCGGTGATCGGTATCGGTGATCATATCGGCCAATACTGCTTCCAGTGATGAGCCCCAAAAATCCATTTATGGTAAACTTAACTATACTTTAATGTTTTTTTCTATTGAAAATAATATGTCATGTTTTATTAAATATATTTTAGTTACACATTTGTAATGATGAAGTTGCAATTTAGTACATTTAAAATATATTGAAGGGGGGGTGAAACACTCAGTTTCACTCAATCTCATGTTAATCTTGAGTACCTATAGAGTAATATTGCATCCATCATATTTCCAAGAAGTCTTTAGTTTTATTATATTTATAAAAGAAAGATAGGCTGTACCGAGTCTTTCCGGAAAAAACCCGAGCGGGTGGAGGCGTGCCGTGTGGGCGGAGCTAAATAATCACGAACACCAACGGCTCTGACCATGTTATGAGTTTTAGAACATTTGTGTGTGTCTACTCGTGGTTTATGAAGACATGATTTGGTTTTACAATATACAAACAGACACCTACAGTAGCCACCTAAACAAATGTATTTAAACAAACACACACCATACATCATGCTCCATAGATACATTAAAGGGGTGATGAACTGAGAAATCAAATTTCCCTTGAGCTTTTGACATCTAAGAGGTCATCATATTATAAGAATATCCTGTAAGTTTCAGAACTGAAAACGTCCTTGTTAGTCCAATAAATGCTTTTATTGACACCAGCCTCAGCAAACGACTCGTTTTTGAAAGTGGGGAACAATGACGTCAAAGAGGATAAAACACCACCCCTGCAGAAGAAGATCAACGCCTACTTCAACACGGCCGGTTTAGCCCCGCCCACCGATTCGCGCACGCATGAGAAGGGTATTCCTGCACAACCGGAGGCTGCAGTTTCAGGACCCCAGTTCTAGGACCGCGGTTTCAGGACCCTAGTTTTCTGTGACAGCACCACCTACCGAACTGGATCACCAAAAACACTCATTTAAAGTAACACTAAGTAACAATTTTCAACCTTCATAATATATTTCCAAGACCCTTGTGATGGTACATCGACTTAAAATAAGTTAAATGACACGTCTGCCATAGCCTGACGGGGTCTGTATCGCTTTTACTGGCACTATGTAACTTCGGGTTTCGGGTAGGAACCCCTGCACAAAAAAGAACTACACAATTCGACTGCTTTACGTCAAGCGCTACAATAGTCATTATTTCGTTTTTCTTCGTTTCTGATGTCACAACACATCATCCTTTCATGCAATCATGTAACATACTCTACCTTGTCTGTGGACATCGTTCATTCTAAAGCCGGTGCTGGATAAACAACGAGCGTGCGTGCGACGGTAGGCTAGATTATTTACGACAGCGGCAATGGACAATTTCGTTTCCAACCAGTAGGGCGACCGCAGAGGAAAAATCCTTAGTGTTACTTTAACCCCTTTCGTGGCAAAAATCACAGATGGCCCCATTATTGTTCAATATTCATTATTCGTTAAAACATTCTTACTTATTTAATCTAGACAAACTGAGCATCATTAGAAATATTTAAAACTCCGGCTTCAGCTCCAGCTTTTATTTTGAATAGAAATCATCACTCATAAAGCAGTCATTCACGTCTTCTCCGGTTTATTTGTGTTCACATACATACTGCATCCGACTGGGCTCTTAGTCCAATGGTGCACATATTTGGAGAAATAATGATTTTCATGTTCCACTAAATTATGCGATCTGAAGCTCAAACAGCGAACACAGCGAGATCTGTCTATGGATCTATCTCTCCTCTTCCTGATTTGTGTCAGTTCTCTGCGCTCTCTTATTCGCTATAGAGCTGTCAATCATCTCACGTGGTTTAACGTGACAATAATCCCGCCCTTCTGCATGACGCGCTGCTGTGTACACTTCCTCATTCTGACCTCCGTGATAACAAAGCTAAGACACATGTCTTCACCTGAAACAAGAAGCTAATAAATGCACGATTTCGAGTATATGTGGTTTGTATGTGATTTTTGATATTTTCATATGAATAAAGAATGTTTACAGTATTGCTAAACAAGGTGTAGCCATTAGCTGCATATAAAATGCTGTATATAACATATTTCAACATCTTTTTTTACTTAAAACCATTTTAAAACCGCGACCGGAATATGATACAAATACTCGATGGTGGTTTAAACTGAGCTTTAAGTAAAAGTGTAATATTAATATTTTAAATTGTGTCATGTAGCTTAATGCTACTTGCTCTAATCCACCTGCTACAGGAGCTTTTCTATTCCATAATCTTCTTTGTTAAATATATATATATATATATATATATATATATATATATATATATATATATATATATATATATATATATATATATTTTATTTTTATTTTTTCTAACAAGACTTAAGATAATAGGTGGATCTTGATACTATGTACCCCAGGGCCCCCCCCCCCCCCCCCCCCCCTTTTAAAAATAATGAGTATTTATTTAACTAAACAAAAATGCTCAAGGATAATTCAATCAGTTGCATTGTACAAATACATTTTATCTGACCATGTAACTTGTAGTAGATAAATGACAATTACTACCACCAAATCTATTAGGCTGAAAATTTTGTGCATTTTAATGTTAAATTCATCAATTTGGTGCACTTTGAGAGTTCAAAATTAAAAGCTCAAACCCATATTCAGTGTTCAAATTAAACAAAGAAAAATTCAAACCTCTTTTAGTTAGTGTCTGTCTACATTACATAATAATAGTTATAATATTACTCCCATGATAATACTCATATATTGTAAAACGTCTCTGGTTACTCACGTAACCGTAGTTCCCTGAGAGGAGGGAACGAGACATTACGTATGGGGAAATCCATTTTCCTCGAATTATGAAGTCTGATTGAATAACTCTTTTGCTTGCAAATAGCCAATGGCGATCCCGCCCTCACCTGATTGGCTGACACTCCTCAATATAGGTGACGGCGAGCGCCAAAAACCTCAGAATCTTAGCTGAACGAGAGTAAGGAGACTGTACGCCCTTCCCACACGGCAGGTTACGTAATGTCTCGTTCCCTCCTCTCAGGGAACTACGGTTACGTGAGTAACCAGAGACGTTCCCTTATCGAGTCGGTCTCTCGACATTACGTATGGGGAACAATAAAACCCCCGCCGCGTGGGAAAGCCTGCCCAGCTCGCAACGAGCTCGAGTAGCACAAGCACTAATCCCTACCTCAAACAGCTGAGGATCAGACACCGGACCTGGTTGAAACACATATTGGCACAGAGCCAAGTCGGCATCCGCATCAACGTAGCCCCTCCCACATAGTTAAGCAACGCTGAACTGAAGTGAATGGGGAATTGCAGCAATGTGATTGGTGCTTAGGAATACACTGCCGGCTTATGAATGCGGGCATAATAAAGAACACAATATAGTGAACATGATCGCTATTGTTAATAACTGGCACTGTCTGCACGACTTGGTCGAACCGCAGCTAGAGCGCGCGCCAGCCGGGGCGTACCTAGTCCAATGACAGCTCAGCTTCTCCATGCACTGACAGAACATGTGGTGCGAACGAGGGAATATTCAAGTTATAGAATCTCGCAAACGTGTTACGAGATGACCAGCCTGCCGCGAAACAGATGTCCTGAATAGACATGCCTTTCGCCCATGCCCAAGATGACGCCAAACTCCTAGTGGAGTGGGCGTGCACTCCTATAGGGCAAACGACTCCCCGAGAAGCATAAGCCAGTCGCACAGCTTCCACTATCCAGTGAGATAGCCTCTGTTTCGACAGCGCGCCGCCCTTCTTGGCACCCGCGTAGCAGACGAAAAGCTGCTCTGAAGTTCGAAAAAGGCTAGTTCTGTTCACATAAGCACGCAGGGCACGCACGGGGCACAAAGCGTGCCTCTGAGACACTGAAACACTGTCCTCATCAGGGCAAAATGCTGGAATTGTGACCACCTGGGCTCTGAACGGCGTTGAGAGCACTTTAGGCGAATATCCGCGCTTGGGTAAAAGTCTGACCATGCAATCGTCCGGTCCAAACTGCATGCATGCACTGTTTACTGACAGGGCATGCAAGTCCCCCACCCGTTTTCCGCAAGCTAGCGCGAGCAGAAACGCCGTCTTGAATGAGAGTACTTTAATGTCGCTAGACTCAGCTGGTTCAAAAGGTGGGTCGGACAGCGCACTAAGTACTAACGACAGATCCCAGACCGGCATCTGACGAAGGCGGGGGGGGAAAAGCCGCCTCGCTCCCCGGAGGAAACTCGTTATCAAAGGGTGTTTCCCCACTGAATGTCCATCCAGCACATCACGAAAAGCAGCAATAGCGGCCACGTAAACTTTCAGTGTAGATGGCGAACTGCCAACATCCAGACGTTCCTGTAGGAAGGTCAAAATAATGGAAATATCGCAATTCTTGGGGTCCTCCTTTTTGTCAACACACCAGTTAGCAAACACTTTCCACTTCAGAGCGTATAAGCGCCTCGTCGAAGGGGCTCTAGCCTCTGCTATTGTCTGCAGCACCCGTTGTGATACTCCGTGCTGATCTGCCACACATGCAGGTCCCACAGCTCCGGGTTGGGGTGCCATATGGTGCCCTTCGCCTGAGATAGGAGGTCTCTTCTCGGCGGTATCCGCCACGGGGGAAAACGCGCCATGTTCACTAGCTCCGGGAACCACGGCTGGTTGGGCCATTTGGGCGCTACCAGAACCAACGCACATTTCTCCTCCCTGATCTTTTGCAGCACCAGCGGCATTAGCTTGATCGGAGGAAAAGCATACTTCCGACCCTTCGGCCAGCGGCTCGACAGTGCGTCTCCCTCTAGAGGGGCTGTCGTCAATGCAAAGTACAGCGGACAGTGGGCGTTCTCCTGCGAAGCAAAGAGGTCGATCTCCGCTTTGCCAAACAGATTCCAGATCATGTTTACCGTCTGCGGATGAAGCCTCCACTCCCCGTGCACAATGCCATCCCTGGACAGCATGTCTGCGCCGCAATTCAAACTGCCCGGCACATGCACTGCTCGAATCGACAGTAGTACTCTGTCTGTCCATAGTAACAGCCGCCTCGCTAGCCCCTGTAGGGATCGCGAACGTAAACCTCCCTGGCGATTTATGTACGCCACCACCGCCGTGTTGTCCGTCCTGACGAGAACATGACGGTCTTTCACAAACGGGAGGAAAACCCGCAGCGCTAGATGAACCGCTTCCATCTCCAAGCAGTTTATATGCCAGCGCGTCTGGTCTCCTGTCCACGTACCGAATGCCGGTCTGCCATCGCAGAGGGCTCCCCAGCCTGACAGTGACGCATCCGTAGTGACCACTACGCGTCTGACCACTCTGCCCAAAGCAGCCCCCTGCTCGAACATGGTCGTGTCGAACCGAGGCGCTAGAGTCTCCAGACATGAACGCGTTATTATAAGGCGTTCCGTTCCCGCTCTCCACGCCCGCGACTGCACTCGTCTCTGTAACCAGTGCTGAAGCGGTCTCATGTGCAACAAGCCCAGTCTGCAGACGGAGGCTGCAGCTGCCATCAGACCGAGTAGCCTCTGAAACGTTTTTAAGGGGATGGCTCTGCCTTGAACGAATAGGGCTAATGAACTCTGAATCGACTGGATTCTCGACTCTGACAGCTTTGCGATCATAGCGCGTGAGTCCAGCACCATACCAAGGAATGTGATAGACTGGCACGGTCGAAGCGCGCTCTTCTGCATGTTCACAGACAGTCCCAAACCTGTCAGGTGGGCGAGGAGTCTGTGTTTGTGTTCCTCGAGGGCACTCCCCGACCGCGCGATGACTAACCAGTCGTCGAGATAGTTCAGAATGCGCATTCCACTGAGCTTCAGGGGAGCAAGCGCTGCATTCATGCACATTGTAAATACACGGGGGGCCAGGGCCAGCCCGAACGGCAACACTTTGAACTGGTACGCCACACCCTCGAATGCAAACCGAAGGAAGCGCCTGTGATGTGGGGCTATCTAATGTGGAAGTATGCATCCTTTAGATCCACTGCAATGAAGTAATCGTCGGGCTGAATGTGCGCTGAGGATCTGCTTCACTGTTATCATTTTGAACGCGCGTTTTGCGAGCGCTTTGTTCAGTAATCTCAGATCCAAAATGGGGCGCATACCTCCGTCCTACTTTGGTACTAGAAAATAACGGCTGTAGAAACCGGAATTTTTTCGCTCCTCGGGCACTGTCTCTACTGCTTGTTTGGCCAGGAGCGAGGAGATTTCTGCCCGGAGTAACGGAGCGCTCTGTTCTGACACCTCGTCATAATCACGCCGCCGAAGCGGGGTGGTCTGCGAGCGAATTGGAGCGTATAGCCGCGTCTTATCGTGTTTAATACCCAATGTGATGCCGTCGGTAGCGTCGACCACGCGCTCAGGTGACTCGATAAGGGGGGCTTTAATGACTGCTGCGGCGGGGGCAGAGCGCCAGCCGCCGGGGAGGCATTGACCGCTACATGAAGGACAGGTGACTCGTCCGCGGTCTTTTGCACGGGGACAAAAATAGCCACCTTCTCGGGTTTCCCCGAGCTTCCGCTTTGCGAAGCGTCTCCCGGGGAGAGATTTCGCTTATGACGCGGGTAATAGTATAGGGAGGAAGAAAGCTCTTTTGCTGAGACATGTAATGCACTTTGTTTATTGAAACAGAACACAGCGGTTTCAAAATCAACACATTCACGTCGAACTCTGGGCGGGAACACGCCCTCTTCGCAGCGGGTCCGACGAACACGTCCCACGGTCTCTCCTCCCCGACACGCACATCAGGACCGCTGCTCTTTTTTGCCCGCCGGGCGCCCTTGGCTGCTAGAGGCCGGCTTCGCACCAAAGCGGGGCTTCCTGAACTGCTGCCTCTGACGGAAGGGAGGCTCCGGCTCGCGACGCTCTGCCGCGCTCGGTGACGCGCGTCTGGCAGGTCCCGCCGGGCGCTGCGCAGATGAAGATCTGGATCTCGCTGCAGGGGGGGCTTGAGACCGTTTCGGCAGTAGATGGGGCATCATCCTAGACTGCTTGACGGTCTCGGCGTACTTATCAGATAGCGACTCCACCGCAACGCCGAAAAGGCCCGTAGGGCTTACCGGCGCGTCCAGGAACTGCTTTTTATCCGCGTCGCGCATCCCCGACAGCGTCAGCCACAGATGGCGATGTAGGGCCACGAGACTGCCCATATTGCGGCCGATCCCCTGGGCGACCTTTTTTGACGCCGCCAGAGTGAGATCTGCCGCCGTGCGCAGTTTCCTGAGCAACTCAGGGTCCGGGATTCCCTCATCCAGGGACCCTAGGAGTCGCGTCTGGAAAACTTGCAGGATTGCCATCGTGTGGAGGGCAGATGCTGCATGTCCAGCTGAAGTATAAGCCTTCTCAGCGATGTGAGCAGTAGCGTGACATGGTCTAGAAGGCAGTTGGGCGGTCTTCCAGCCAGGAGAAGACGCTAGATGAGCCGCGATGGCATCCTCGACGGGAGGCAATCGCGTGTACCCCAATTTCTCCGCCCCTTCCACTGTAGTCAGCAGCTGGGTACCTTGTGCATGGGCTCGGGCTGAGTAAGGGGAGCGCCATGATCTGGTGAGTTCCTCGTGGACCTCCGAGAAAAAGGAGGCGGGTCTCCGCGGGGCTTCAGCCTGACGGCTCGCGCCGAGGAAGGAGCCATCCATCCATCTCTTAGACGGCATCTCCTTGGGCGCTGTCCACTCCAGCTCCATATCAGCCACAGCCTCTGTGAGAATGGCCATAAGCTCCGCATCCAGAGAGGCGGGGGCGCCTTCAGACGGAGACTCGGACCAAGCTCCTGGGTCGGAGGCACTGGTAGACATGACGTCGTCATCGTCGTATCCGAACGAGACCATTTCCCGCGCTTCCTTAGGAGGGCGGTAACAGGCCTCAGAGTAACTCACAGGCTCTGCCACGTGAGGATGGCGTGGGCCTTGGGCCGACGTCAGCGCCTCGACAGAATCCACGGATGGAGTTCTCTGCCGTCTCCCGGTCCGCGGCTCGACGGCGGCAGACTGGGGAGAGGCAGGAGACACAAGGCCGTCGTTACGTGTAACGGCCAGCCTTGCACGAAGGATCTTGATGGGAAGCTCCTCACAGGCACGACATCCCGATCCCTCGAGTGCCGCCTCCGCGTGGGCCCGGCCCAGGCACAGCACACAGTTTTCGTGTGCGTCCGGGAAATCGATGGGTCCACCACACATGCGACAAAGTGACATTCTATAATCCACCGGAACGCGAGAGGGGAAAAACTCCTTGCTATATTCCGCTCTGAATGCGTACATCAACGGTGAAACAGACTCGAGTGAAGAAAAAAGATTCTGAGGTTTTTGGCGCTCGCCGTCACCTATATTGAGGAGTGTCAGGATCGCCATTGGCTATTTGCAAGCAAAAGAGTTATTCAATCAGACTTCATAATTCGAGGAAAATGGATTTCCCCATACGTAATGTCGAGAGACCGACTCGATAAGGGAACAATGCACTGAAAAATAAAGGAAACTTTCATAAGTTTTGTACTAATTTCTATACTAATAGAAAGAGTATTTTTCTATACTTCACATTAAAGATGTGATTGGGCCAGCCCAGTGTCAGTCTAGAAAACAACCAATGGGGCGCTGCTCTACGCGTTTCATGCGGTATCACGAAAAAAAAGCTAACGCTGACTTTTTTTTTGACCAATGCATTACACCAGCACTAACCCAGCGCCGCCGATTAAGCAAAACAAAACGAATGGGCTATTTCTATTTTAGCCCCCGGCCGCTTTTTTGCTTTATCCATCTTTTTCGACGACAACTCACTAGCTAGTCGTGCCTGATCACTCAGCGCTCACAGCGCTCCCCGCCCGCTCGCGAGATTATTGGAGTGGGGTCCCCTGTCAAAATTCTATGATGAAATCTTATGAGGGCGCCTACTCCGCTACACATACCGGTATTTTTGCGCCACTGGCAGGCTTATGTGCCGGCCTGGGGCTGAGCCCCGGAGAGCCCCGGCCCAATTTAACCACTGGCTGTGACTGTGAGCTTGATGATATAGATACCTCTGCTTTGGGCACGTTTTTCTTCCTCCTCCTGCCTTCGTTTTCGGAATGCCGATCCCGATGGCTTGGGTGTTCTTTTCATAATAAAAGATTATATAATATATGATCATTTATAGCCTACAACCGCCAAGGGGCGTTTAAAGCGCATTTGATTTAAAGCGCTAAAACCAGCGGTCAGATGTGTTCGCGCAACTCCCGGTTGCTGAGCAACGCGCGTGAGTTTGACAGCTGCTGCCTGTCAGTCAGAGTGACTCAGTCGTTTTTTTAGGATCGTATAATCTAGAAAAGAAGTTAACAAATACAAGCAGCGTGTGGACAGTGCACAGTAAAAGTGTACAGCGTGTGCGCAGCTTTCATAACATTTAACTTTTTTTTTTTTTAATTCTGCAATTTTGCGCCCCGTCCAGCAGTTGGCGCCCCAGGCGGCCGCCTGTGTCGCCTGTCGGCAAAGCCGGCCCTGCTATGTACAAACTAAATCACCTGGATCCTAGAACTGCGGTCCTGAAACCGCAGCCGCCGCTATATCATCCAGTTCGGTAGGTGGCGCTGACACAAAAAAACTAGGGTCCTGAAACTGCGGTCCTAAAACTGGGGTCCTGAAACTGCAGTCTCCGGTTGTGCAGGAACATACTATTGGCACGCATAGCTAAAAAACATAGGCCTACCTCGCCGCCCCCCCAGTTGGAGAAGTTCGCAGAGCTTCAGTTGCGGAGCTCAAGTCCAAAGTCCGTCGCGCTTCTCGGAGCTTCAGTCGCGGAGTTCAAGTCCAAAGTCCGTCGCCGTTCGTGGAGCTCAAGTCCAAAGTCCGTCGCCCTTCGCGGAGCTTCAGTCGCGGAGTTCAAGTCCAAAGTCCGTCGCCGTTCGCGGAGCTCAAGTCCAAAGTCCGTCGCCGTTTCGGAGCTTCAGTCGCGGAGCTCAAGTCAAAAGTCCCTGCATAAGCTTCCTCTGGAGTGCATGGAAAACTTTATTTTTAATGACGTTCCACTCCAGCTGATGAGGTAAAACATTGTCCGTCTGTTCGCTTCATTTCACTGGATTGTTTTGTAAACAAGACTGGATTTGCAGACCGAGTAAGAGTAAAGAACGGTGCTGTGCCGTCTATATTGGATCTGACAGGAATGGTGTACACACGGACTCTGGGTCGAACATGTATGGGCGAATCATTCCGGTTGCCATTTTACAACATTGGACGTTTTCAAAACAATTTCCCCCAAGTGCATCGACGGCGGGTGAGTTGAAACTCATTATAATATGCAAAAATGTTATCCACTCATAGCAGTGGGCGTTTACTTCCAAGTCTTCAGTGCGAGACGCCCATAAAAACCGAGCGTTCCCTTTCAAGGCTACGGAACTTCGACATTACGGATGTCGTATATGGGAACTCTCTCTCATCCTTCACTTCCGCTGAAATCTTATTGGCTAACGCCAGCAGAGCTGGCCAATTGACCCTTCGCAAAGACCCGCCCTCCTTAGTTACTGTCGCTATGTTCCGACAAGCTATGCTGCTCTCATGCTCTCACCATGTTCTCACGCAGTGAAAAATACATCGCGGAGCAGAGAGGAGACTGACAACACGCGGACAGACAGGACAGACCAGGTTACTTTTCGGTTACTTTTGATATTAAACATATTAAACAAAGTCTCAGCTTTCAAATGTGGTCATTTTTTAAAAGAAATTTAAACAATAAATACCGTTTTGGGGCTCTTTAATGTGCCGTGACAGATCGCTGTAGAGCATCCGTTAAAGTTGCTCGTGATCCGATCATCTCTTCCTTCTAGTTCATTTATAGCATCAAATAAACATGAACGAACATAAGAAGTAATGTTGTTTTAACCGCGGAAAGGCGTCAGTATATTCATTTTACCAAGTTAAAATCCTCCTAACTCTACTGGCTGCTTTTTCGGACAAAATGGCGGATGGCGAAGTATGATTGGTTAGAACACCTGTCAATCAAGCTCCACGCGAAGGGTCAATTGACGCAAATCATGCAAATACTGAAACCCCGTTGCAGTAATATGCGAGTGCAGCATCAATTCCTCTTCAGAATCTCTCTCTTCACGCTCAAATCGTGTGCTAGAAAGCTGATACTACTCGACATTGGATATTGCTATCGTTGAAGGTGCACCAGAGATACCTGAACTGTCTCCAGCATCCGATGGCGACCGTCTGCAATTTATGCTCGGGCCCCATAGTGCCCCCTGACATGCACCTGTTCTGCATCGCGTGCATGGGGCTGGCCCATGCGGAGTCAGCCCTCAGGGATGAAGGGTCCTGCGAATTCTGCGCGGACATGTCCCTCCGAGCCCTCAAGGCCAGGCGGGACGAAGCCCGCGCTGCTGCGGGGATTGGGCCTGTTGCCGCCTCCGAGCCGCTGGCAGGCCCCCCCAACCGCGGAGTCGAGGCTCGACCCCCGGTGAGCTTCCCGGACCCGTCCTTTCGACCTCCTCGAGACGTCGCGGACTTCGTGTCTTTCGGGGTGAGTGAGGAGGAAGACTCTATGTCCTTGTCGGCCTCCGAGAACGACTGGGGCGCGGAGCAGGCCGCTCCGCTGGCTTCTACGGAGCACGAGACCCCGGCGGATCTGCAGGAAGAGCTCTTCCGTATCCTCTCTAAGGCCGTCGAGGAACTGGATTTATCCTGGAAGGCTCCCGACGAGCCTTCTAAGAGCAAGTTGGACGCGTGGTTCCTCCAATCGAGCCGCCGTCAGGCCGCTTCGAAAAGGGGAACCCCGTTCTTTCCTGACGTGCATGAGCACGTGGTGAAGTCGTGGGTGGCCCCGCAGTCGGCGCGCACCCTCACTTCAACCCAGGCCATGTTCCCCCCCGTGGACGAGGCGGAGGACCACGGCTATCTTCGCATCCCCCCTGTCGAGGAGACCGTCGCTGCACATCTTTGCCCGTCGGCTCCCGCCCTGGGCTCGGACCGCAGCCTGCCGTCCCAAGCTTGCAGGTTTACGGCTCACCAGGCTAACAAGGCCTACAGCGCCGCGGGGGAGGCGTTCTCTGCACTACACGCCATGGCCGTTCTTCAAGTGCTGCAGGCCAAGCAGTTGAAGTCTCTGGATGGCGCCGCCTCTGTCGACGCTGACGCCATCCGAGACCTCCGTTCGGCCATGGACCTCGCGCTCCTGGCCACGAAGCGCTCGGCCCAGGCGATTGGCCGTTCGATGGGGTATCTGGTGGTCCTCCACAGACACCTGTGGCTTACCCTGTCTGACGTGCAGGAGGCGGACAGGAAGACGCTGCTAAACGCACCGATCTCCCCTGATGGCCTGTTCGGAGACGCCGTGGAGAAGGTAACCGAGCGGTACTCCGAGACGCAGAAGAAAGCGAAGGCGATGAGCCACGTGATCCCTCGGCGGGCGCCGCCGCCACCCCCGCCGCAGCGCTCTCGCTCCCGCTCGTCTTCCGCCTCGGGTCGTCAGCCTCAGGATGCGGCCAGGCGTCAGTCAGCCTCCCGCCCGGGACCGGATGCCCGGAGAGGCCGGCAGAGGCAGTGGCAAGGACCGGGAAGCAAGAGACCGGCTCAGAGGAGCCCGCAAAGAAAGCCCGCCGCGTCCCCAGCGAAGCCCAAGCAGTCGTCCTGACCGCTCGGGCAAGAGGAAAGGAGAGCGCCTCGATGGCCCCGCTTCCAAGCGGCGCGCTCTAGAGTACGTGGTCCCTCTGCGTTCTGCGAGCGACGCGTGCAGTCATGTTGTGAATGTTGTGTGTTGTTCAATAAAGCAAAGTACTTCTTCACAAACAGAGCTTTTTTCTCCTCTTGCACCTCACACTGTGTTACCCGCCCTGCCTTCGAGCAGCGCAGAGTCACGGTCATTAACTATAAAGGCACCTCGTGGGAAGCGCGAAGTGTCTATCCCCAGCCCTCACATAGCGGCGATGACCGCAGGGTTAGACCGGCCCACACTCAGTCGTTTCCTGACAGCGTGGGAAGCCATTCCGGGCATCTCGCCGTGGGTATTGAATTTAATTCGACACGGGTACACACTTCAGTTCAAACGCAGACCACCCCGCTTCCGCGGCGTAATCCAGTCATTAACTTTGCCCCAAAACGCTCAGGTGCTGAGGCAGGAAGTGTGCAGCTTGCTCGAAAAGAGGGCGATAGAACCGGTTCCCCCGAGCGAGCGGGAGAGCGGGTTCTACAGCCGCTACTTCGTAGTGCCGAAGAAGGGAGGGGGCCTCCGCCCCATACTGGACCTGAGACCCGTCAACAGAGCGCTCCACAAGCGCGCTTTCAGAATGACTACACTGAAACAGATCCTGGCGCAAATTCGCCCCGGGGATTGGTTCGCTTCAGTGGATTTAGAGGACGCTTATTTTCACATCCAGATAGTGAAGCGTCACAGGCGATTCCTGAGGTTTGCGTTCGAGCCCTCGCCCCCCGCACTTTCTCAAAGTGTGTAGACGCGGCACTTTCACCCCTCAGGTCGAGCGGGATGCGCGTCTTGAACTATCTGGACGACTGGCTGGTTCTCGCGCAGTCGAGGGAGACTTTGATCGGCCATGTGGAAGCCCTCCTTCGCCACTTGAAAATGCTGGGTTTGAGGGTAAACGTCCAGAAAAGTGTGCTCACTCCGAGCCAAACTATCACATTCCTGGGAGTATGCTTGGACTCGGTGAGAATGAACGCGCGCCTCTCCCCCGAGTGAGCGGAGGCTCTGAGTTCTTCTCTCTGTCTCTTCAGACCTGGCAGACTCGTCCCACTGAAGGAGTTTCAGAGGCTACTGGGACGGATGGCAGCGGCTTCGTCAGTGTGTCATCTGGGGCTGCTGCATATGAGACCGCTTCAGCACTGGCTGAAAGCGCGCGTCCACCCGGGAGCGTGGCATTCCGGCCGCAAGCGCATTATGGTCAGCCGTGTATGCGCCCACACCCTGGCCCTGTGGAAGAACCCGGATCTCTACAGTTCAGGGGTCCCCATGGGTATAGTGACGCGACGCGTGGAGGTCCTGACGGACGCTTCGTCCACCGGGTGGGGAGCAGTCTGCTTGGGCAAGCCCGCCTCTGGTCGGTGGTCAGAGAGGCAGATGGAGTGGCACATAAATCGCTTGGAACTGGAAGCGGTCTCTCTAGCCCTAAAAGTCTTCCGGCCTCGGCTGGAACAACGGCACGTGTTGATTCGGACCGACAACACTTCCGTGGTCTCTTACATCAATCGCCAAGGCGGTTTGCATTCCAGGGACCTTTTCAAGCAGGCGGAATCCCTCCTGCTGTGGGCGGACCGGTTCTTTCTCTCAGTAAGAGCGGCGCACATCCCCGGCGTTTTGAATCGCGGGGCGGATATGCTCTCGAGGAGCGGGATTCCTCAAGGGGAATGGAGGCTTCACCCCGGGACGGTTCAACTGATATGGGAACGTTTCGGCAGAGCGGAGATCGACCTCTTCGCGACGAGCGAGAACGCGCATTGTCGGAGGTTTTTCTCGCTGTCCCGTTCCCCCCGGGAGATGGACGCGCTAACTGCGCGATGGCCGAAAGTCTGTCTCTATGCCTTTCCTCCGGTGAAAATTTTGCCCATGGTGTTGTGCAAAATCAGGGAGGAGAAGGCGGCGGTGACTCTAGTAGCCCCGTACTGGCCGAATCAGCCCTGGTTCGCGGACTTGGTAGAGTTACTAACGGAGCAGCCGTGGGAAATTCCGCTCAGGAAGGACCTACTATCTCAAGCGAGCGGATCGATTTGGCATCCCAGCCTGGGGCTGTGGAGGCTCCATTTGTGGCCGCTGCAGGGACGCTGAGCGGGATCGATGTGCTTCATTCGCGGGTTCAAAATACCATCGCGGAAGCGCGAGCCCCGTCTACCCGGCGCCTGTACACTCTGAAGTGGGGTGTTTTCTCTAAATGGTGTCAGGATATCGGTTTAGACCCAGCGAACTGCTCGGTGTCGGATATTCTACGCTTCCTTCAGTACAGAATGGACGAAGGGAGCCTGCCATCCACCCTGAAGGTATACGTGGCTGCTATTGCGGCGTTTCACCCCCCGATTGACGGACAGTCTATCGGTAGACATGTGTTGGTGACACGGTTCCTTAAAGGAGCTAGGAGATTATGCCCTGCATGACCGCCCTCTGTGCCGCCGTGGGATTTGACTTTGGTCTTGGAGGCTTTGTCACGACCGCCCTTCGAGCCCTTAGCTTCGATTGCAGTTAAGGAGCTTTCGATTAAAGCGCGCGCTGCTTCTCGCTCTCGCTTCGGCGAAGCGGGTTGGGGATTTACAGGCTTTCTCTGTCAGCGATGATTGTATTCGTTTTGGACCCGGAGACTAACGTGACTCTCAGACCGAGGCCGGGTTATGTCCCGAAATCGCTCAATACCCCGTTCAGGGCGCAGATTGTTTCTTTGCCTGCCCTATCTGTTGAGCCATCAACCTCACTAGGTCCGGATGCTCAAAGTGCTATTTGCCCAGTCAGAGCGCTCCGGGAAGAAATTTCTCGCTCGGCCGCTTTTCGAAGCTCGGACCAGCTGTTTGTGTGCTTTGGTGGGTGTAATAAGGGACGGGCAGTCTCTAAACAGAGGCTTGCTCACTGGATTGTGGACGCTATTGTTTTGGCTTAAGATTGCATGGGGCAGGAATGCCCCCTCAGCGTTAAGGCCCATTCGACTAGGGCGATCGCCTCTTCGTGGGCCTGGACTAAGGGTATGTCTATTCAGGATTTATGTCTTGCGGCTGGCTGGTCTTCTCAGAACACATTTGCCAGGTTTTATAAGTTGGGTTTACCCTCTGTGGCGTCTCGAGTGCTTTCGGTGAGTTGAATACATACACAGCATTGTTAGAGCTGCTCTGCGCTTTGCTCATGAGCTGTTCTGTGTGTTTATGTGTGTTTTTACTGTTGTCACCGCTATGCGTTGGCTTCTCTACTGTTGTTGTTGCTAGGGCTGTCGCGATAACCGCAATATTGCAATACCGCGCTACTGACATGCCAACCGCAGAGGAATGCAAGTAACCGCAGCAACGCAACCGCAAACCGCTTTTCTTTTTTCATAAGGCCACATTTCGTTGTTCGTACCATGTGTATTGAATGTTAAGTAAGTTAATAATGATAACAAGACTGTTTATCATGGTGATCTGCCTGGATTTGCCTAAACAGACAGTGAATGTGATCGACTGAGCGCGTGCGATTACCTGCGTCTGTCTTTGAAGTCAAGTCATGTGTATTCGTGAAAAGGTTGCCGTTTCCAAGCAAAGCGAAATATTTGTCGTTTCATCCATTTAACGTGTAAGGGTATTTACCATGAATGGCGTCAGTGCTGGTCAGCATTAACTGTTACACAGCGCGAGGAAGCCGTGGGGAAAGCTGCGAGTCACCCATTGAATCAATGCCATTTGTCTCTATTAAGTGAATCATTGCTTCAGCTTTGCCCAAAAGTGAAGCATTGCTGGCCAGCTGAGCCTTGAAAAGTGGAGCTCAAAGTAAAAAAATAATTAAACCTTGTTTCATTATATCTATCATTTAAGGAATCCGCTTTTTGAACGTTTTCGTTGAATGAACGGTTTAAAGACTCACTCAAAAGACAGTCCGTTGGCGTAACAATGTGCGCGCTGGGTGATAGCCTTTAAATGCGCAGAGACGCTGTTTAGTTTCGGTTACACTGTTTTTGTGTATGCTGACCACATCATAACACGTATTTATATATAGCAACAAATAATAATAAATAAATATAAATAAATGGCGGTAATACCGCATATCGCGCTATTGAGCCAGTCAAAATTACCGCAAGGGAAATTCCTTAACCGCGACAGCCCTAGTTGTTGCCCTGTTGGTCGACAGTGCAGACTTTCCCCGGTTAAACTGCACGGGATATGCAAATTCTGGCAGTGTTTTGTGAGCTTGTGATTCGTCCCTTTGGGCCTATCAGAGGTTGGAGGCTCGCTATTGGCCAGTCTCGTCCTATCAGTTGCTTGCATTCTGGGGAAAGGGGATGGTCGTGTATTGGGTTCTGTTGTCTGTGCCGGTTGTTATGCTCCACGGCGGGATTCTATACAGTTCCCATATACGACATCCGTAATGTCGAAGTTCCGTAGCCTTGAAAGGGAACGTCTCCGGTTACTTTCGTAACCTCGGTTCCCTGAAAGGCAAGGAACGAGACATTACACTCGCCGCCGTGTTCGCTATTGATTTGGCGTTCTGTTCGATTCTGAAGAGGAATTGACGCTGCACTCGCATATTACTGCAACGGGGTTTCAGTATTTGCATGATTTGCGTCAATTGGCCAGCTCTGCTGGCGTTAGCCAATAAGATTTCAGCGGAAGTGAAGGATGAGAGAGAGTTCCCATATACGACATCCGTAATGTCTCGTTCCTTGCCTTTCAGGGAACCGAGGTTACGAAAGTAACTGGAGACGTTTTTCAGCTAGGCTGAAAACTAGGGTACAAAATAGCCTGTTACTTATTCATTTTGATGTTTTTGAATGCAAAAAACCGAGCGAACGTCATATGTTTACCTCAGACAACAATATAATAAGATTTAAAAAGCCAGTTCATGACCCCTTTAACTATACGTGATCATGTTGTTTAGCCTACTTGCTGTGCTTAAGTTACACGCCGATAGACACACACAGATTTGAAGCAGTTCTACTCACCGCCTGCGGTTCCAACGCAAGACCGTTAACCTTTAGTGTTGGACTGCTCCATCCTTGAGAACTAAACCATTAGCAAATCCGGCTTCGAACTGGGCCTTGTTTATGAAAAAATCACCCTCGAAATGCATGGAACAAACAAGAACACTTGCACAACTGTGTTGATGTTCTGGAAAAACAAACTACATCCACTGGTCCCTTAACGCTTGATTCTTTGGGAATCTGTGCAGTGCTGTCTTGCCTTGGCAACCGAAAACACACTTCTTTGGTGACATATTGCAGCGCAGCCGATGCACAGCGCTTTGATGGGCATAGGTTACGGCTATCGCTCCACAGCTGCGCGCGCGCCCTTCCGAGAGAAGTGCCCTTAGGACCGTATAAGGAAATTACGGCACATCTGACGTCACACGCGCCCATACTCGAAAAAAAACTGTCCGAAACTTGTGACAACCAGGAAGGAGTATTTTGAGAACAGAAATACTCAATCAAACATACAACTTAATTTTTGAAACATTATCCATGTTTAGCATGGGAATCCAACTCTCTAACAGTGTAAAAAACTCACTATGCATGAAATAGCATTTCACCCCCCCTTTAACATTAAATGTAATATCAAAAAACACTGAAGTTCAGATTAAAAACTCAACACATCAAAATAAGTACTTCTTTAAAGCTTGACGAACTATTATTAAAACATAATGATTTAAAATGTACTTTACAGTAAAACTTTTAATTTGACATTAATACAAAGTGCATATTTTAAAAGCGTACTTAAGTGTGTTAAGAAAACAGTGATAAGTGTGCTCTCTTGCAGTGCACTTTACTGGGCTTTAATTTCATTCATATATTTTCTGTGAAAACAGTTTTATTTTAAAAAACATACTTTTAAGATTTGAAGTACACTATTTCAGTACAGGCACACTTCGCACTTCACAGGGTTAGCTAAGTGGTTAATGTAACCTAAAGGCTTCTGGTTGAAACACCAGGTAGAGGAATTGATGGAGAGTTTCTGAGAAGATAATCATTGATCAGAGCACTTGAGCTCCGGTTCCTGCAGGATTATTCTGTCTCTGGTAAATGTAATTCTTGGTACAAAAAAGTCTTGAGTACTGGCCCACAGCCCATATATTTAGCTGGCTATTGTTGTAGTTGCAGAGCGGTCAGTGCGATGTTGTTGTGGCCCTCGTGAAGGAGTTGTTTATCCTGTGAGTGTGTCAGAGGGCCGCTTCCTGTGTGTGTGTGTGTGTGTGTGTGTGTGTGTGTGTGTGTGTGTGTGTGTGTGTGTGTGTGTGTGTGTGTGTGTGTGTGTGTGTGTGTGTGTGTGTGTGTGTGTGTGTGTGTGTGTGTGTGTGTGTGTGTGTGTGTGTGTTGTGACCAGCCTGATCCTGTTTTTCTTGAGCAGATGTGTCATGTTCAAACTCTGATTACATCTTTCATACAGATCTCCAACAGAAGGAATGTCAGTTCCCAATATAACTTACAGTATGCAGTTTTTCATATCAGAGTTTCCACATTAGATTCCAGTAAAACTGTTAAACAAGCAGTAAAACTTGAGAGTGTTTTTAAGACGAGTGTGACCGTCTCCCATTGTCTGTTGTCCTCAGAGATTCGGCTCACCCCAGACCCCCCCCAGGCACCAGGTGGAAGGAAGTTCGTCATGACAACAAAGTCACATGGCTGGTGTCGTGGACGGAGAACATTCAGGGCTCCATCAAATACATCATGCTCAACCCCAGCTCCAGAATCAAGGTCAGAAACGGCCCTTTACTTCAGTCAGGGGTTTGATCTTTCAAACAACACTTAAAGGGATAGTGCACCCAAAAATGTAAATTCTGTCAGTAATTACTCTCCCTCATGTTGTTCAACCCCGTCAGACTTTCGTTCATCTTCGGAACACAAATTAAGATATTTTTGATTAAATCTGAGAGCTGGATCACTCCTCCATAGGCTTCTAAGGGATTGAAACTTGCCGGCCCAGAAAAGTTATTATTAAAGACATGGTTATAATAGTCCAAGTGACTACAGTGGCTCAATAGCGACGAGAATACTTTTTGTGCGCAAAAAACAAAAACAATAACGACTTTGTTATTAACGACTAATAACGACTTTGCGTGTGTGTGTGTGTGGTGTCTGTGTCTGTGTGTCAGGGAGAGAAGGACTGGCAGAAGTACGAGACGGCGCGGCGGCTGAAGAAGTGTGTGGAGCGGATCCGAGCGCAGTACCGCGAGGACTGGAGGAGTAAAGAGATGCGGATCAGACAGAGAGCCGTCGCACTGTACTTCATTGACAAGGTCTCACTTCATTACACACGTTCTGACTGTGATCATCAGTGTCTCTTCATCTGTCGAGGAACGTTTCTGCAAAACTGCAATGCTGAATCCTCATTAAAGTAAAATATCGTAGACATATCCTATCAATTAAATTATATATATATATATAGCAGTGGTTCTCAATTTGTTTTTCTTCAGGACCCACTTGGTAGTAAAACACAAAACCAGTTATTAGTCGACAAAAATGTTTATTTCACATTGACAAATTCATTAATCTTGTTTAAGTAGGCTATTTTTTATTAAAATATTATTAATTATAATCAATTAACATGGATATCTGCTGACAATAATTTATCAAAACATATTTATGAGTCATATTTTTTTTGTTGACATCTGTCTAATCACTTCTACCTAGTGCATTTATTTGTTGCACATTTCGCAATAGATCGACAGTAATAGATCCTGTATCCTAACCGTGCGTTCACACCGCCGCTGACTCGAGCTTCCAAAGTTACCGGAAGTCATTCATTTCCAATGGAAGTTGCTTCTCTCCGCTGCAGGAGCGTCAAATCCATCGGCGTCGCGTTTTGGCCCTTTTGAGCGTCAATCAGAAAGTTGAAAGTAGCTCAACTTTATGGTAATGAGCTATGACACGGTTCAGCGACAAAACGGCAGCAACCAATCAGAATATAGACGTCCTTCACGCTGGCTGATTCCAGAGAAACATACGATGTAAACTTTTCGTCATCGAGCCGGTGTTACTCTCCGAATTGATAATGGTCCTGGAGGGTGTCATGAACCCAAAATCTCAGAGTCCGACGCAAAGTTAATCCAGTGAAACACATTTGAGGATGAGGGCAGCTTTTATTGGAAATATTTACAAACGCTCGTTTTAAGCACAGTTTATAGTTTTTTTTAACTGAACTTTTATGACAGTAATACGTTATTGCGTGCGTGTGTGTGTGTGTGTGCAGCTGGCTCTGAGGGCTGGGAATGAGAAGGACGAGGGGGAGACGGCTGATACGGTGGGCTGCTGCTCTCTGCGCGTCGAGCACATCAGGCTTTATCCTCAGGACTTCGTGGTGGAGTTCGACTTCCTGGGGAAAGACTCCATCCGTTACTACAACAAAATCCCAGTGGAGAAAAGAGTGAGCGAGAGACATTGCTGATGTGTAAATCTGGATTATGGGGAGGGAGGGAATGTTTTTCAATGTTTATAACTAATAAATATATATTATTTTTGTTGTGTTAGGTCTTTAAAAACCTACAGTTATTTCTTGAAAACAAGCAGTCGGAAGACGATCTGTTCGACCGGCTCAACGTAAGACATTCACCATGAACATCATCATTCCTGGTGTGCATCTTTAGAGCCTTGCGTATTAAAGGTACAATATGCAGGATTTTTCATCATTTACTGGCGACTCCTCACCGCTGCTCACACGCCCCGTTTCCTTGTTTAAAATCACAATTTTCTCACAATTTACAAATAGTTGGAAACATCTGGAATATTGTAAGTAATCAATTAAACAAAATATATAACATTGCCTAGTGGTTTTTGGATATTTTACTGCAAATATCCTACATATTGTACCTTTAAATAATTGTCAGAAAAATCTTTTTTTTTTTATGTTCATTTATTGAACCTTAACAAAAAACACATGTAACCTTTCTTTTTAAATATTGTATCATATTTGAGACATCAGCTTTTATGGCTCATATATACAGTGAGAATACTCAAGGAGTTGTTTTATTAGCAAAGTAATTTGTGGAAACTGATATTTACATCCTGAAAAAAGTAAGAAGAAATTCCGTAATGTTGTGATGTAAATCAGTGAGATCTTCATAACAGTATAGCAGATACATAAAATGCATATATAAAAAAAATCTATATTGAAAACTTATGATCAAAGCTCTGTAGTTTTAAAAATAATGCAATGCAATACAATGATGATTGAGAGATGAACAAATAAAAGTTTTGATCATGTTGATATTTTAGAGGCCAAAGAAATTCATGAATTAAATATGATAACAGTAGCTTTATAGGGTCAATGTGACATGCGCTGTCGGCTGTTCCTCAGACATCTATTCTGAATAAACATCTGCAAGAGTTGATGGACGGGCTGACGGCCAAAGTATTTCGCACTTACAACGCGTCCATTACCCTCCAACAGCAACTCAAAGAACTGACCAGCCGTGAGTCTCTCTGTGTACTTGGCAGATATTTGAGAATATTGTATTTAAATGAATGAAGTGCTTTCATGCTGATTGTTACAGCTGATGAGAACATCCCTGAGAAGATCCTCTCGTATAACAGAGCGAACCGAGCCGTGGCTCTTCTCTGTAACCACCAGAGGGCGCCGCCCAAAACCTTTGAGAAGTCCATGCAGAATTTGCAGATCAAGGTGAGAGTGATTAAAAATCACGAGTAATGTGAATTCGGGACTATTTTTGTCTGTCATCAGTAAAGGGAAAACTTTTTTGTAACCTTTATATTGTTCTGTAGATAGTTGAGAAGAAGAAACAGCTCTCTGCTGTTAAGAAGGAGCATAAAGCAGCCAAAGCCGACGCCAAGACGCTTCGCGATGAGAGAAGTAAAAAGTAAGCAAGCTTCGACTGGCAGTCAGTTTTTAATTCTTTTGTTTTCATTTAATTTAATTGAATTGGAAACTGATATAACATGTATTAACAGTACAGGTCATAAAAAGAGGGTAGCACTTCATTTCGATAGTCCACTTTAGATATTCTACTAACTTTGCATCTACATGTCAACTAAGTCTCATAAGAGTACTAGTAGACGGTGCTTAATATCTGCTAACACTTTATTTTGTTGGTCCCCCAACAGACTTATACCGACTAAGTAACTTGGCAACTTGTTCTTCGAACCCGAACCCGAACCTAACAGTCTACTACAGTCTACTAATACTCTAATGACTAATGAGAGTTAGTTGACATGTAGTTGAAAAGTTACTTATAGTTAGTAGAATGTCTAAAGTGACTAATAAAGTGTAACCAAAAAGGGTAATGTTGTTTTATATTTTATTTTTATTTTATTTAACCAGGAAAAGTCTCATTGAGTTACAGTAACTCTTCTCCCAGGGAGTCCTGGCCAAAACAGGAAGCCAAAAAGTTTAAACAAATAAGGATAAAGATTACATATTACACCACAAATCTATATCGATATCGTATATCCGAGCCATGATAACCGTGTGTGTGTGTTTCTTGTAGGGCGGTGGAGATGAAGAAGCGAGCAGTGGAGAGGATCTCTGAACAGCTCATGAAGCTGGAGGTTCAGGCCACAGACCGCGAGGAGAATAAACAGATCGCGTTAGGCACGTCTAAACTCAACTACCTGGACCCACGCATCTCCGTCGCCTGGTAAGAGTCTCTAGTGACAGCGCCAAGTCGGACTTGATTCTAGTAGTCTAACTTTAGTGTTTGTAGTGTAGACATGGGCGTCCGAGCCATTGTATATGAGTGGGACAAGACCCACCCACTTTTTAAAACCAATGATATTGGACCCACTCACTTTTACCGTCTCTAATTCAGTGCATATGTCTGTTCACTTTTCAGAGCGCCGCCAGTCAATCCACTCGAGGAATGCCCTAATAAATTAAACTCCATTTCTGCTGAATCGTTATATTTCTCAATGAGACGCAAACTGACAAAATAACCGCCCCTTCCAGTCAAATACTGCGCTGCAAACATCAATAACAGCTTTAAGTTGTCAATGCTGGCAAATGAGCATGTTATCAGCAGCGGATAATCCACGGATAGCTGTGCATTTAATGCACGACGTGAAGTGGAGTTTAGTTTACTTGTTTATTTAAAAGGCACCAGAATACATGAAATGGCATTTACCCCAGTAACATTTTCTGGGGGAGAACCCACACACTTTTATTTTGCTTCCGACGCCCATGAGTGTAGATATACTGTAGGTTGATTATGTCTCTTCTAAGTCCTTTCGAGGGGAAAAACATGCAGGCGGGAACAATGGGCTCTGGCAGTTTTCCTCTTGTTTGTAATGTCCGTGAATGGGAAACGGTGGCGGTTTAGGCCCAAGAAGGGTCATCAGCTTACCTCTTGGCTTATTTATGGGAAAAAACTCCCTACTGTGACACAATGTTCACCAGTTTTGTTTTTGGAAAAGCGTGGGAAAAAATCGTTTGACCTTTACCCATGTTAAATGTGAACGAGATTTTCTTCCGCCATGATCTCTTGTAACTCTTTTGTCCGTCCACAGGTGCAAAAAATGGAGAGTCTCCATTGAGAAGATCTACAATAAAACACAGCGAGAGAAGTTTGCCTGGGCTATCGACATGGCAGATGAGGACTTTGAGTTTTAGGGTTTATTTTATATTGTTGCTGTGTTGATGAAATGTTTATAAAAGGTGTTTATCACGATTTAATCATATTTTTGCTTGTGATTTGATCAGTTAGATGAATTTAAAGTAAAACACAAGCCGATAGTTTCTCTCAAAATAAGGCTGCACATTAGTTCAGTGGTTGTTTGTTTAATTTATTTGAAAACAAAACGGGCCTATTACTGAGCCTTGCTGAACACCGTGTCTTTTCACAAGAAAAGCTGCCAATGTTTCATACCATGCCTTCAGTTTTAGCATCCTTTGGTTTTAGCCTTCAGATATATTGATGAATTGTATATTTTAATATAATTTTTAATAGTCCTTAAGTGAAATAAGAATTGCGTAACGAAAAATCATGCAAATAGATGTTTTAGCTGGCTGGCATATATAAAGAAAAACAATCAGAGGCACGAACGTCATGATGAGGCAATGTAAAAAAAATGTGAATGTCTTTCTTAGTTATTTTAATATTTATATCAGGGATGTAAATTTTGTTTTTAATGTGTGTAAATAACTGTATTTTAACAAAAGAATGTATCGCTGTCCGTCCTTTTTATCATGCGTTTCATTTCTGTGCAGTTTCTGTGGTATAACAGTTTCTCGTGAAAGTAAAATTATTTATTGTTGCACAGCCCTATTTATATTAAGCTTATATAAAATGTATTAAAAAAAATATTCCATTAAATTATGAATCCATAAATGATTCAGTAAAAGTCCATTATATGCACTGTCAATGGAAAAAATGTATGTCTGCCACTTGATGTGTTTATAGAAATCTGTTAGTAATTAAAAGTCTTGCAAAGACCTGCTTAGTTTTTAAGAAGATCATATACTGAAATATGAGACACAGTTGGTCTTTTTAACATTTTACCCTAAGTTTTCAACCATGTTTTATTTTATACTGATGTAACTGAGAAAGGCAACTTGTATAGGACGTTTTTCTTTCTTTTTAATGACTATAAATTACACTGAAGCGTTTTGTACAGGGTTAGAGGTCGGGCTTCTTGTAAACATTATATGCAAGATAAATCACACCATGAAACATCCTCATTTTTCTATAATTTATTGGGCAATATTACCATGTAAGCTTGAATGTTGGTTTTGCTTCTCATTAGTGTAGTAAGACGTCAACAGGTCATGTAATCCTACATTAACCCTTAAAATGAAGTTTAGTTTAAGATGTCTTGTTAAGTCCGTTGATGCATATAGACATCGTTTACAGTATCGTCCCCATTTATGACACAACGAAATGTAAAGCCAGAATGAAACTGAAATGATATTGGGTCTTGAATGCAACATATATGACACTAGGTTTTGTTGTTGCTGACTATATTTGAGAAAAATGAAGCATAAAGGACATATTTATATGTACATGCAGAATAGCTTCAGCTAAAGAGGGTTTTTCTTGTTAAACTTTTGTTTGTTTAGCCTTGTAAACCTAGAATAAAGGTTTTCAGGTCACATCCTCCGTGCCTTGTGCTCTGAACGTGTGAATGCAGCGATCTGCATCTGTGGCTTTGGTTTATAACCTCTTCCTATGTGGGCATTGTGCAATTGCATGCGTCTATAATGTGACATTATGTTGCACACCAGTTTTGATTCGCAGAACATGGTGCTCTGTGAGAAAACTACAAAAATTAAGGTTATGGTTGTAAGAGTTTCAGAATCAGAAATCTATTGACCAACTGAAACTAATAACCAATTTCACTTGAGTTTAAAATTAACATTTTCATTGCCAGCCAAACACAAATATCAGAAATAAACCAGATTATCAAAATTGCTGTTTAGATTTACATATATTTAGTTTGGTGGGTTTTGTGTCCTCGTGAAACAATACTGTAAATTTGACATGAAACGTAAATAATATATAAATAAATATAACTTGACACAAATTTTCCCAATAATATTTTGCGAATTTCACTTTGAAATAAAAGTTAGTTATAAATTTCTAGATTAGCAATTGAATTAGTGAATTTACTTATTCTCTTTGACAAAAAAAAATATTTATTTTGTGTAAAACAATTAAATTAGTTTAAATTATAACTCCAGTCCACTGTTACATACATATGCCCTAAATCTTGTGACTTGCTAGACGTGACATCATTTCCTTAGAGGGAAAGCAACTAGAATTAGTCATAACATTTTTTCTCTTTTTCTAGAAGTCTAACTAATTTGGTAATTTATAACATGTCCTCTCTGTTGTGTCAATTTACATTTGACATAAAAATATATATATTTTTAATAGATTTTATGACTTAAAATATCTGGTTAATATTAATCTTTTGCTACTATGTTGTTCTTTCCTACCTAGTATTATGGGCTTCATTAGCTTAAAAGGTACATTCTGTTATAATTTGCATTGTAAAAATGTAATGTTACAGGGTGGATAAATGTCTTATGTTATATGTTCCCATGAAATATTTGATCAGAATTAGGATGTTATACTTGAGCTTAAGGCCTGAGCTCGACCAAAGTCTTTTCTGATCGACAGACAGCTAAAAAAAAAAAACAACAACAAAAAACAGTTCAGTCCAAAATCCACCAAATGACCCATGTATTATTAAATTTGAAATAAAATATCAATAAAACTTAATTCCCAATGAAGTTTCATAACTTCCAAATACAGCTCCCTCAGAATGAATGGCAATACATTGACGTTTCGTGGATAAGATGTCAATTGGTAAAGTCATCAGCTGTTTCCTCACTAAAGTCAGCATATTAAAGCTTCTCCTCCAGTGACATCCATCATATGAGCCAGCCTGTTCTCACTCCAGTTTCATTTCAAACCCTGGTTTAATATGGAAATACGGGATTGCTGCGACTCTTGTATTTTTACCACTGATCTTTAGCATTTTTATATTCTTTTTTTATTTTATTTTGATTGATCAAGACAATCAAAATAAAATAAAAAAGAATACAAAAATGCTAAATAATATATCTTAATTAGTCAACATGTAATGAGCTTGTGTGACAACACTGTAGTATACTACTATTTAAAACATTTCTCCTTCTCTAATGCGTAGTTTCATTTCATATTTTAACAGTGTTTTTGTACAGTAGCCTTGTATTCCTCTCTGTACACAGCCATAATATTTAGTTTCATGTCCGAAAACAGAAGGCAGTACACAGTACATAGGCTACTGAACAGGGCAACTAGTATTCCATACTGGACATATACTGCATACTGTTTCACATGCTTTATAGTTGGCAAAATAGTTGGCATTACACAGTGCAGTATATAGTACGCAGTATGTTAATATTGTATTCCAAACACTGGGTCACATGTCCATGCAATTCAATTCAAATACTGAGCATAGTACACTATATATTTCAGCAATGGTAAGTGTGGTATTGTAGTACAGTAGTATGCTATTCCAAACAACCATAATGCATACTATTTCACACATTTAAAACAAATAGTATGCAGTACAAATTGCATACTAAACAGTAAGCAACTAGTATTCCATACTCTTTCACATATTTTTACACAATTAGTAAACATATAGTGCATACTGTGCAGTATATATTAAACAGTATGCTTGTATTGCATGCCGAAAACGTACTCGGTTACTAACGTAACCTCGGTTCTCTCTAGAGAGGGAACGAGTACTGCGTAATATCTTACGCTATGGGGAAAACTCTTTTCCACGAGATATTGAAGCCAAAAATTATCCTTAATTTTTTATTAATGTAAAACGCTTTGCAGCAGCAAGCAGACATAGGCGAGACAGCTTGCGCGCCTATTGGCTGCCCTGCGGCAATAGCAGCAGCCTATCGAGAGAGGCTCTGCGTGACGTCACGACGAATGGGGGCCTTTCGCGCCCATATCGTCACGTCCCGCCAGAAAGGGCGTGGTCTCGCCCCATATCTAGGCTCGATAGCTGCTCTTACGTTGGTTTTCATCGCCGAAGCGAACCAGAGCGTATTCCAAGCACGGCAAGATACGCAGTACTCGTTCCCTCTCTAGAGAGAACCGAGGTTACGTTAGTAACCGAGTACGTTCTCTTACGAGAGTATCTCTCGTACTGCGTAATATCTTACGCTATGGGGAACACAATGCAACACGCCGTGCTGGTAGGGATCCAACACCAAAGTCCCAGGGGCCGAAGCCCGGGGCGCATATAGTGCATAATCACCATAAACTCACAGAGAGTGAGGGAAGAGAGGCTAGAAGCATCATTCCCTGTAAATAGCATCCGAAGGAGCTGATCATGTGACAAATAGACCATACCGTCAGGGTGAACATTCAGCCTGAACTGGGTGGCCACAAGTGCGTCGACATTTTAATGAGCTGCTGTACCGGTCAGTGAGCAATACGCAGGTCAAACTCAGTATCTGAGCCGCACAGCGGCAGATAGCACTGGACTTTATACCGCCAAAAGCTTAGCTTGCAAGGCGGGAACCTCCAGGTTATAGTATTTTATAAATGTAGACGGCGAGGCCCAGCCCGCGGCCATACAATATCTTGCAGGGTAACCCCGCTAGACCATGCCCACGAGGAGGCCATGCCTCTTGTGGAGTGCGCTCCAACACCCAAAGGGCACTGTAGCCCTTAGAAGTGTAAGCCAGCGCTATGGCACCAACTATCCATCTGGATAGGCTCTGTTTCGAAGCGGCAAGTCCCTTAGCACGGCCGCCAAACGAAACAAAAAGCTGCTCAGTCTGTCTGAAACCAGACGAGCGGGACACATAAGCCCTTAGTGCCCTAACAGGGCAAAGGAGACTCGCGTCCTTCTCCTCATTGAGAACCGGAAGGGCAGACAGGGAAATCACCTGGGCCCTGAACGGTGTGTTGAGGGATTTTGGCACGTAGCCGTGCTTCGGTTTGAGTATGACCTTTGAGTCATTAGGTCCAAACTCCATGCATGACACGCTCACTGAGAGCGCTTGCAAGTCCCCTACGCGCTTCACTGAAGCGAGAGCCATAAGAAACGCTGTCTTGAAGACAAGTGTTTCATGTCTGACGACTGGATTGGCTCGAATGGGGCACCTTTCATGGCCTCCAAGACCGTGGAAAGGTCCCATGTCGGGACTGAAGGGGGCCTGGGAGGGTTTAGCCTCCGAGCTCCTCCAAGGAAACGCACGACTAAGTCGTTCTTTCCTAGTGACTGGCCAGACACCGGTTTTACAAACGTTGCTATGGCCGCCACGTATACTTTGAGCGTGGAAGGGGTCCTGCCCTTATCCAGTAGCTCCTGAAGGAAGGAAAGCACTTCCGTAACCCCGCAGTCTACAGGTGAAAAGCTCTGCGCTTGACACCAAGCAGAGAACACAGACCACTTCGAGGTGTAGAGCCGTCTGGTAGACGGGGCTCTAGCCTGCGCGATCGTGTTTAACACTCCCTCTGGGAGGTCAGCGGGTACCCGTTGATGGCCCCTGCGTGCAGGGACCACAAATCCGGGCGAGGATGCCAAATCGAGCCTCCCGCCTGAGAGAGGAGGTCTCTCCTCAACGGTAAAGGCCATGGGGCAGCGCTGGTCAGCTGCATCAGGACAGGGAACCACGACTGGTTTGTCCAGAGCGGAGCTATGAGTAGCACTGGGCATCCCTCCCTCCTGATTCGCTCCAACACCTGAGGCAGGAGTGAGACAGGGGGAAAAGCATATAGGGGGCGGCGGGGCCAAACATGGGCCAGCGCCTCCCGGCATTTCGAGAAGAATCTCAGGCAGTGAGCGTTTTCTTGGGACGCGAACAGGTCCACCTGCACTTTGCCAAACGTTTCCCACAGCAGCTGGATCGTCTGCGGGTGCAGAGACCATTCTCCTGCTGGGACGTTGTTTCTGGACAGCCTGTCTGGCCCCACATTTAGGTGACCAGGCACATGCGCCGCTCTCAGCGAGAGCAGGTTGTGCTGAGCCCAGACCAGGAGGCGTCCCGTCAGCCTGTAAAGGTTTCGGGACCTGACGCCGCCCTGGTGATTTATGTACGCCACCACTGACATGTTGTCCGACCGGACCAATACGTGGTGGCCTTTTATCTGGGGACAGAAGCGCCGTAGCGCTTTGTCGACTGCTATTAATTCCAAGCAGTTTATGTGAAGGAGCTTCTCCCGTACTGACCATAGGCCAGCTAGCGGTCTGCCTTCGAGCAGCGCTCCCTGCCCCGAAGTGGGGGCGTCCGTAGACACCACCTTCACACTCGAGGGGATCCCCAGACTCACACCTGACTGATACCAGTCGGTTGCTTTCCATGGTTTCAGAGCCGAAATGCACTGAAGGTCGACCCTGAGGCGAAATAGACCTGCGGTCCACGCCCTGGGGGGAACTCGTGCTTTTAGCCATAGCTGCAGTGGGCGCATGCGGAGCAGGCCCAACTGGAGTACGGAGGCTGCTGAGGCCATCAGACCCAGCATTTTCTGAAACCTTCTGAGCGGGACTATAGAGCCGTGGCGGAAGGATCTCGCGACGTGCTGAATATTCAATCCGCGCTCCGGTGACAGGCGTGCTGTCATGGATAGCGAGTCTAACACTTTTCCCAGAAAGGAAATTCTCCGACTGGGGAGCAGTGAGCTTTTCGCCCAACTGACTGTAAGGCCCAGCTCCTCGAGGTGCTCGAGTAATGCGGCCCTGTGTTCTATGAGCTCCGTTCGTGAACGAGCTAGAATCAGCCAATCGTCCAAGTAGTTCAAAAACTCGCATGCCCCGAAGTCTCAGGGGGGGCGAGGGCCGCGTCCATGCACTTCGTGAACGTACGGGGTGCTAGGGACAGGCTGAACGGCAGGACTGTGTATTGATATGCCTGGCCTTCGAAGGCGAATCTCAAGAATCGCCTGTGATGGGACGCTATTTGTATTTGAAAATAGGCGTCTTTCAGATCTATTGACATGAACCAGTCTCCTTGGCGCACTTGCGCGAGGATTTTCCTGGTCGTAAGCATTCTGAACTGGCGCTTCACAAGCGTTCTGTTCAGCAGTCGCAGATCTAGAATGGGTCTGAGCCCACCATCTTTTTTCGGTACCAGAAAATATCTGCTGTATAAGCCCCCTTCGCCCTGAGATAGAGGTTCTATAGCCCCTTTTCTCAGTAGTTTCGCTATCTCGGCTCGAAGTAGATGAAACACTTCGCTTTACACCGTAGTTTCGACTCGCGCCGTATAACGGCGGGGGCGTCGAGCGAACTGTAGCGAACAGCCTCTCGTTATAGTGTTCAACACCCATTCTGATACCCCGGGAAGCCTTGACCACGCATCTGCGTGAATAGCTAGGGGTAGAATGAAAACTGGGCTCTGGCCGCGGCAGGACGGCGGCTCGAGAGCCCCTGTGTACTGGGAACACAACACCGTGTTTACAGCGTTCGAGGCGGGGGGCGCGCTGATCACAGCGGGCAGCCTGGCCGCGCTCAGCTTCTCTATGGCGGGACGCGCAGAGAAAGCGAGCGGGGCGAATCCCGTGGGATTCGGCGCGTGTGAGGGAATGTGGGCACATTTACTACATGCGGGCACATTTACTACACTGAGAATACTGTCAGCTTGCGCCGACTAAATCGCTGCTGTGTTTACAGCGTGCGAGGCGCGCGCTGATCACAGCTGGCAGCCTGGCCGCGCTCAGCTTCTCTGTGACGGGTTGTGCAGAGAAAACGAGCGGGGGCGAATCCCGTGAGATTCGGAGTGTCTGTGAGAAATGCGGGCGCGAGACAGCGGGCACATTTTCAGCACGGAGAACACTCGGCTCGCGCCGACTGAATCAACGCTGTGCTCACAGCGTGCGAGGTGCGCGCTAATCACAGCGGGCAGCCTGGCCGCGCTCAGCTTCTCTGTGACGGGTTGTGCATAGAAAGCGAGCGGGGGTGAATCCCGTGGGATTCGGCGTGTCAGTGAGGAAATGCGGGACAGCGGGCACATTTACTGCACTGAGAACACTGTCGGCTCGCGCCGACTAAATGTGTGTTAGTTTCGTTTTTACAGAAACCAAGGGACACGCATCATGTAGTGTAAGCGGGCATTGTATGGGCGCGTTCACTACATTTTCTGCACAACCAACATGAGTTGGTTTTATTTGTGCTAGCCCTGCACCGTGGCGGGCTGTGTCTGGGTGTGGGAATGGGCACTGGGACGTGGGCATTCTTACAACACTCGTAACACCATCGGCCGTGGCCGGAACACCAGAAAATGCACTCTTTATTGGATTTATCTGGGTAGCCATAGAAACGGCTTTTGTGCGCAGGCAAGCGGGCTGAGACACCGGCTGCTTCACTGCGAAATACACTGGGACAGTCACAACGCATGGAACTGAACGAGCGAGAAGTTTTGGTGGAAATCCGGCCGCAGCGGGATCTGAACACCGTCACTTTCCTAGAGAGACTAGGAAGGCCTTGAGACCTCGGGCTTTACCTCAATCCTCGGCCGGGGCCCGCGCTGAGGGGGGCGGCGTCCAGCAGAGCGAGAGCGCAGTGTTTGATCTCGGGCCTGGCGGCGCTGCTAGTTAGCCGAAACGACGGCCTTTGTGCGCAGGCAAGCGGGCTGTGGAACCAGCTTGCTCACTGCGAAATACACTGGAACAGTCACATTGCTTGGAACTGAACGAGCGAGAAGTTTTGGTGGAAATCCGGCCGCAGCGGGAACTGAACACCGTCGCTTTCCTAGAGAGACTAGGAAGGCCTTGAGACCTCGGGCTTTATCTCAATCCTCGGCCGGGGCCCGCGCTGAGGGGGGCGGCGTCCAGCAGAGCGAGAACGTCGAGGAACACGGAGCGCTCAGCTTCCGTCATCTCGGATAGCGTTAGCCACAAATGTTTCTCACCATTCAGGGGGGAAAGGCGCGGGTCTCGACTGTGACGGAGCTTCGTCTTTCCCGAGAAAGCGTCCGTCCAGCCTATTGCGCGTTAGTTGCGCGAGCGCCTTTCAGTCGAGGCCGATGTAATCCACGGCTTGAGAGAGCGGACGCATCGGCTCAGTTTCAATGCCGTCTCCGGTAAGTTCGTCGAGCTCAAGTGCGGACGCGGCGGCAGACGGCGGCCACTGTCCGTCCGTGGGCGACTCGAGCGAAGCCGGCGAAGCTGGCGGGCGAACCGGCGAGCTTTGGCGGGCTGGAAATAGCTCGGGCGCGCGCAGGGCGCGGCGCTTCTTGCGGCGCGGCGTCACGGCAGGCTGGGATGCGGGCTCGGATAACGCAGCTAGGCGAGTCCGCAGAGTCACCATAGGCAAACGTTCACAATGATGGCATCCGCCGTCAGCAAGCGCGATGGCCGCGTGATCCTCACCCAGGTAGGACACGCAGATGACATGGTGGTCCTCATCGCTGAGTGGGGCTCGGCAAGAACCACAGGAAGGCATCTTTAAAAAGACGCCGCTCTTTTAGAGGGGTGGGAAAAAAAGGCAGATAATGCAATCACACACACTCTAAGCAGAGGAAAGGATATGTACGCCGGAAAGCGCAGCAGGTACGGCGGCTGAAGGCGGCGAGGCCAGCGACTCCAGGCTCGATGGCACGTCCCGCTGAAGGCTACAGGTCGACGGCGCGGCTTCTCACTCTGGATCCAGCGATGCGGGAGGCTTCGCTGAAGAGATGAAAAATCAACGTAAGAGCAGCTATCGAGCCTAGATATGGGGCGAGACCACGCCCTTTCTGGCGGGACGTGACGATATGGGCGCGAAAGGCCCCCATTCGTCGTGACGTCACGCAGAGCCTCTCTCGATAGGCTGCTGCTATTGCCGCAGGGCAGCCAATAGGCGCGCGAGCTGTCTCGCCTATGTCTGCTTGCTGCTGCAAAGCGTTTTACATTAATAAAAAATTAAGGATAATTTTTGGCTTCAATATCTCGTGGAAAAGAGTTTTCCCCATAGCGTAAGATATTACGCAGTACGAGAGATACTCTCGTAAGAGAACAACTGAAATCGCATACTTCCCTAGGTGAAAACCAGTATGTGACTGAATTCACAGTACTCATAAAAGAGTAGGTAAAAAGTACCTGGATGACCTTCTTTCATCCAGGTATCCAGTTCATAACAGAAAATTCAAATCTTGTGTATATATACATATATTGCAGGAAGCTTAATTGTGGTGATTCCAAGTATGCTATTCTAAACAGCCAGGATATATACTATTTCACACACTTATATTGTAAAATATTATGCCGTACAGCGTACATAAAGAGTAAGCAACTGAATTGGATTCAGGACATAGCCATTCTGAATGCTCTGTCACATATTTTACACAAAATAGTACACAGTGTACAGTGCAGTTTATGCTAGTACTGTATTTTGAAACATTGACTTGAAGTCAACGGGTTCATAGTGAAAATACTTTGCTTAGCTTAGTATACACACAGAAAGAGTAAGTGCGGTATTGTAGTACAGTTTACTAGTATGCTATCATAAACATGATCCGCAATGCATACTATCTGTTTTACACACTTTAAGATAAGTAGAATTTGATTCAGGACATAGGCTATACTGAATGCTCTGTCTCCTGCTGTAGGCAGTAGTGTATATTGTTAAATATTGTTAAAAGCGCATATAAATGAAGGTGACTTGACTTGGAAAAGTGTTGTATTTCCAAACATTGTCTAGGTCAACGGGGTATCTGGTTCATACCGAAAATACTGTGCTTTAGTAGCTATACACACAGAAAATCGTAAGTGCGGTATTGTAGTATGCTATCAGAAAACAGCCACAATGCATGCTGTGTTTTACGCGCTCTGAGAGAAGTATGCAGTGCGCAGTGCGCGGTCGCTGGTGAAAGTGCGCGCTGTGTCTTTAAGAGGCCGTGCTCTCTCTCGGTGTGCCGCTGCTGTAGGGATCGGCTGATGGGGGAAGGGTTCTCAGTCTCTCACACACACACACAGATCTCTCATGGCGGAGAGCAGATCAGCTCACACACACACTCGCGAGGCTCGATCACACACACCGCGAGGATCCGCCGAACCCGCGTCTGATCGCGAGCCCGGACGACATGCGCGCCGCTGAGATTGCACACACACACACTCGCTGTTGTGATTCTGCTTTTCTTGAGCGCCAGAGAGAGCCAGCTGCATTCACACACACGGTGAGACAAAACAAACCTGTTATTATTATTACCACCGTCATCGGAATATAGTCCTCCGATCTTTCTATCGCATGTATAGTCTGATTTCTAGATACAATTTAAGAATGTACATTTTTGATAGTATAGGGTAAGTTATCATATCAGTGTTTTTGTTTGTTTGCATTGGCCACATCAGTATTAAAAAGATTTTATTTAGGCTAACTCAACTCAATCTAATCTATGTAAACATACTAGACTTGCGTTTTACATATGAGGGATAGAGTTAATGATTTACTGTTCATGTACTCATGTATAAAAATAATAATACAATGGATAATAATACTAAAAGCACATGCAGTTTTATGCACTAATTTATCAATTTAGCTGTACACCATTTCCAATGATGTCTATATAACCACCAAAAAGGCCAATTTAAATGGACACATGAAAATGCATCATACAGCAGGCCTCTGTGTGTGTGTGTGTGTGTGTGTGTGTGTTTTTCATAACCAATGTATATAGCATTTCTTTCTGCTGTGCCGTGATGTTGTTTGCTGATGCACGTTTGTCCTCCTCCTCTTCTAGGCTGTCCTCCTCAGGCCCGCTTGGCTGTGAATTATTCTGAAAGGAAATTATTGTGAAAGGAACTGAAGAACAAACAGGGGAAATGGCTGCGACCGCGGGCTTCTCCTCCTCCAATGGACCTGTACCCTGGACACTGAGCGACACCGAGGTGAACAATCTCTACCGGGATCTGGAGCTGGGCACCGTGCTCACGCTCTTCTACTCCAAGAAGTCTCAAAGACCCGAGAGGAGGACGTTTCAAGTCAAGCTGGAGACCAGACAGATCATCTGGACCAGGGGATCGGATAAAATCGAGGGCGAAAGTAAGTTACGCCTTGTTTCTGGGTGTTTAACTCCAGATTGGTAAATCAGTGCTCGGCATTATGGGTTCAGAAAAGGCTACTTGGTGTGGTATTTGCATGTTTCATAACCACATTTTTGGTCCCCACAGCCCTTAGCTATTTATACTGAACACTATTTCCCTTTAAAGTGGTTGATGCCGTATTTATAAAAGCGTATTCAACCAAGCATAACGACTCCCTGAATTACACAAACCTGCACTGCCAATGTGTCCTCGCATCAAGACATTTTGCTTATTCGAGCGTCTATTTTTAGTGTTCTTGCTGGAAAATGACAGGGGTTTTGACTGGTACATGTCTGGTTTCTGTGTAGGTATTTAGTTTGAGCTTTGCGTGGAGTATAATAAGTGTCATCATCAGTCAGCTCTGCTGCTTTGTTTACAATGGTTCTTGATGTTTTCTTGATGGTTTTGGTCTGCTGGCCTGGACCGGGTCACTGAAGGCTCTTGTTTTGGGCCGGCCTGGGTTCTGGCACATCTAACGGGGGTCTGGTGTTGGGTAGGCCCATCTGTGCTGCTGTTTTCCTGCGGCGGGATGTCTTACACACAGCTGCGCTCTGCTCCGGATGCACCACACACACTAAACACACGAGAAAAAACACCCAGTGAGCCTCACCGTGGGGTAATCGCGTGTCTGAAGTTATCTGTGACTTTCTTAAATCAGATGTATGTATGTATGGAGGATATAATAAACCGGTACTTGTTTGGTATGCGAGGTTTGTTGAAGTAATCGATGTTTAGGTGTGGATTTTATTTGACTTTAATTGTGTGTTATGAAGCACACCTATTTTCTCTGTGTCTTGGTGAGGACTTTCATCGTCACAGGAAATTTGTTGCTTTAGGTGTGCAGAGACGTAATGAGATCAGGCTAGGGTTCCTACGGTCATGGAAAACCTGGAAATGTTTTAAAAAAGTGTGATTTACAGCTCTGAAGAAATCATGAATATTCAGAATTATTTTTTTTTGGAAAGAATGGAAATTCATGGCTTTAGAGAATATAAGTTTTGTTAGTTATTATTAGGGATGCACCGATATGAATTTTGGCTGATATCGAAAGCTTATAACTATTATATTGGCCAATAAATCTAAATCCATTTTTTTTTTATATATTTTCTGAGAGCCTAATTACATGAACAAAAGTCTCATATATTAAAAGCCATGTCCCAAACACACAATCATAATGTTCGAAATATAATTTTATGTCTTTAGAGAATATCAGTTTTGTTGGTTATGCTTTGGTCTAAAATATTAAATTTTGAAATTGAGTGCAGTCTCCACAAACTTAAAGGGGTCATATAATGCCATTTTTGTACAAGTTAATATGAATCTTTAGGGTCTAAATGAAAACTTTGTAATATACTTTTATTAAAAATTCTCATTAGTATTTTAAGAAAACACTCATTTTACCTGCTCAAAAACAGCTCTGTTTTCAGCACACACCGTTTCAGTGCATATGCCTTTAAATGATAATGAGCTTCGCTGACTCCGCCCCTCTGTTCTGCGGGGCGTTTTTGACACAACGCACGTGGAGTGTTGCCTTGACAACAGCTGATGGTGTATTTTGGCGAAAGAATGGCAGCGGGATTCTCTCTGAGGACACATCTGTGCAACCATATCAATTTGAACCGGAGTCGGACCCGGAACATGATGATGGCCCCGAAGAAGTTCGACAATTAAGGCTCGAATAGGACGTTTCTGAATGGTTGGTTAACAATGTCACGTTGATCTATTTTTGTATACTGGCAGGGTAACGTTAGAGTTGTGAGATACAAACGCTATGTGTTTAACGTTACTAATGTAAGTTATAGGTTAGTTCGTTGACAGATTTATGTTGAAAAACTTTTTTTTTTTTTTTTTTGTAAATGTAGGCTTGTCAGTGATGCGTGACGTTCTCTCAGTGTTAGGTACAACTATCGTGACTGAAACACATGAGGTCATGTCAGTAATGATTCTAGCAGTAGTTGAAGGATACCTAATAATTTGTTGTATGTTTCTGGCCTGTGTTACCATTCATCTTAATGCAGTTATAACTGTTTTTTTGACATTACTTTATTAATCAATAACATACAAGTAAACCAGTTGTAACTTAGTGTTAGCATGTTAACTGTAACACCTGCATACACATTTTTTAATAACACAAGAACTATAACGCGTTTTTCATTATAAACGTGGGATTATGAATTATATTGAGAACGTCGTAGCGTTACATAGAACACATGCAGTAATGCACCCTGAGTGTAAACATTAGCAGCTAGCCACATTCATCGTGAAACGTGCAAGGGATTTGCAAAGATTATAAAGGTTAATAAAACGTTACACTCACTTCTTCTGGAGGTCCAACAGGAACACGAATAGTTGGTACCGATTATTTTTTCAGTAGCAGCTTCTTAGCAAAACCTGATTTATATACTGACCCACGTTTAAAAAGCAGTCTGGTGAGAAATGATTTGCGCAAACATGAGCGCATTCACGTTGCTCGTCGGGAATGTTCCCTTCATAAATAAAACTCAGCCACTGCGTCTTCAGCGGTTCGGATTTGGGAACTTTTAAATGACTGCTGTGTTCGTTATTGCACCCAAGAACAGAACACCACAATCGCTTAGACGGCCGCCATTCTGCTCCAGTGTAAACAATGACGAACTATGATTGACAGCTCACTCACGACCGAGGGCGGGTCTGTGTTGAAACGCTGCTGTCAATCAACATCGTGGGAGGGGCGTGCGAGCTTGTGACGTCACAGGCTCGAACGGCTCGATTTGAGGCAGGGGAAAACATATAAGGAGATTAAAACAAAACCACTGGATGGATTTTTATCATTATATGATGGTTGTGTACAGGCACTGCCAACACACATTTCAGTACAATCAGCTTGTAAAAGTGCATGTACCATTATATGACCCCTTTAAAAATAAAATAAAAAACCCGCATCCATTAACCAAAATTCATTGATCAAATCGTGTAGCGATGCGCTGAGATAAGGTTTTGGCAATTAAATTTGGGTAATTGGGTAACTGCACTTGTTATGTTGTTCAGGGTGACGTGTTCTCGGGTTATGAAATAAACCAGTCTTAATAAAGTTCGGTTATTTTGCGTATTGCTGCTTTAGCATAATGTTTGGTCTTGGTAAAGTGCGTCCCTCAACATAGAAGCAGAGCTAATTTAATCTCACTGTTTTGGTTTTCCTGAAATTTCTGTTTTGGACGAATATTTTCGACGTATTACTTGTTAAAAGGGATGAGAGGTATTGGGGAATATATGATTGTATTAGTTAATCACTACTGGTGAAGTTTTCGATAACCATTGTGGCCATTTAGTTTTTGTTTGTCACGAATAAAGTGTGTTTTTCAAAGGTGACTCGGCTTATTTTTCTAATCGTCATCCTAACATTAATCTTAGACCTCTTCACAGACGTCATGGAATGTTTTGCCCACAGCATCATGTTTTAAAGCACTTCTGTTGACACAATGTGAGGAACACGAGTGACAGGTCTTTAGAAAGAAGAGATGTTCAGGAATGCTGTTAAACTGTATGGATCTGTTGAAACCCTTTAAAGCATGTTAAATTCTTGTCAATGAACGTTTAAGTCCTAGGCGTTGCAGACTGTGTCGGTGACGAATTGGCTCAGATGTCAAGCATGACGTTCTTTGGTTTGGTCTTCATGCTCAAGTGATTGTACTCATATATTGTGTGTGTGGCTCTTTATCAGCCGGCCAGATAAGCTCAGTTACCAATGTTTCGGTTGGTTGATAAGCCAGGCTGGAAAACTTTCCCACAACTCACAACCTAATTCCCCCTCAGAATCAGACAGCGTTCTGTCCCGCCACCAAAGCCTAAGTCGCGCTAGTTGGGACAAATTGTGCTAATGAATCACGTTTCGAGAAGTGCCTGTGAGGTTCAAATGTGATGTTTTGACGGATTGTTGTTGGACGTCTCGTGGCAGAAGTCTCTTAAGGGGTGTGTGTGTGTGTGTGTGTGTGTGTGTGTGTGTGAGGCAGGAAGACTCTTGGTTGTGCCGTGCAGTCTTGTGTTTCCTGCTGCCCTGTTTGGAATTGTCAAGCGGTTCTCTTGCACCCAGTCTGAGCTCCTATCTCAGGCCAACTGCCTTTGTCCTGTGTGTGTGTGTGTGTGTGTTTGCCTTAGAGAGCGGCTTCCTCCGCAGAACTGTTGTGTTTGTACTCTCCAACTTTAACATCTAAAAAGAAACAGATGGAGCAAATATGGACGCTAGTATCTGGCCTCGCTCAGGTCATATTTTGTGGGTGAAATGCAAGTTCTTGTAAATTCTGGTGATTTCAGTTTACCGGAAACAATCTTTAAAGAGAAATTGACTCTGCTCTCTGACCCGAATCCTCATTCATTAGTTGAGGTTTTAGTGGTGTTAGACTTGACCCACAGCAGTGTACTTGAGTTTAAGTTTGAGATTGGGACAGCTGCGGACCGGGATTGCTGTGCCGAAACGCACAATGCCGTAACCCCACACCCTATCAGGCAGACCTTTCACCCACAATTCACCACACCCTTTACTCAGACCTGAAGATACTCACTTGGATTTAGGAGTGACTGCTACGTCTATTAAATATTCATGTGGTAATGCTCATTTTTAGGTAATTTGTTAGTTTACAAATTAAAGGTAAGAGATGCCGATTAATTGTTAAAAGTTTGCGATCTCGATTCAAACACCCACGCAATCTCTTTCCTAAATGTCAACGATTTGGCGGTGACTATTAACCCTCCGATCACAGCGAACATTCAGATCTGGTCCAGCGAGAGCAGTTGACGTGTACAGTTATGAAACCGCTTCACAGTCAGTCTTTTTTTTTTAACCACATTTTCATTATTTTTGTGTTAAAGTAATTACTATCACAGAAGTACTGCGATTAAAGTTTACATTTTGTAGTTAAACATTGGCTACAGTAGCGATTAAAATAGAGGGAAATCACCTTGTGAAAGTAACTTGAGGTTTCGGATAAAGATTGTGTCGATTATATCGTTACACCAGTAGGTGGCGACAACAGACCGAGACCGTTAAGAAATTGTCATTGAATCATTCATTCAAGAGATTCTTCAAAAACGCTGATTCATCCAGTAATGAAACGAGTGAAGACTTGAACAAGGTTATGAGTGAGTCATTGAATCATTCATTCAAACTGAAACCCCCCCCCCCAAAAAAACATTAATTCAATATTTTTTAATTCTGTTCAGAATATTGGGAAAAACATGATTTCTATTTTACACAAATCATGATTCAATTTCTCAAGGAATTGTGTACTAGTTGAAGTCTGATTTTTTTTAGTCTTATATTTGATTTATTCTGCATCTCTGATCCTTGAGTTAAAGGGTACCTATCATGGAATTTTGAAAATTACCTTTCATGTAGTGTGTAACATAGATCTAAGTGAACGAAAACATCCTGCAAAGTTTTAAATATGAAAGTTCACCGTATACAAAGTTATTATCTCTCAAAAGTAAGGGTCGACTCTGAGTCGTTGATATGAATCGATAGACGAACGATGCACTTTCGTACGTCACTTGTCCAAGTTATTTGAATAAGATACGCCCACTCATTGCATTAGGAGACACCAGGGAAAACATCATGTCGACGAGACGCTGCTGTGTTTTGAAGTGCGATGCAAAAGCAAACTTTTTTCATCTGCCCAGTGAGGAGCATTTGAAGACAGTGGCTACAGTTCATAACTATACCACAGAAGTATTATAGCCCGAACTCGTTCTGTGTTCGCGTCATTTTGAAGATGATTGCTTCACAAACCTAAATGCTATAAAGTATGAATTTGCGAGCCGGGCCGGCTGATACTGAAGGAGGGAGGTTCAGTACCGAGTTTATTTGGATCAGCTTCCTTCTCCGAATCACAATCTGTAAGTAGGCTGTTGCTTTTATGTTTGTATCATGTTCTATAATTATTTTGTGTGTTGTGTACGCACAGGCACAGCGCAGCTTCTAGCAGCTAACTTAGGTCTTCAATGTCAATTGTATTGAAATATGTGAAGTGTTTGTCGTTGTTAATGGAGTTGTCACAGGGCTCTCGAGTGTCACGCATCACGCATTGAGCGTGACAGTCACTCATTTCGGTCTTTTGTCACGCTCTCCGGCCACACATTGTATTTCTCACGCTGATAAACTATTTGTAATATATTTAATATGCCGCAGTGGCCAAAACTCACTCACTGTGGAACCGGCAGGATTCAAGCGCGTCTCCTCCAGTGTTGCCAGGTCCGTATGCCTGCACTGTTTCCGCGGGTTGTTTGTGTAGTGCACGCTGGTTGACGCGATTGTTTTATCCACTGGAACATGATTGTTATTGAGGAAACACCCGGGAACGCTATTTGAATATTTTTGGCCGTGATTGGGTTAGTTTGATGAGCAATTGGGCTGGTTTTGTTGTGCAGACCTGGCAACCCTGGTCTCCTCGGTGTTGTTCGTCTGGTGTTGTTAGCCAATCAGAAAATAGCACTGTTGTATCTGGGTAAGATCTAGCGCAACAACCAATGCACCCCGTCGGCTGGGTGTCTAACATATCACCACAGATTAGCGTCACGCAAAGGCGGGGTTTGGATTAATGACTCGCGAAACGGTTCATATGGGAGTCGGTGAGCAAATCAGGTAAAAATAAATGCATATTATAAGACAACAAAAGTGTTTTTTTGTCATTGCATGCTTGTAAAACTGTTGTTGGGGACTCCCAGAACAATATTAGGAACATTTTAAATGCCATAATAGGTACCCTTTAACTTAAGTTTGACTACATTAAGGACATTTTTAATTGACCTAATAATGGAGATTTCTTAAATACTTTTCAAGGGTGGTTACCCTATGACCGTCAAACAAAATGACGCTGCACCTGAAAGCACAAGCTTTGTATCAGGTTCTGTTGAAATTAAAAGAAGAGAAAATAGTGGAATTTACATTCAATGTACTTAATTGTCAAGAAGGAAGATACTTTCTGCAGATCCAAACTGAGAAAATGTTTGTTTTTTTCTTAAAATAAAGGTAACTTTGCCTGCGAGTATTTAACCTTGACCGACGGCCAGTGTCATAAAGAACAAGTGCTAGTTCAGCTAACAGTATATTTCAGCAAATATTCACCTTTCTAAAAACACTGTTTTCTACTGTTCTTTTGTGCAAACGTAGATATGTTTAGCTTTTGGGCAGTTATTTAAAATGTATTTAGTTTAGTATGTGGTCTACTTCAGAGTCTGATCCAACGCTGCATGTTTTGAGAGCAATGGCTGGTTTCGGACAAATCTGGATTCCTATTATCCAAATATGTACCAAAAACCTTTTTCCCATAATGCTGGGGGAATTTGCCAAAAAAGGAGGTAGCCTATGTCGTAGACGTTCAGTTGGATTGGCTTTTCGGGCTGGTGTTTTTTTTTTGTAAGTTCACTAATGAGGTTTAGAAAAGATGTACAAAACTGAAGTCGTTTACGACTCCTTGACTTGGTTCTCAGCTTTATCTGCTGTGCATCCGCATTCAACGTGACTCCAATATCAATTTAAGATCAAATTCATATTCGTTTTTTGTAAGACAATGTGTATTCGGATACAAAAATGTAAATGTCCTTTTGAATTTAAGACTAAAGCTTATTCAGTCGACTAGTAGTCCATCATTTTAGACATTAGTCGACTAATCACATGTTTATTTTAATTTAATTACTTAAATATATACTCGGGGGAGGGGGGATACTAAATTATAATGAGCATTTAATATATATGGGTGTAATATAGTCTATATTTTCAGGGCTTGCTAGATTATACATTTTAGTCAGTAACTGATTCCAAATTACATGACAGAAATTGTAGTTAGCAACGTAATCCATTACATATTTTCTGTAATATAATCAGACTACTTTTAGATTACTTTTAGATTACTTTTAGATTACTTTTGAGCTAACTTGTTTATTTCATTGATTTAAATAGGATTATCTTGTAACAGTGATATAAAGATACAAAAAAATATATTCTACTATTTATCAACAACATAAAAAGCATTAAATATTAATAATAGTTTAATAAGTAAGTTAAATGAGAAGCTATTATGCATTTAAATCATACAAATGTAAAATTAAAATAAATAATTGAAAAATAGAAACAATCAAAATAGAACATTTACTAAAAAAGTTGAAATATTTTGTTTACCTGCATGTCATGTGACCATGAACCGTGAACTTAAAGGTGCTTTATGTGATTTTGTTGGACCGTATTAAAGCATAAACGCGTGTTTGCAGGACATGCCACGTCCACATGCTTGTTTCTCCTAAAACAATGCTACCGTCTGCTATTGTACTTTGAAATGTCTGTGTTTGTTTTGGTCTGTGTGATCCCGCCCAGCCAGTTTACCCAATGTTTTTCGACAATGAATGAATTATGAATAATTTACTGCCATTGTGAGAATAACATGTAATCAATAAAAAAGTAACTGTAGTCTGATTAGGAGTGTTTTGAAATGTATAATAATCTAATGAGAAGACTACAGCGGATAGACCGGAGATCTCCTCTTCCCAGTTTCCCAGAACTGGACTGGCAAAATCAAAACACTATTATACTCATATTTATTTAGCAAACTTATTCACATTCATTTCCATTGTGTACCTGTACATGCATATATAGTCTATTTTGTATATTGTGTTTTTTATTTATTTATTTATTTATTTATTTTATAATAAAAAATATATTTTTTCCTTTTATCAGTCTTATCGCTGTCATTCTGTCTGTACACTGGAAGCTTCTGTCACCAAGACATAATCCTTATGTGTAATCATATAATAAATCTCATACTGCTTCTGAATTACAAGTATTTATCAGTTTCTACCCAACGCTGCCTATTCCTCACTCAAGCGCACACATAAAGCTCGCCGCAAAAATAGCCTGATGAATTTGAATGTGTCGGAAAAAATAGAAAGGAGACATTTTAATTGTTTATTAATTAAACTAGTGTTTTCTGTGTCAGTGTCGCTGCAAAGATGAAGTGGACGCTGCTTTAGAGAGAAATGCACCTTTCATATGAATTAATCAGAATATTTGGATTGGTTTGTTTAAAAGTAGACATTTCAAGCTTTCTATAGATATATATATTTGTCTGAGCAAGTAGTCTATATACACTGAGATTCAGTTTATTTATCTGATCACTTCAGTTCACAGAGACCGAGACGGCAGAAAGCTCATCCGGTTGGTTTTCTTTATTTTACTGAAGCACAACGTTCTGTTGTTATTGAGTATACACAAATAAAAGCAGTTTTTACAGTTTGGAATGATGGATTACTCTTTTCTGTATGACAAATAATGACGGAGTATTTTAAGTAGTTTCGTTGCAAGTGGTGTACTTCAGCTTCAACACTACACACACACACACACACACACACACACACACACACACACACACACACACACACACACACACGTGTTGGTGCAACAGCATTATGAGGACTCTCCATAGGCGTAATGGTTTTTATACTGGACAAACTATATATTCTGTCCCTCTACACTGCCCCTGTCCCTAAACCTACCCATCACAGGAGACATGCTGCATTTAAAATTTTTTAATAAAACATTGTTTTTTATGTTTTTTAAGCCATTTGATTTATGATGACTTTTGAAATGTCCTCATAAACCACCCATAAGTTGTAATACACATGTCATTATACACATTTGTGTCCTCATAAATCACATAAACCAACACACACACACACACACACAATTATAGTATCACACATTTATCTAGAATAACGCTAGACTCAGCAGACGTGTAAAGTTGCTACTTATATGTGTCAAATGATAAGGCATATTTGAGGTCGATGGATGATTTTGATTTCCTGGCCGACACACACACTGTAATTACCGCCGTTAACGATCTGTCCCTCACGGACCGCGTGACATCACTTCCTGTTGAGTTTTTTTTTTATCTCTGCGACTAATCTAATTTAATCTAAAAATAAGATTGGGGACATTACTTCAAAGCACAAAATCAGGCTTTGTTAAAAATCTTTAAGAATGTTGTTGTTGTTATTATTATTATTATTATTGGTATGATTTTAAAACGGTCAATGTCTTGAAGTAATGAATAATAGAAAGCTATGCGTGCTGTTTGGGTTTTATTCATTTGTTGAGTGCTCTTGTGGTGTGGTTTTGAAAACCCACTTATTTCCCTTTAATTGAAATAATGTCTTTCAGAAATTCCAGTTTATTTTGAAATATTTAAATAATAAATACATTTTAGTTTCTCAGCCCTAGCGACAACCCAAATCAATACAATATCATAATAAAGTCCCTATCTTTCAGAGCGATGCCATAGAATAACTATTTTTTTCTTAAAATAACCTTTTTTTTCCTCAGTATGAAGAACATTATAAAAATCTAAAGAATATTTTTCACTACAGAAACTTTCGTCCAAAGGAAAGGTTTCACGAATGTTAAAGCTTCTTCATAGAACCGTCATGTATGAGTGTCACTCTTATTAAAAATGATTAAAACCTACAAAAATGTTTCTGTAGTCACAGTCCAACAATACATATCATAATAGGTCGAGTCATCTTTATTTATTCAGCTCGTTACACAATACAGATTGATGAAAATGATGATTAGTTATGCCAGCTTGATCAAATGAGGCGCATTCAGTTCTGCTGTACGCAGCTCTACAGAACACAATAGTGGCGTTGTTCAGAGTTAATTCAGTTTAATAACTGTGTAAAGTTCATCAATTATGAGAAGTTCAATTCATCTATGAGCAGCTCTACAGAAGACAACATAATAATACATTAATATGGAGTCTCAGATACAAATCTTTCAGTTTTCTGTCTGTACACTCAAAAAAATAAGCTGTTGACCGAACTTAATTAAATTAAGGAAAACTTCTAACTTAAATGAATTTAAAACTTAAGTTAATTTAGTCAAGACTACTAAAATAATTGTCATTCCTAGTAGATCAAGTTTTGTCAAGTTACCTAGATTTAATTTTTGTCCTGCCTAAAATCGCCATCATAGCTATTTTGGCAGTTACTTCCAATGATGGAAGCTACTAGCGTTCGATTTAATTAGACCAACTTTTACACAGTAATAGATCTGACTTTTGCAGGTCTGTGAGTGAGGTTTAGTGTGAGTGCCCACAACTCTTCTGAATAATGCTAACCACAAAATTCAAAAGCATTACAGAAAGTTCTCTAGGTTTCTAACATAACTGAACATTAAATGCTAACATTAACTAACAACATCTTTCTATTGACTGAAAAACACATAAAATAACACTTTAATCCCTAAATTTACCCTCCTAATGCAGTCCCTTGCAAAGCATGCTGGGAACTACAGATCCACTGCCCAGTTAGTTGTCAACAAAAATGATTCATGTAGTTTCCACACAAAGTAAACTTCAGTTTTAAATATATTAAGTTGATTGAACACAATTAAATTAAGTTGTGACAAAATATTAAACAATCATGTTACTTTTGCTTATTTAAAATTAAATTTAACAAGAGGCAAAAATAAAAAATTGAGTATGTTTGAATAAATGAAAAAAACAGAACAGTGGCATTGTAGTAACCATTTGATTGTAGGTTATAAGAAGTTAAATCTTCCAGAATTTGGTCAAATCTTGAACACACACACACACACACACCCCACACACACACACACACACACACACACACACACACACACCACACACACCTCTCTCTCCTGACGAGTCTGTGTGTTACTGTATGATGATGCGATCAGTCTCACAGGTGTAGATGGGATGTTGCTTTGTGTTCCTGATCCAAAAAGTTTAAACTTAGAAAAAGTCGTTTTTAGAGATCCAGAATTATACCAATATAAAAATATAGTTATGCTGTGGTCTGCTAGTGTGTTCTGTGTTAATGACTTGAGATTACGAGGAAATTGATATTGATGAAAAGATATTCATTCAGTTTCTTATTTAATAACACCTGCGTTTCTCTTGCATATCTCTGTCAGAGCAGCACAGGATGAGTGCGGTTAGAGTGAGGAGAAGCAGGAGTGTGTTCAGCACACACACACACACACACACACACACCACAGACTGTCTTTCTGCTGAGACTTACAGGCAGAGTGCAAAATTAACCTCCCGCCTTACAATAGATTAATAAAGAATTTACCAGCCATACCTATTTATTACCGATATTCAGATTATCTCAGATTATCCCTAATTTGGCTTAAAGTGCCCGTATTATTCTTTTTTTTTTTTTTATATTCCCTTTCATGCAGTGTGTAAATATAGCTGTTTGTGAATGTAAAAGGTCTGCAAGGTTTTATAGATCAAACTGCACGACAAATAAATAATCGAGAGGTCGACCACAACAATCACAAGCTGATGCTGCAATACATATATATTATGAGGAAATGAAAGTGTTATTTTTTTATCTTGGTTGCATGTAAACCTATATTGTAGGAGAGTCCAAAACAAAATTAGGAACATTAAATAGCATAATTGGGGCACTTTAAGCAACGTTGTAATTTGGCTTAAACATATCGTATTTTCTAATGAATATCTGTTTTATTTACTCACCAAAGCCAACTTTTCTTCTCATTTTGCAGTTCATTTTAGGCTTTGCTTGCATACAGGCAGGCTTGCTGGCGCACTAGAACCTGTTATTTAAAAGTCTGCTCTGAAAATATTTTAGTGGCCACCAAAATTAATATTAATTTAATAAAATTCACAAGATTTGTTTGATCGTTTAACATATCTGCTGCTTTCAAACGCTCCCGTGAATGTTTGTGTGTAAACTCTGTGTAGAGCATCAAAGGTTTCAATTTACGTGTTTTACCAATCACAGACGAATCTGTTGAGCTCATGAACACGATGGCCAATCAGAGGTGTTTTAGTCCGAATCCAGCCAGAACGAGTTTGCTGTCGAGTTCTGCACGCTCGCGAATCATTTCGTTATAAACAAGATGTCAATGAGAGATTCATCACAGCTTCATTGATTATAACAGGAGTTTTCGCAAGAGATCAGCTTTTCCTCGCGTTGAACTGAACAAATTGACAGCTTCAGTGATGATAATGGTAGCGATCTTTGCTCACTTTCTGTATATGATATATTTTTTGTTTCTGGATTGACAACCACGATTGAATCCGATTGACTGATAAATATGGCTATCTGATAACTCTTGAAGTATAAATGCCAAATAAGACCTGCCACTCTTTTTGTAATGCGTAATATTTCTTTTTTCTTTTTAAATCAGTCAATCAGTAACTTTTTACATATACATTTTTACAGATTTTTTTATTATAAAATGATTCTAAGCACTTTTTTTGTGATCTGACATGAATTATCATTTTTTCATGAGTAAATAGGATTAAAATCTTTTTTTTAACATTTACTCTGGATATGTTGTCAGTGCTGGGCTCGCTGTACATGGGTGCGCTACTCTGCTTTGTGTGTGTGTGTGTGTGGATGACGTGTTCATCCGCCTCCACCGAGGACCATTCTGAAAAACCCTGAAAGGTATAACCTTGTATTTGTCGTTTATCATTGTTTATGTTGGGTATAGGCAGACATGTCATAAACATTAATAGATTTCCTTGAGAAATATTGAGATGAATCATGTTGAGCTGTGGTGCTCATGTGGGAGATGCAGGTTCACTTCTCTGGTTAGTGTGTGTGTGTGTGTGTGTGTGTGTGTGTGTGTGGCCTGAAATGGCTTTTCTTTTTTTGCATTCGGGAAAGTATAACCTTCTCCGGTAAAGAAATACTGAATCTAACTGTTGTTAAATTGTTGATTGATTATTGAACTTTTAAAGTTTTTGGACACTGTTTTTTTTTAGTGTGAAAGAATTGAATGCTTTTATTCAGCATTGAATTGATCCAAAGCAAACATTTATAGTGCTACAAAAGAGTTATATTTTAAAGAAATGCTTTTTTTTATCTTTTCATCAAAGAATCCTGAAAAAAAGTATCACGTCCTCTACACAAATATTGAATATAACATAAATTTAAGCAGCACGACAGACAAATATTGAGCGGCACGACTGTTTTCAGCTGTGATAATAATCATAAATGTTTCTAGATCATCAAATCCTCATATTATAGTGATTTCTGAAAGATCATGTGACACTGAAGACTGGAGTAATGATGCTGAAACTTCAAAAATTGATTCAATAGAAAAGTTATTTGAAATGTTTCACTACCTTACTGTAATTTTTACCTTAGTTTTGATCAAATAAATGCAGCTTTGGTGAGCAGTAGAGACTTCTTTCAGAAGCAAACAGACCCCAACATTTTAAAAGGTAGTGTGTGTACTAAACCTCAACCCAAAGATTCACACCCCTAGTTAAAGATCAGTGGGATAACAATCTAAATGGTTTAGTTTCTTTCCATTGCCCAAAGCATCTTTCATGTTAACCCTTGTGGTGAATGTGTAAAAGACATCAGACAAGACCTGTTTGGTTGACTGAAGTCTGTCTCTTTCAGTTGATATCCGGGAAATTAAGGAGATCCGTACGGGGCAGAAGTCCCGGGACTTTGAGCGGTATGTGGAGGACTCGTCTGCGCGGCCCGACCACGCGCACTGCTTCGTCATCCTCTACGGGACTGAGTTTCGGCTCAAAGCGCTCAGTCTGGCAGGTGAGCGTCCAGAGAAGCCCACTGACAGCACACACACACACACACACACTCATGCTTGTGTTCCTCTGTGTCCCGCAGCGACCTCGGACGAGGAGATGGTCATGTGGGTGAAGGGTTTGAACTGGCTGTTGTCGGATACGTTAGGCTCCTCCACACCCCTGCAGATAGAAAGGTGACCTTTGACCTCTACGTGCCCCTCTCCCAGTAGATATTGACTGATGGTAACCATTAAGCTCTGGGTTCGCATGTCTAAAGAGTGACGTCACACCCTTATAGGAACACTAACCTGGAAGACAGAACAAGGCTTTCCAGTTGATCTTTATTTTACAGTGTGTGTACTTTGCCAGTTCCTCCAGAAAAACGTGATTATGCGATCGCATGATTCAATGCATAATCAGCCAAAGTCCGCATATTTATGCGAGCGGCATTTTTTCAAATACGCCACACTTTCGCCGCATAAATTGCAGGTTTCCGCGCAAAATATGCGGGGCTTGCATGATTTCATAATCTTCGCATTTTCGTTGCAAAAAAGTCACATAAATCTTAGCAAAACATATATCTTAAAGTTGAATAATGTTGCGTTTGCTTCACACAAGAGCCGCCGTTTCCCTGTTGCCATGGGAACATTATGAAGTGACGTAATTACGAAATGAACATCATCGAAAAGCTGTAAAACAGAAAGCACACATTTTTATTTTTTTATTTATTTCTTCGTTTTTACAGAAGTTGTAGTATATTTCTTTTGTAAAGCTACAGAACTTGTTTGACTCATCAATGTTTTGTAAGTTTATTAAGATCTGTAGGGCTGTATTCAACCAAAGAAAATCTTGGTCGAATGAAGTCCTGAAATTTTCGACTAAAAATCGACTAAAATCGACTAAAAATGACGTTAGAAAAAAAAGTTAAATTAATTAGCTGTGCGCTGTGCGCAGTACTTGTTGTCCGCCTAAATGAATTATAAATAAACATAAAAAACTAGTAGGCTATTTGCAGTATATTAAATCGTTTTTGACCTAATTATTTTGCACTGAAATGAGTCTGACACACGAGTCTGTCGGCTCTGACAGCGCTGCATCACCTGCACCTGCGCAATATCATGCCTATGATTTCAGAAAATAGTACTATGTTGTCAACTAGTGATATCATCACAAGAACTGTTGAGGAATATGCAACATAATTTAGACAATTATTTTTGTCATATGTTATAATAAGTTATAACTGTCAGACACTATCATTTCAGCCGCTCTGCATGTCCTCGCACCGAGCTAACGTTAGGCTGAACATGAGCTCAGCTTCGCGGCTGAGACACGAATAGACTATTAACTTAAAGCTTTTACTCTTAATAAACACAAAAGGCACGTCCACTTAAATAAAAAAATAATATTTATTAAACAAACCAGATCAAGAGTAGAAACGAAATAAAGTGCATAACTGAAAAATAAAGCATCTTAGGCTCAAAACTAACACACAGTCGGCACAACGCAATTGCGCATATAGGCTCCAAATAAAAAATAAAAAGTTAGGTTATCACACTAAAACATTGAAATATGCACATTCTGATATGTTCATAGCCTACTCAAAACAGAAAGGGCAAGCTAACGCAGACAAGTGAGCTTACCACTTAGATGATGTCATGTTTGTCGTCGAGCTGTGGAAAACTGTTGCTTGCAAACTTTGCATTCGACCTTTTTCCCGTTATCAATTTTAACAAAATGCTACCACACTGAGGACTGACAATTAAACTCTCTCAAAATTAAATAAATATTATTCAGCATCAAAGCTTCTATTATCGCTCTCTCTTGGTTTGGGCTAATCCAAAAAAGGTGAAAACAAGGGGGGTGTTCTGAAGACAGACTGTTGACTGTTACCTGTGAAACAAGGGTACTCTGAACCCCCAACCCCCTTCCCCAAGCAGTTAGTGCTTTCCGTCTGATGAAATGAGCGCGCGCCTCAGCGCGGCAAAACTAATGAAATGAGCGCGTCTCAGCGCGGCAAAACTAATGAAATGAACGCGGCAAAAAATCGACCAATCAGAATTTTGGTCGAACCAGAACGTATCGACCAACTAATCGACTAATCGACTAGGACAATACAGCCCTAAAGATCTGAAATAAAACAAGATGAACTGAAATATTCCAGCACTTTCTGTGACGTAGTGCTTGCTTATCATAGGAAGTAATAAGAAATGACTCTTTACATTAAGGTAGTAGTCTAGTGAGAACAGGGAACAGGGGAATCACTTTTCTCTCTTTTTCATCAAACCACAATTTTTACAAGTTCCCGCAATTTCATCGCATAAATATCCCACATATTTCATCGCAATTTTTAAGAAAACGTGCCGCATAATCAAGGATCACAAAAAAACTCTTTTTCTGGAAGGACTGCTTAGTGTACTTGCCCATGAAAGTACTGGGTAATGTAAGGTAACTACATGTTAGTGTTATTACCCAGTTATTGTATAGTATGTACACGGGACAGGGCTGTAAAATAAAGTCCTACTGGCTTTCCTTGTTTTTACCCGGTTTACAGTAATTCGAATGATCACAGAAGTATTGGGATAAAAGATAATTCGGGGACTTTTTGCCTCTTTTATGAGTATTGGTGTTCAGACATACCTCTTTTGTCACATACTGTTTTTATCTACTATATAGTAGAGAAGGGTGTGATTTCAGATGCAGCCTAATTCAACCAGTAATCAAACAAGTGAAGTCTTTGAGTGAGTCATTGAATCATTCATTCAAGAGATTCATTCAAAAACACTGATGCTGCGTCCCAATTCGCCTACTTATACTACGACCTAAAAGTATGTACTCTTTTTGTGAAGAAAAAGTACATACTTTTGAGTGTGTAGCAAAAGAGTAAGCAAGCTTTTGGACATACTACTTTCTGTCTTTAACGGACCTGTCGCGTGCATCCTATCACCGTAAAATGCCCTGTCAATCATCTCCTCACAGTTAAAATCCTCCATTCAATCTATTATAATTTCTTACCATTTCGGAGAGAAATGTTTTAGCACGTAACGTTCACCTGCCAGTCGTGGGTCATGAGGAGACTCTCCTCATGCGTTTGCAATTTGAATAAAATGATGCATTTAAAAGTTAATGGCTAAACGTATCTTTACAAAAGTTCACAATGCTGCTGCAGATGCAATATAATGTCGACAACATTGAATAAATACATTTTCGTCAGGTTAGATACTGATAATTAATCACTCAAACCACTTTATCTAAACCTCTCTACACAACCGCCGGACTCGCGCGTCCTCCATGTCTGTAGTTTTTCAACACTTTTCACTCGTGTTTGTAGTTCTAACTGAATCCTCGTCCAGCGCGCGATGGGTTGTGGGCAATATTAGCCGTTAGAGTGCGCATCGATCTACACTTCGGATTCTGACCGGAAATAGTAGACCATCCGGGTATCTTTGGAACACTCATTTCAACATACTACGATTTGGGACGTACTAATTCTATTTTCGAATACTATTTAGGACGGATAGTATGCGAATTGGGACGCAGCATGATTCATCCAGTAATGAAACAAGTGAAGTCTTTGAGTGAGTCATTGAATCATTCATTCAAGAGATTCATTAAAGGTTCTCCAAGCGATCCTGCGTGACGTCACTTCTTGTTGACGTTCGAACTATTGTCAAACAAAACGGAGGCTAGCTAGCCCCTCCCTCCTCCTCATCCGCGCACTAACCCCTCAAACCCACCCCCAAACCCTTCTTGTCGGTTATTGGCTAGAACAGTTTGTTATGTTTCGTAGAGCGGGTCGCTAGAGTTTGTTTTTGAGGCCGTTTGTGGAGCCTGGGGTGTCTGCAGAGACCGCGTTTTTTTTACAGTGTGTTCAGGGGACAGGCAGCTAGCGGATAGTGAGGTAATGTTTGCTGTATGTGACAAAAAACTGTTTTGGCCTTAAAAACGCGTGACATCGCTTAGAGCACCTTTAATAAACACTGATTCATCCAGTAATGAAACAAGTGAAGTCTTTGAGTGAGTCATTGAATCATTCATTCAAGAGTCATTAAAAAACACTGATTCATCCAGTAATGAAACAAGTGAAGTCTTTGTTTGAGTGTTAAGCGTTCTATAAAGTCCTCCTGGTTTTAGTGGTTTTTAATACTTGAATTTTAAAAATTTTCTTATGAAATTGGAAATCGACAGGCATGTTTTTTTTTCTCCAGGTCTTTGCGACAGTCACATGACTTAAAACTAAATATTTGTGAATTTTAAAAAGTGAGAAAAAAAAATTAAAGTGTTGTATTTAATACATTATTTCCCTTTTTTCTATAGGTGGCTGAGAAAGCAGTTTTACGCAGTGGATCGTAACAGGGAAGACAGGTATGCAGAGAAACTGGTGTAGCGCACGGTCACGTAGAGGGACACACACACACAGATGGACAGATAGTGTGTGTGTGTTTGAGATGCTTCTCTGACGTAGCGATTCTTATCTCATCTTCCTTTCGATTTATCTATGTTGTGATAAATGCTTTTGTGGAGAAATGGCTGACTCAGAGGTACCTGGCCTCACACACACACACACACACACACACACACACACACACACACACCACACACACACACACACACACACACACACACACACACTCCTACTCCTGTTGGGTAAATAGAGCTTAGAGATGGCACATCCTGCAACAGGAAACACAGCTAGCTCAGAGTGTGTGTGTGTGTGTGTGTGTGTGTGTGTGTGTGTGTGTGTGTGTGTGTGTGTGTGTGTGTGTGTGTGTGTGTGTGTGTGTGTGTGTGTGTGTGTGTGTGAAGGTAAATACACAGAGAGCGAGTGAAAGACACACGAGGTGTGTGTGAGGTGTCATGTTCAGGTGAAATGGTGGTCGTGTGTTGATGAGAAGCATGACATTTTCAGCTTGTCAGCGTATGTGGCTAAATCAGAAGTGACGTACACCGTAGAAATTAATAATCGTTTCCAGTAACAATGGAAAGCTGCCTCTTCACGAATATATGCTAACAATATCTGCATATCGCTTACACTACCGGTCAAACGTTTGGAAGAGTTATGATTTTTGAAAAAAGTCTCTTCTGCTCACCAAGGCTGCATAAAAAATGCAGGAAAAACAGTAATATTGTGAAATATGATTACATTTTAAATTAACTGTTTTCTATGTGAATATATGTTAAAGTGTAATTTATTCCTGTGATCAAACTGTATTTTCACCATAATTAACTTGTGTCACATGATCCTTCAGAAATTAGAAGAAAATGATGATTTAATGCTCAAGAAACGGATTATTATCAATGTGCTGCTTCATATTTCTGTGGAAACTGATTAAATATTTTTTAGGATTCTTTGATGAACAGAAAGAATACCATTTTACATAGAAATATTTTGTCGTTATACGATAATACATCGTCTTTACGGTCACTTTTGATCAGTTTAATGTGTCCTTGCTGAATAAAAGTATTAATTTTGACCCAACCTTTTGAACAGTATAAGCACAACAGGCATAGATGTGTACACATAAAACACATGACCGTATGAACATATACATGCATGTAGTAACTTTAGATTAGATTTTAGAGTAATAACTGTTTTTACTGATGGTATCCTGAAAGTGCATGAGGAATACACCGATGTGAAGGACACTGAGCATCCTCATGTGAAGCCCTTTCATAACCACATTCCCAAACGCTGTGTTCCCTGCAGGATTTCCTGTAAGGATCTGAAGGGGATGCTGTGCCAAGTCAACTACAGGGTTCCCAATATGAGGTTCTTACGCGAGAAACTTCCGGTAACTTCTCTACACTCACTTCTCATATTAGTGTGGGATTCATTGTTATGGTGGTTTTTTTTGTATAATTGTGGTTTGATGTTTTTGGTTACACCGTTACCTGCAGTAACATCTCTGGATATTGTGTATTGGTTTACTCCATGTTGATATATTTGTAATTACAGGACATATTTGTGTTTTATTAATATTAATATCGGTTGTATTTTCTGTGGTCTCTTGGTTAGGATGGAGAGCTGAGGAATGGAGATGTGTCGTATAGTCATTTCGCCCAGTTGTACCGCAGCCTGATGTTTGATGCACAGAAATCGGTGAGTTGACGTGTGTGTGTGTGTGTGTGTGTGTGTGTGTGTGTGTGTGTGTGGAGGTGAACCCCTCCTCAGAGCCACTCAAACCCCATCAGTGCCCCATCTCAGATGGCCTTCGCGTCAATACTGGCCCTTTTAAAGAGCCACAAGATCTATCGGCTAAAAGCCATTAGGACACACACACACACACACACGCACGCACACACAGCACTGATGACCCTTGCACTCAAAGGGGGTGTGTGTGTGTGTGTGTGTGTGTTGAATCACTCGAGTAGATGTTTGCTATCTCATCAGTTGATTAGCGTCTGATGTTTTTACCGCGGTGTTTTACTGTAATGGCTACACTTATAAGATCGGGTATTAATTGTATAATTCACATAATCATTTTTTTTCTGTTTCTTTATAGATGGAGATTCCATTGCTACAAAGGTATTCACTCGCTTTTCTCTATCTTTCTCTTTTTCAAGCTAAAGAATTTAAGAATGACAAATTATCATTTACAACTTTCATAATAAGATGTGTATATATATACAAGTAAAACCGAATATTCAGTAATAAATAATATAGGGCAGCATTTATTTATTAGGGTTTGATTGAACTATTATTTTAAGTGTTAGGCTATTATTACTATTATATTTAACTTATTAATTGTGCACAATAAGACCATTTAATAAATGGTCATTTATTATAGTTTATGTAATATATTTAAATTGCTATCAGATCATTTTATCAATTTGGCTGGTTGGTTGATCAGTGAGTTGGGAACGAGCAGAAATGTAATATAGGGAAAGAGTTAGTTGGTTAGTTAGAGTATAAATATAATCACCAATCAATATAAAACAATTTAAGATGGGGAAAGGGTTGACCCGCTTATACCATGGTCACTTGCCAAATAACACATTTTTAAAACATTAGTTTATATTTTAATTAGTTTTACAATCGAAATCTAAAGTTTTTACAAACAATAACTTGGATTCCCTGGTTACGCCTGACGGTTTATTTAGCAACCGGAGATATTAGACCAATTTCGAGCCGACGTCACAGTTACGTCATGGCGCTAGCTGGAGGCAAAACAAACGGACAACTGGAGGCGGCTAATACAAACCAGCACAGATTCGGCAACATAATAAGGAGCTTAAATTAATATTATTATTATTAAATGTCATCTTGATGTGTTGTTGGGTGCAAGAATCAATGAAAAATGAATATGCTGTATCTGGAATTTTTATTTCTAGAAAATATTCACATCATTAACATTGCACGTACTGTCACTGTTTAAATTGTCGTCTTCTCGGCGCTGGCTTGGCAGAACTGCGGATCGTACACACAAGTCTTTACATGACCATTCAGCACATAGTTATAGGCATCTAAAGATTTATATGCCCTCAGTTTCTCTTTACGCTCGGTTTCTCTATCGGATAGGTGTAGAAGTCAGGCCACTCAACCAGAGGTAGCGTTAATCCTGTCAGATCATCCATGTATTGAGTGAGCGTGTACGGGTCAGCCAATCTGGTTCTGTCCGTTAAAACTAACTTTTGCAAATAACAATCGCGGTCCTGGACAGTGAGTGACCTTGCACATTAAGATAAAATCGGATTTTCTCCAGTCATTGTTAAAAAACAAGCTTACAAAACTTGCATACTAACGTTAGGGAAGCGGCCAGAGGGGGTCACCTAAGCTCCGCCCACAGAAAAACGTCACCATGTTTACCAACCGAAAATTGGTCTATAGTCCACTCAGCCTGTAGAACCCTTCAGTTTATTGACTGCCTGTTGCTATGGTTACTCAAAGCTGTTGTAGCCAGCGCATTTATTTATTAATTTCGAACGGTAAACAGTCAGTTTCACCAGAACTACTTTACTAGGTGTCCTCTATCACTTTTTAATGGACACCCTGCAGCCAATCAAAATCGAGTATTCACCCAGACCATATTTTAAAGTTTATATAATGCATCTAAATTGTTTTATAAAACGGATCGTTCCACTCCTTGATTTTGATTGGTCAATAGCTGTGTTTTATTCACGATAAAACACGGCTAAGACCGCTTTACCCAACGGTTCTATGTATCACTACACAACACTCCTAGCAACCACCCTTAGCAACGTAAACACTTGTTTGATCTCATTGATATTGTTGATTTCAGCTAGAGTAGAGTATTGTGAGAGATCGAGTAAGCGAGTGTTCCTGCACTTACAGTAGATATCGCATTTTCCTTCAGGTCAGTCCTATATTCATAATACAAAAATCCGTTTGAATGTCCACTGCGATATCTCGTCCTTTTAACAGTTATGGGGTTTGCCGTTCCTATAGTAATCTCATCTGTCAATAGCGTCTTTCTTCTCCGTGATCACAAGTTTAAATCCTTTCAATGTAAAAGTCTTCTCTACTGACTGACTCACTCATAAAGACAGTCTTTGCCGCCATCTAACGGTGAAATAATGTGTGTAACTTCTGTTGCTGTTTACGGCCAGGGACTATTTTTTCCAGCGGAGGGAAGGCTTTTAGTGATTTTACTTCATGAAAGTTGCATAGACACATATTTTTCAGCTTTAATATTTTTTTTTTTGTGGTAACCGTTTTATAAAAGCAATAAGTTACTAGTGCTGTATCGTGAATAAGTCACGGCTGAAGAGTTTACTCGTGCCTAACAACGCCCTTCAGCCGTGACTTATTCACGATACTGCACAGCCTCTCGTACCTTATTGCTAACATCAGACATCCTAGAACATCTGTTGTGTTTCTAGACATGAGGCTGTAACACTGATCTGTGTGTTTCTGACAGGTTTATCGAGAGACCAGAGCAGAAGATCTCACTGGAGGACTTCCAGAACTTCCTAATTGAACATCAGAAGGTTAGATATGCATTTTTCTCTTCATTGCTCAAACCAAACTACCCGTCACTGTATTTACACAATAATTAGATGCATATTTTTGTACAGTAGAGTGGGAAGATAATCTGTACTTCAGATGTTTGGTAATAACCGTTCCGTGTGTGTGTGTGTGTGTGTGTGTGTGTGTGTGTCCTCAGGAGCTTTGGGCCACAGACAATAACAAGGTGCAGGAGTTCATGTTCCACTACCTGAAGGATCCTCTACGAGAGATCGAGCAGCCGTATTATCATCAAGACGAGGTGACATTTACATTGACATTTATGTATCTGGCAAACGCATTTATGCAAAGTGACTAGTGCATTTACTCAACATGTGCGTTCCCAGGGAATCAAACCCATAACGCTGGCGTTGCAAGCGCCACGCTTTACCCACATCACCACTTCCTGCTTCACTGCAGTATCGTGTCACCTCAGATTTGTTTGTTTGATATGTTAATCCGCCTCTTCTTTACTTAATTAGCCGCTTATTCATTTCCTGATCTATTTAAGTTAGGTATTTGTAGTAAACTTTCCTGAAAAAGATGTCATCTTGTTTAGAAACTTTGAATTATTTTGTAACGTGATCTTATTCATTGCATATAGTTGATATTGAGAGAATTTTTATATAAAATTATATTTGACACGAATTCCTCATTTATGTTTAGTACATAATTGGAGTAGCTATTTTACACACAAATCATAAAGGTCTCTACTAAGTAAAAAATAAATTCTGCTGCTTTTTTAGAAGATAAAAATAGGAGAGAGCATTTCCTGGTTCATGCTCCTTTTACTGATAAACCCCCTTGTCGTATTTTGTACCCTATCAAGAAAAGTGTCGCACTGAAGCGGTGTAGTGTGTGTGTGTTCAGGTCTACATCAGCAGTGCAGAGGACTACCTCATGCCTGCTGTCTTCAGTTTCAGCATGCTGACGCTAACATGCTTTGTGGTTCTCAGTTCCTCACGTATCTGTTCTCTAAAGAGAACACTATCTGGGACTCGCAGCTCGATCAGGTGCGGCCAGAGGACATGAACAACCCCCTGTCCCACTACTGGATCTCCTCGTCCCACAACACGTGAGTAGAGGCGAGAGCTGCTCCCATTTCCAGTGTGCAGTTGAACAGTTCTGATTAAACTGACACTTTAAGAGGTTGTGTGTTTATTAAAGTTCTCTCTATGGAGTGGTCTCTAGATAACGTACATCCTTTTCATCCATCCATCCATTTTTTTTCATCCATTGGTTAGTTAGTTAGTTTGTTAGTGTATAATCCCCCTCAAAGAACCAAATGTTAGATGATGGAAAACAAACTAACTGTATCTAACATTTTGTTTCTACTAACTAACTAACCAAACCTCCCCCATCATCTAGTAGTTATTTGTGTTGTGTGAATCTCCATCAAAGAACAAAAAAATTAGATGATAGGAGAAGGTTTGGTTAGTTTGTTAGTTTTTTAGTTTTTAGAAACAAAGTTTTAGATGATTGGGAAGTGGTTGGTTGGTTAATTGGGTGTTAGAAACAAAAACTTAGATAATGGGAAGGGTTAGTTAGTTAGTTGGTTAGTTAGTTGGTTGGTTGGTTGGTTGGTTGGTTGGTTAATTGGGTGTTAGAAACAAAAACTTAGATAATTGGGAAGAGTTAGTTAGTTGGTTGGTTGGTTGGTTGGGTGGGTGTTAGAAACAAAAACTTAGATAATTGGGAAGAGTTAGTTAGTTAGTTGGTTGGTTGGTTGGGTGTTAGAAACAAAAACTTAGATAATTGGGAAGAGTTAGTTAGTTGGTTGGTTGGTTGGTTAATTGGGTGTTAGAAACAAAAACTTAGATAATTGGGAAGAGTTAGTTAGTTGGTTGGTTGGTTGGTTGGGTGTTAGAAACAAAAACTTAGATAATGGGGAAGAGTTAGTTAGTTGGTTGGTTGGTTGGGTGGGTGGGTGTTAGAAACAAAAACTTAGATAATGGGGATTAGTTAGTAAGTTGGTTGGTTGGTTAATTGGGTGTTAGAAACAAAAACTTAGATAATGGGGAAGAGTTAGTAAGTTGGTTGGTTGGTTGGTTAATTGGGTGTTAGAAACAAAAACTTAGATAATTGGGAAGAGTTAGTTAGTTAGTTGGTTGGTTGGTTGGGTGTTAGAAACAAAAACTTAGATAATTGGGAAGAGTTAGTTAGTTAGTTGGTTGGTTAATTGGGTGTTAGAAACAAAAACTTAGATAATTGGGAAGAGTTGGTTGGTTGTTGGTTGGTTGGTTTGGTTGGTTGGTTGGTTGGGTGTTAGAAACAAAAACTTAGATAATGGGGAAGAGTTAGTAAGTTGGTTGGTTGGTTGGTTGGTTGGTTGGTTGGGTGGGTGTTAGAAACAAAAACTTAGATAATGGAGTTTAGTTAGTTGGTTGGTTGATTAATTGGGTGTTAGAAACAAAAACTTAGATAATGGGGAATAGTTGGTTGGTTGGTTGGTTGGTTGATTAATTGGGTGTTAGAAACAAAAACTTAGATAATGGGGATTGGTTGGTTGGTTGGTTAATTGGGTGTTAGAAACAAAAACTTAGATAATGGAGTTTAGTTAGTTGGTTGGTTGGTTGATTAATTGGGTGTTAGAAACAAAAACTTAGATAATGGGGAATGGTTGGTTGGTTGGTTCGTTGGTTAATTGGGTGTTAGAAACAAAAACTTAGATAATGGGGAATAGTTAGTTGGTTGGTTGGTTAATTGGGTGTTAGAAACAAAAACTTAGATACATTCTAATACATTCTAAAATTTGTTCGTTCGTTTGTGCGTTAGGTTATGTTAGGTTATGTAGATGGTTAGTTAGGTTAGTTAGGTAGTTGGTTGGTTAGGTAGTTGGTTAGTTGGTTGGTTGGTTGGTTGGTTGGTTAGTTAGTTAGGTAGTTGGTTGGTTAGTTAGTTGGTTAGTTAGTTGGTTAGGTAGTTGGTTGGTTGGTTGGTTAGTTAGTTAGGTGGTTTGTTTGTTAGTTAGGTAGTTGGTTAGTTAGTTGGGTAGTTAGTTAGGTAGTTAGTTGGTTAGTTAGGTTAGTTATGTAGTTATTTAGTTAGGTAGTTGGTTAGGTAGTTGGTTAGTTAGTTAGGTAGTTGGTTGGTTAGTTAGTTAGTTAGTTAGGTAGTTGGTTAGTTACTTTCTAAAACGTTCTAAAATTTAGTTACGTTCTAATACGTTCTAAAATTTGTTTGTTCGTTTGTGTGTTAGTTAGTAGTTTGGTTGGTTAGGTACTTGGTTAGTTGGGTAGTTGATTAGTTAGTTAGTTGGTTAGGTAGTTGGTTGGTTAGTTAGGTTAGATAGGTAGTTGGTTAGTTAGTTATTTAGGTAGTTGGTTATGTTCATTTGTTAGTTCGTTTGTGCGTTAGTTAGTAGTTTGGTTGGTTAGGTACTTGGTTGGTTAGGTAGTTGGTTGTTTGTGCATTAGTTAGTAGTTTGGTTGGTTAGGTACTTGGTTGGTTAGGTAGTGGTTAGTTAGGTAGTTGGTTAGTTAATTAGCACAGTACAACTTTCTCTAAGATGTTACAATATTACTATTATGCATAATCTTAACATAAAGGTCTGTGCTTTTGTGTAAAATCAATAAAAGGACTGTAGTTAACAATGTATGTACTGTTTACTGTTTATACTGTTTTATTTGAACAAAGAGAAGTCACCTGAGAAAGTGGTTTGTGTATTATTCTGATTGGTTGAGAACGTTCTAAGGTGTGCAATTATTTTCAGGGAAACGCACGGCTAAAGTAGTTTCCGGCAGGTTTGACGCATTACAGTTCCATATCACTGCGCGTAGTTAACTGTAATAACGGAAAATAGGATACAATTCATAACAAGAAAAAACATGCGTCTCCATGCGCTTGATCTGCAATTTTCGATATCTAACTTCACAATCAATGGACACATACAGTTTAATTTTAATTAATAAAGTATGTAAGAGTGGAGACACTTACTAAGGCCATTTGATCATGCCCAAACGCGTGTTCTACATGTTCAGTCTGTGTTCACAGTCGGTGTTTAAGACCTGCTAGAGTCGATGGAAACAGTCAGTCTTCCAATGTTTCAGCAAGTCGTAAGTGTCCCCATCATTAGTCTGCTATTAGTGGCTCAAACCTCCGTTACTAACTCTAAAATGACGTTTTGGAATTAGCAACGGAGGCATGGGATTAGATGCGTAAAACTTGACAAACGTCTTGAAATGCATCATCTGAACAATGTTTTGAGATGTGGTAACTGTAGTATAAGCGGAATAATTGACTTCAGGCCGTTGAATTATTAGAAAAACTCGAGGTGTAACACCGCTTCGCGTCGTGACCGCATTACCACCTTGGGTGTGCATTATTTTTCTAATAATTCATAAATGTAACAATTCATAAATGTAAATGTAACAAATTAATTATTAAATTATCTGTCAGTGAAGACCTTGAATAGAAACACATGTCTGACATCAGTGGCTGGATCTAAAAAAGCCAGATGACGAGTGGATAGAGTCCTGTATCATTTCATATATGATATTTCAGTTGGGTGAAGTGTTAGTATGTTGTGTGGCGTCTTTCAATCAGGACTGATTTTAAATGTTAGTATTTAGATTTTTGCGGTTTGTTTCTCTCATGATGTTTAACCGGTATAACTAGATTATAAAGCTATTATGTGGCTCAAAGGGAACCGGATAAAGACTGACAGAATGGAACGAATTTTTGAACGTGTTTGTACAGCATCTGCAGTGTTTTTAAGCTGTAATAAAGGTGAAAGGGTCACTGATGCTGGCGTGTGACGTGTGTGTGTGTGTGTGTGTGTGTGTGTGTGTGACGTGTGTGTGCTGGTATTTTTAGCTATCTGACGGGAGACCAGTTTTCCAGCGAGTCGTCTCTGGAGGCGTACGCCCGCTGTCTGCGGATGGGCTGCAGATGCATCGAGTGTAAGTCACAACGCAACACTATTATTAGTAATGATCAATGCTTTATATACAAATAGATTCTAAAATATTACCATTCCAGAAACTAGCATGCTGAAAATACAGTTTTGCAATAATTGCAATGAACAATATATCTTAATTTAAAACTAGCAGACTACAACAGTATTACACTATGCATGTATTTATGTTATTAATTTGGTAAATAATAAAAGAAAGAAGGAAATTTTAGTGAAGAAACCGTTTTAGTGTCCTAGATTCTGAGATTTAAACAAAATAAGGTTGGTTTCTTTGTTTATTTTTTTATTTGTGTTCCTTATTTATTTTTAATTAATTTTCTACATTTTACAAACATGTACAATAGAAAAAAAAACTGACAAAAAACTAAATTGAATTTAATCTTTGCTTATTTTAAAGCAGTGAATATTGTTTTTGTAAACTAGAACTATATCATAACTACAAGAACTATAAGAATAGACTTTATTAGACATTATTTCAACTTAATAACAATGTATACAATTGTCTTTTAGAGCTTCTTTACAGCAGAATTGAACTCAGTTTGGATCATGGAATGATTATTTTGCTGTTTATCTCTGTAAAGCTGTTCTAAAACAATCTGTATTGTATAAAGCGCTCTATAAATGAAGGTGACTTAACTAGTACAGCAAGTTCTATGATTTGTGGCATGTGTTGTTGTTATCTGGCAGGCAGTTGTAATGTGTGTGTGTTTTGCAGTGGACTGCTGGGACGGTCCTGATGCGATGCCTGTCATCTACCACGGTCACACCCTCACCACCAAGATCAAGTTCATCGAGGTGCTTCAAACCATCAAAGAACATGCCTTCGTCACGTCCGAGTGAGTGTCTCTGGTCAACGCCTGCGCTCGTGTGATCATTAGATATGGGCATCTTTTCAAGAACGTGCGGTATGCGATAATCAGATTGCGTTGCTTGTGTTTGCATGCAGCTATCCCATCATCCTCTCCATCGAGGACCACTGCAGTATTGTCCAGCAGAGGAACATGGCATGCTCCTTTAGGAAAGTGTTTGGAGACATGCTCCTGACCAAAGCGGTGGACATCTCAGCGGACGGCCTGCCCTCGCCCAATCAGCTCAAGAGGAAGATCCTTATCAAGGTGAGGGGTTTGGTCATGTGGCATGTGTTTGTGGCTACTCCAGCCAGTTTCTCAACAAGACACGTTTATTGGTGATTTGATTTGTTCAGCACAAGAAATTAGCTGAGGGAAGTGCGTACGAGGAGGTCTCGTCTTCAACGCCCTACTCGGAGAACGACATCAGCAACTCCATCAAGAACGGGATCCTGTACCTGGAGGACCCCATCAACCACGTGAGACCCTCTTCCTCCACTCTTACAGGACGCTTGAGTCTGTGGGCATGATGATCTCATGATGAATGTGCACTGGTGTCGTCCTCACAGGAGTGGTACCCGCACTTCTTTGTCCTGACCAGCAATAAGATCTATTATTCTGAGGAGACGACAAGTAATCAGGGGAACGAGGATGAGGAGGAGCACAGAGAGGTGAGGAAAACACTTAGCATCTGCATCACTGCTGAACTGCTGTAGTTTTTCAGTTGTTCACCTGGGTTCAAAATGGGGTCCTTGTGGATCCTTAAAGTCCCCATGAAATCAAAATTGACCATACTTACTTTGTTTGCCTAAATTGATCGTTTTGTGGTGAACAATTCATCCATGCAAGTCAATTTACACAAAAACATTTTTTGGCTTCGTAATCTTTAATCAAATTCTGAAAATGCCCCTCCCCTCTGCACTGGAGGACCTTGCCCGATGACGTAGGCTTGACGGTTTAGGTGTCTGCTTAACATCCGTAATCACGCCCCTCCAACTGACAGTAGACAGGCACACAGCGTGTGAAAGGAGAGATGGCGAGGAGGTGCATTTTTCTAGATCCAATCAGGTGCTAGTTGGAAAAAAAAAACACGCTCACTATTTTGCCTCATTTAGTATTCCGTTTCTCTCGGAAATACATCACAGCACTGGAGAAAAGTCATTTGCAACTTCCGGTTCACGGGGACTTTAACAGGGTGGTCTTTAAAAAGTCTTAATGTCTTAAAGCAGGTGTGCCCAACCCTGCTCCTGGCGATCGACTGTCCTGCACAGTTTATCTCTAACCCTGATCAAACACACCTGCCTTTAATTTTCAAGTAATCCTGAAGACCTTAATTGGTTGTTAAGACCTTAATTGAAGACCTTCAGGTGTGTTTGATTAGGGTTGGAGATGAACTGTGCAGGACAGTCGATCGCCAGGAGCAGGGTTGGGCACACCTGTCTTAAAGTCTTCCTAATAAATAGCCTTTTAAAAGTCTTAATGTCTTAAAGTTTTCATAATAAAGGGCCTTAAAAAGTCTTAATGTCTTAAAGTTTTCCTAATAAAAGGCCTTAAAGTCTTAATGTCTTAAAGTTTTCCTAATAAAAGGCCTTAAAAAGTCTTAATGTCTTAAAGTTTTCCTAATAAAAGGCCTTAAAAAGTCTTAATGTCTTAAAGTCTTCATAATAAAAGGCCTTTTAAAAGTCTTAATGTCTTAAAGTTTTCCTAATAAAAGGCCTTAAAAAGTCTTGATGTCTTAAAGTCTTCCTAATAAATGGCCTTTTAAAAGTCTTAATGTCTTAAAGTTTTCCTAATAAAGGGCCTTAAAATGTCTTTAATGTCTTAAAGTCTAATAAATAGCCTTTTAAAAGTCTTAATGTCTTAAAGTCTTCATAATAAAAGGCCTTAAAAAGTCTTAATGTCTTAAAGTTTTCCTAATAAAAGGCCTTAAAAAGTCTTGATGTCTTAAAGTCTTCCTAATAAATAGCCTTTTAAAAGTCTTAATGTCTTAAAGTCTTCATAATAAAAGGCCTTAAAGTCTTAATGTCTTAAAGTTTTCCTAATAAAAGGCCTTAAAAAGTCTTAATGTCTTAAAGTCTTCATAATAAAAGGCCTTTTAAAAGTCTTAATGTCTTAAAGTTTTCCTAATAAAAGGCCTTAAAAAGTCTTGATGTCTTAAAGTCTTCCTAATAAATGGCCTTTTAAAAGTCTTAATGTCTTAAAGTTTTCCTAATAAAGGGCCTTAAAATGTCTTTAATGTCTTAAAGTCTAATAAATAGCCTTTTAAAAGTCTTAATGTCTTAAAGTCTTCATAATAAAAGGCCTTAAAAAGTCTTAATGTCTTAAAGTTTTCCTAATAAAAGGCCTTAAAAAGTCTTGATGTCTTAAAGTCTTCCTAATAAATAGCCTTTTAAAAGTCTTAATGTCTTAAAGTCTTCATAATAAAAGGCCTTAAAAAGTCTTAATGTCTTAAAGTTTTCCTAATAAAAGGCCTTAAAAAGTCTTAATGTCTTAAAGTTTTCCTAATAAAAGGCCTTAAAAAGTCTTGATGTCTTAAAGGTTTCCTAATAAAAGGCCTTAAAAGTCTTAATGTCTTAAAGTCTTCCTAATAAATAGCCTTTTAAAAGTCTTAATGTCTTAAAGGTTTCCTAATAAAAGGCCTTAAAATGTCTTAGTCTTAAAGTTTTCATAATAAAAGGCCTTAAAAAGTCTTGATGTCTTAGTGTTCATAATAAATAGCCTTTTAAAAGTCTTAAAGGGCCTATATGCGTTTTTCTGTAATTTAAACTCGCGACTGACACCTGTGGCCAAAAAACAGAACTGCTCTTCCTTTCTGCGCACTCTCGCAGCCAGGGTTGCCAGGTCTGCACAACAAAACCAGCCCAATTGCTCATCAAAACTAACCCAATCACGGAAATAGCGTTCCCGGGTGTTTCCCCGATAACAATCATGTTCCAGTGAGTAAAACAATCGCGTCAACCCGTGCACTACACAAACAACCCGCGGAAACAGTGCAGGCATACGGACCTGGCAACACTGCTCGCAGCGCTCGTACGTGCGTGCACACTTCACAAGTCATCTGCTGCCTGCAAGGAGGTCAACATTATGTTTACAGAGGTAAGAGAACAGTCAAAAACATAAATGGTTTGAGATAAGTTTGCGAGTGTTGGCTACTTGCTGACTAGCGGTGGTGGCAGAGTGATCTTAAACGTTTAACATGAACGCGCTTGACGTCACATCCGCAGACAGCGCGGGAAAAATCCGACCCGACAGAAAATATGAAAAATAGGATACAGGCTTATAGGTGCACCCACTGTGAGCGGACAAGGTGTCAGTATGCTCAACAGGAGATGCTTGAGTCATAAATAGTAAAATAAAAAGGCTATTGTTACGTTTATTTTGGGGGGAAAGTTGCATATAGGCCCTTTAATGTCTTAAAGTCTTCCTAATAAATAGCCTTTTAAAAGTCTTAATGTCTTAAAGTTTTCCTAATAAAAGGCCTTAAAGTCTTAAAATGTCTTAAATTCAGATTCGATGGGGCTTAAATATTTCTGGTCACATTACCGCTAAAATTACTCCAGTCTGACGGACCCGATGTCTGTAAAATAACCAGTGAAGCATCGAATCACGAGAATGATTCTGATTTTATTACATAAACAGTGATTGATAATGATAATGTATTTCTGGTTGTGCTGTTGAGACTCACTGTCTCTGTGAGAGATTTTATAGTGAGAAATCAAAACTAATGAGCACAACAGCACACATAAACTCACAGAAGAAACATACTGAGGTAAACATTCAAAATGCTGAGTTTTTTTATTTATAACATATGATATAGTTACATAACATGACGGGAGCTTTTTTGCTGAATATTCTCACAATTGCAAATATTTCATTGATTTTAGTCAAGAAACAAGTAGTTAATATTAAATTACTTAGGTTAAACATTTAATATTGCATATACGAATGTAATATAATGTGTATTTTTCTATCACAGCTTTGGTCTTAAATTTCATTCAAAGTGGCATTAAAAAGTCTTAAATGTAACTTGTTTATATCTGTAGACACCCTGCTTAAGAGTGGTAAACATTTTAAAATGTATTTCCTCTATATTGTTACAATGCCGTTAGTACATGTAAATGAACAATGAGGGTTCGAGTTAAGGTTAGGACTGAGTTTCCTGGGCAGAGAAATTCACTTTTATTTGTCGGCAATGACGCAAAACGCGTGACTTTTGACCGCTCACGGACCGTCGGATCGGCAGAGGGTTATTAATACAGCCGTTATTGTATGAGAAGGTTTATCACTGAACATTATATTATACTTTGTCTACTCTTTAAACAGGATTATGGTGAAAATGGAGCACTATGGCAACAGCTTTCTTTCTAACAGCTTTCCCACTTAATATTAGGTGTATCATTTATATAATGACATTTAAATATTTTGGTACAATGCATTTATTGTGTAGATTATACTCAAAATACCTGCATGTAAAGTTTCTGTAATTACATCTATAATTCCACTGTTGACACTTTAAACAGACCCACATCACCAAACCTGTCTCTAAGCATGCTCGTATCCTCAATAAAGTTTGATCACCTTTTCCCCCAACAAGTAGCAAGGTCATTATGACCTTTTTTAGCTACGTTGTACATTTGAAACTCAACTTGATAATGCTTTGATCCATCATTAAACTCGTTGTACTATCAGCTCTGTTTAACCCAGTCCAAAAGAAAAAATCCCCAGGTTTCTGCATGGGACTTTTATAACTATGTTTCCTCAGAAGTTTCTGTGCTGCTTTCGATTCAGTTATTTTTTTTTGCCAAGGTTAATGCTCAAAATACTTTAAAGTACCTTCCGCAAGTACCTTCCTCAATTTTCTAGGCCGAATTCGATTTCAGATTTTTCAGAGTTTGACCTGCCGATTCCGATTAAATTTTTTAATTTTCATTTAATTTTTTCAAATATTTATTTTCTCTTTTCTTTAGTAGAACATTTTACACTGCTGCTCACGCGCTGCTCCTGCTCTCGGTGTGAATGCACTCATTGATTGACATGCACGCCGAAAAAAATATGCGCAGCTCACGCATGCGGTGTGAAACGGCCGTAATTCACGAGGTTTCCTACATTTTTGTTGTTGCGCAATGTTAATCATGCGGCGCCCGAGTGCATTTGACCAGCATAAGATCGGCATATGTTGCCGGTCATGGCCGATCACGTGAAAATCGGCCAATTCCGGTCACCAGCCGATCAATTGGTGCATCTCTACTGATTAACATTAATGACACAGACACAGTGGGAATATTAGGCTGCTGTCACTTTAAGAGCGAATGCACGGATCTAATATACTGACACACATCCGGTTTCTTTTTTCAACTATTTACGTTCACTAAAGACATAAATGTCTGTTTATGAGGATTCTTGCAAAGGCATGGTCACTTTGAGACATTAGTGTGTGAATTTTACTGTTCAAACCCAATTAGGCAGCAAAAATCACTGTTCATTTCTCATGTTCAATCTGTTCAATCGTCACTCAAACCATCGATTAGCTTATATAGCGAAAATAGTTCTCTTTTTAACTGCTTATTGTGTCAACTGTTTAAAATCACTTGTTTTTAAAAAAGTTTTATGATTTTGCAATGCTTAAAAGGGTCATATAATGCCATTTTTGTACAAGCTAATATGAATCTGTAGGGTCTAAATTAAACGTTTGTAATATGCTTTAATTAAAAATTCTCATTAGTATTGTAAGAAAACACTTTTACCTGGTCAAAAACAGCTCTGTTTTCAGCACGCCGTTTAAGTGCATGTGCCTTTAAATGATAATGAGCTTTGCTGACTCCGCCCCTCTGTTCTGTGCGTACAGTTTTTAATAACACAATAACCATAACGCATTGTTCATTATAAACGTGGGATTATGAATTATATTGAGAACGTCGTACATAGAAAACATGCCATAATGTTCCCTGAGTGTAAACCTTAGCCGCATTCATCGTGAAGCAAGCGATTTACAAAGATTAATATAAATATGAATATAAAGGTTAATAAAACGCTACACTCACTTCAGTTCTTCTGGAGGTGCAGGAACACGTATAGTTGGTATCGATTCCTTTTTTCAGGAGCAGCTTCTTAGCAAAACCAGCTTTATACTGACCCTCCTCGTTTATAAAGCAGTTTGGTGTGTGAAATGATTCACGCAAACATGAACGCATTGACGTTGATCGTGGGGAATATTCCCTTCGAAAACAAACTCAGCCACTGCGTCTTCAGCGGTTCGGATTTAGGAACATTAAAATGTCTGCTGTGTTCCTTATTGCACCCAAGAACAGAACACCACAATCGCTTAGACTTCATTCTGCTCATAGACTGTCCTCCAGGATCAACAATGACCGCGCGCACTATGACAGCTTGCTCACGAGCGTGGGCGGGTCTGTGTTGAAACGCTGCTGTCAATCAACAATCGTGAACGGCTTGATTTGAGATGGGGGGGGGGGGGCATGGGTGGATTTTTATCATTATATGATGGATGTGTACAGGATCTGCCTACACACATTTCAGCACAATCAACTTGTAAAAGTGCATGTACCATTATATAGATTGCATGCAAATGATAAACATCTCATGAGTGTTACCGCAAGAGGAGATGATAGTCCAAAATCTCTACTAGTTGACATTTATACCATTAATAGTAATAGTAATAAAAATATGAAAATAATTTGTTACATTTATATAGCGTGTCAACAGTCAAATCACTTTACATATGAAGAGGGGAATCACCATTACCATACACCCATACACCCAATCACACGCACCCCCTATAACACACACAACACGCACACCCCTATATCACACACCCATATCACACCACACGCACCCTATATCACAGCGCCAATCCACCCACCTATATCACACGCACCCCTATATCACAACACACCCCTATATCACGCCACCCAACCTTATCACACCACCCCCTATTCACACTCAAACCCCCCTATATCACACACCAATACGCACACCCCTATATCACACGCACACCCTATATCACACCACACCACCCTATATCACAGCACCCCTATATCACACGCACCCCCTATATCACCACGCAACCACCCCTATATCACAGACCCCTATCACAACGCCCCCTATATCACACACGCACCCCTATATCACACACGCCCCTATATCACGCACACCCCCTATATCACACCACGCCCCCATATCACACGCACCACCCTATATCACACGCACCCCTATATCCACACCCCCTATATCACACGCGACCCCTATATCACACGCACCCCTATATCACACCCATATCACACCCCCTATATCACACGCACACCCCCTATATACCACCCCATATCACGCACAATCACACCCTATATCACACGCACCCCTATATCACACGCACCCCTATATCACACGCACCCCTATATCACACGCCCCCTATATCACACGCACCCTATATCACACGCACCCCTATATCACACCGCCCCTATATCACCACACCCCTATATACACACACGCACCCCTATATCACACCACCCCTATATCACACGCACCCCTATATCACAACCACCCCCTATATCACACACCAACGCACCCCTATATCACACGCCCCCTATATACCACGCACCCCTATATCACACGCACCCCTATATCACACGCACCCCTATATCACCGCACCCCTATATCACAGCCACCCCTATATCACACGCCCCCCTATATCACACGCCCCCTATATCACACGCACCCCTATATCACACACGCCGCCCCCTATATCACACGCGCCCCTATATCACGCACCCCTATATCACACCACCCCCTATATCACACGACACCCCTATATCCACGCCCCCTATATCACACGCCACACACCCCCCCCTATATCACACGCACCCTATATCACACGCCCCCTATATCACACGCCCATATCACCCCCCTATATCACACGCCCACACCCCCCCTATATCACACACGCACCCCCCTATATCACACGCACCCTATATCACACGCCCCCTATATCACACCCTATATCACACGCACCCCCCTATATCACACCACCCCCCTATATCACACGCACCCCCTATATCACACGCCCCTATATCACACGAACCCCCTATATCACACGCCCCTATATCACACGCAGCCCCTATATCACACGCCCCCCTATATCACACGACCCCCTATATCACACGCACCCCCTATATCACACGCACCCCCTATATCACACGCACCCCCTATATCACACGCACCCCCCTATATCACACGCACCCCCTATATCACACCCCCCCTATATCACACGCCGCCCCTATATCACACACGCACCCCCTATATCACACGCGCCCCTATATCACGCACGCCCCTATATCACCGCGCCCCTATATCACCCACCCGCCCTATATCACACGCACCCCCTATATCACACACGCACCCCCTATATCACACGCACCCCCTATATCACACGCACCCTAACACGCCCCTATATCACACGCGCGCCCCTATATCACGCGCGCCCCTATATCACACGCACCCCTATATCACGCACCGCACACGCCCCCTATATCACACACCCCCTATATCACGCGCCCCCCTATATCACACGCACCCCCTATATCACACGCACCCCCCTATATCACACGCCACCCCCCTATATCACACGCACCACCCCCTATATCACACGCACCCCCTATATCACAAAAATCCGGCTTCCATACGCACGACACCCCCTCCTTTAATCAACGCACCCACTATATAACACGCACGCCCTATATCACACGCACCCCCCTATATCACACGCACCCCCCTATATCACACGCACCCCCCTATATCACACGCGCCCCTATATCACACAAGCCCCTATATCACGCACGCCCCTATATCACACGCGCGCCCCTATATCACACGCGCCCCTATATCACGCGCCCCTATATCACACGCACCCCCCTATATCACACGCACCCCCTATATCACACGCACCCGCCTATATCACACGCACCCCTATATCACGCGCACCCCTATATCACGCGCGCCCCTATATCACGCGCGCCCCTATATCACGCACCCCTATATCACGCACCCCTATATCACACGCACCCCTATATCACACACACCCCTATATCACGCGCGCCCCTATATCACACGCCACCCTATATCACACGCACCCTATATCACGCGCACCCCTATATCACACACACCCCTATATCACACCACCCCTATATCACGGTAAAAGAATACCGTTGGTACTTTCGCCAGTGTGACTGCACTGTTTGACTGAACTCTTGCGTGCTCGTGTTCTTTAGATCAGTAACGGCATGGACCAGCACGTAACGGAGAAGTGGTTTCACGGGAAGCTGGGTGCGGGACGTGACGGGCGTCAGATCGCGGAGCGTCTTCTGTCGGAGTATTGCCTGGAGACCGGGGCGCCCGACGGCTCCTTCCTGGTGCGGGAGAGCGAGACCTTCGTGGGAGACTACACACTCTCCTTCTGGTGAGCTCAGCCTCTCCTCCTCTCCTCAGTCCACCGGGCGTTCACTCGGGAACACAACTGAACAGGTTTCTGTTGTGTCCTCTCTCCTAGGCGCCTGGGTCGCGTTCAGCACTGCAGGATTCACTCTCGCCAGGAGGCCGGCAGCCCCAAGTTCTACCTGACGGATAACCTGGTGTTCGACACGCTGTTCGCGCTCATCACACATTACCAGCAGGTTCCTCTGCGCTGCAACGAGTTCGAGATGAAGCTGACCGAACCAGTGCCACAAACCAATGCTCACGAGAGCAAAGAGTGAGTCTCACGCCCCAAAATCATTCCTTTACTTTCTTCTGCTGAACACAAAAGATATTTTGAAGAATGTGTGTAAACTAACAGTTGATGGGCCTCATTGACTGCGATAATAAAACTGCACTGTCTCTTTAAAAATAAGGATGCTATGAGAGTTTTGGTCAGTTTGATCACAAAGCATTATTTCATTTGTGACCTACAATGATATTATCATGTTATGATGTACAGTTCTGAGGAGGGATAACGGTATACTGTCTATGTTTAAAAAGGACTAAAGATTTTGAAAAATGAGAACTTATCAAAGAATAAGAAGAACAATATGATAATATCTGCTTCGAATATCGGCTGAAACAATAAAGAAAAAAATGATTTGGAAAAGATCCAAGAACTTTTATTGATAGATAATTATTTATATGTATGGCCAACTACATTACAATGGCCAATAAATAATTTAAAAGGTGTAAAAATAAATAGATTGAGCTCAGTTGAGTGTAATATATGTCGTACTGATAATAATCTTTATTTGGGGGCTCTCCTCAGATATTGATTTGGTCAGCAAGAGTTTCACTTCTGCTCACCAAAGCTGCATTTATTTGATCAAACATACAGTAAAATAATGTAAATCAGCTGTTTTCTATGTGAATATATAGTAAAGTGTAATTTATTCCTGTGATCAAAGCTGAATTTTCAGCATCATTACTCCAGTCTTCAGTGTCACATGATCCTTCAGAAATCACTATAATATGAGGATTTGATGCTCAAGAAACTGATTATTATCAATGTTAAAAACAGTCATGCTGCTTCATATTTTTGTGAAAACAGTGATACAGGATAGTATTAATAAAAATAGATAGTAAAAAGAGAGAGATAGTAAAAATAAAAATATAATTTTTATCAGGATAGTATTTATTAATTTATTAAAAGACTTTTGATCGGTTTAATGCATCCTTGCTGAATAAAAATATGAATTTCTATAAATAAAAAAAATCTAACACTTAATTTTAGTGTAATTTTTGCACATTACATTACTATAGTAATATCTATAAATTATGCAAACCACATGTACCTAATCCCATAGTAAGTGCATGTTAATTATTATTTCTCAATATCCAAATGTATAATTACACTGTAACAAGGACACCTTAAAATAAAGGGTTACACTTTATTTTAAGGTGTCATTGTTACAGTGGAATTATATATTTAAGTAGTGAGTAATATAGTCAACTACAAGTACTTACCTTAGGGTTAGGGTAGGATTAGGTTGAGGAGGGTTAGTTGCATGTAATTATGCATAATTTACTGTTATTACTATAGTAAATACATGTAACATATTTAACAAGGACACTGTAAAATAAAGTGTTACCAAAAAGTCTTCCAGCCTCCAAACTTGCCTCTGATCTGGCAGGGAATAATCACAGTGTGGAGCAGGGGCTTGTGTGTTTCCTGTCGTGTGTTTTCCCGGTCTAATTCCAGCGTGTGTGTCTGTGTGTGTGTGTGCAGGTGGTACCACGCGTGCCTGTCCCGCAGCCAGGCCGAGAACATGCTGATGAGAGTCCCGCGTGACGGGGCTTTCCTCGTCAGGAAGAGAACAGAACTCAACTCTTTCGCCATTTCCTTCCGGTAAAATCCACACTCCCGCTCTCATGTTGTTATTGCGTCCTTGTGTGTGTGTGTGTGGTTTTCCTCACTCTCCTGTTTGCTCTCTCAGGGCGGAGGGCAAGATAAAGCACTGCCGTGTGCAGCAGGAGGGACAGACGGTGGTTTTGGGCACTTCGGAGTTTGACAGTTTAGTAGATTTAATCAGTTACTATGAGAAACATCCACTGTACCGCAAGATGAAGCTCCGCTACCCCATCAACGAGGAGACGCTGGAGAAGATCGGCACTGCTGTGAGTGTGTACACACATCCGGGTTAACGTCCATCTCATCTCATCTGTGCTTAAAGCCATAGTTCACCTGACAATGACAATTCTGTCAATTAATTACCTTCATTTAGTTACAAACCTGTATGACTTTCTTCTGTGCAACACAAAAGAAGATATTTTGTTGAACGGTTTGAAACCGAACTGTTTTTGACTTCCGTTTGTATGGACAAAGAAAGAAAACGCTGAGACTTTAGTGACAGATTGGCTCTGTTTACAGCTGGTGTTTCGGTCGATCGGATCACAAGTGGACGACTCTAAATACAGGAGTAAACGGCTCGTGAAATGTTTTGAGCTTGTCCACTTTCCAGTTAGTTGAAAACGCGTTCGATTGGATTACTTTAGTAGTGTAACGCTACTTGTGATCCGATCGACCAAAACACTCTCAATACCAGGTGTGAACAGGGCGTTAGTCATAGACATAAGGGCAGAACGACTTTGGTGATCTTATCAAAACTCACCTGATCTAAGCCAATCCGTGTGGAAACTAGTTGAAATAAGTGCTTCTGACTGAGTGAGTGAGTGGTCCATTTTTATGAACTTATTAGTGTCTAGAGAGAGAAGCGTAGGCCTGCTGCGTCTCAGGTGGCACAGCTACAGTCTGAAGCACACCGAAATCCCCAGCGCTGATGGGACACACACACTGCGCATCATGGAAGATACACACTGACATCATGAAGTTCTCACGCTGCTCTTCTGCCACCGTCACATATCTCCCCGAGAGATCTCAGCGCTTGCTTGTGCATTCAGGTCACACTCATTATAATATGAAGATCGTAGAAGTCACGCAGCACTGAAAGTAAATAATACATACCGTTATAAACATGGATATCTATCGGTACAATATGCGTCACATGACTAAGCATGTCTTAGTTTTCACAAGCCACACTACAACAAACAAACGCTGTTTTTAACGGCTTCAAAAAGACACAAATCTTCTTAGGAAATAAGTTAAGACAACTTTTAAGATGCATTTTTATAAGTTCATAAGAATGCAATTTTAGAAAAATTTGAAGTTCTCAAATATTTTCTTAGGAATAAATTGACAATCTGAAAGAGTGTGGACTATATTTTCGTATCTATTAGCTTGACTGGCGTTTAGCACCAAGTAGCTTTACATGGACAGTAATAATATATACATTAGTCCAATTATAATAGGACTAGTTGCACATTTGGAGTAAAGTCACGTGTAACCACGTCAGTCGGAATGAATTATCTGATGAAATGTAATTTTTGTAAGGACACTTTACTGTCCCATGAGGCCGCAGGAGAGCGACACCAGTGTGAAACGCTGTATTGTCAGATAATCATTCATGTAAACACTGTGATCGGATTCAGCAACCGGAATGATTTCAAAGGTGTCCGTAACTACTGTATGGCTTTTTAAGTGAGTTAAAATCAATTATTTTATATCATTATTTTAAGTGAGGCTGTCAAAACATGGGTTGCGCTGTTAAGGAAATATTCTGTTTTTCTAAAAACAATGTTCTTAAGTTAGAAAAGAAGAAGGAAATGGCAGTCCATGCTGCTTTCTTAATAAGTGCTGGGACTTATTTTGAGAGACTGTAGCCTTGAGCGCATCTGTACACGTCTAAGAGTCAAGCGATCGTTTGTTTAGGAGCGAGAATCCACACATTAACTTTACAGTCTTTCGTGGAAACTGTCGCTCCGTTATTTGAAAGGATGTCAGATTTACCGGTTAATTTTTAGTCAGTTGAAGTGAACGCTCTCTCTCTCTCTCTCTCTGTGTGTGTGTGTAGGAGCCTGATTATGGGTCGCTGTACGAGGGCCGTAACCCTGGATTCTACGTGGAAGCCAATCAGATGCCCACGTTTAAGGTGCCTGTGCTCTCTATCTGCATGTAGACAGTGTTTCTCCTCGTGCTGGGTTTAGTGTGTGACACCTGTGTGTGTGTGTGTGTTGTAGTGCACAGTACGAGCCATGTATGAATACAAAGCCCAGCGAGATGATGAACTTTCCTTTAATAAGAGCGCCATCATTCAAAATGTGGACAAACAGGAAGGAGGATGGTGAGTTACTGTCTAAACACAGCCGACAACATCAAAACAGCACCACATTTTATATATATATATATATATATATATATACAGGGTTTTTCCTGCATAGACAATTATGAGGCGGCCGCCTCCGTCAAATTTCGTTCCGCCTCTTGACAAAACTCGGACAGACAGTCACGACTCACGACACGTGCTCATATACACTTTATCCACCGTGACAGTTCTGTCGCGATTCCCGCTTGTGTCCATTCTCTAACCGTGTAGTTTGGCGATAGTGCTGCACGGATCATAATTTCATATTGTCATAACACGGAACTCCCATCATGGTACCTAATGTACGGACGGTAACAAAGTTGCGCTGTTAAGTCTCGCGCAGTTATTTATAACATTAATTATAGTTAAGAAACAATATATAGGCTACACACGACCAGAGTGCTGTTTTCCTGAATGCCATCACGATTGAAACCGAGATATTAATTTCATAACAGTTCAATAAACAAATAGTTAAAATTAAGTTACTTACATTTTTAGACTCTTTTTGTTCTGTTTTAGCAGCGAAAATAGTTCCAAAACAACAGAACCATATCGCGTCTCTCAGCAACACTCATCCATGATTCATTACTGAAACATTCAGCGTTTTGAACTAATCGCTTGAGTCAAAGATTCAATTGCCCATTATTAAACCGCCTCAATCTGAATCAATCAGCCGTTTGAACGAATCGTTTACATTAATGACTCAATGACTCGCTCATTAAGACGGCCGCCTGCCCCCTCCTACTGGCGGTTTAGTTTCAAAGTATCATTCTTTTCAACATTCCTTGTATATTCAAAAAATATTCAAAATAATCTCATTTAATACAGTTATAATTTTTCAATGTAAATTATTTTATTTGATTGGTAACAGCCTAGTGTCTTATTTTAATTGAATGTATTGATAAAATGTAAGAATTTTAAATGAAATTTAGAGCATACATTAAATAAAATTAGGGGGAAAATGCCCTTTTATAAAGGTACAAAAAGTTATTCCGATAAGAGTGTTTTCAAAAATGAAACATTGACAATACGTTTAAAGGGAGTAAAGCCTCTGTTTAGGCTATAAAGAAAATGTAATTTTCCCAAAAGAAGAACTTTTAATTTAAATAAATGTTAATTGTGTGATATGTTACCATATTATCATGCTTAATTGAATAATTGTAATGTGATGATCAGATGCAGATATCTAAATCAAAGAATATGGGTGGTTGGCGGGTGGATTATTATTTATTTTTAACAACAGATTCGAGTGACTCAAAGTGCACCAGATTAATGAATTTATCTTTAAAATGTACAAAATTTTCTCCCGGGGGGGGGGGGGGGGGGGGGCATGCCTACGCACCCCCCCTTGTGTTACAATTTTACCACCTCCGCCTCATTTTGAGCCAGGAAAAACCCTGTATATATATATATATATATATATATATATATATATATATATTATATATATATATATATATATGATGTCTAAGTTTGATGTCTAAGTTTGCGCTTGGCTTTACAGGAAGAAAGTATACCGAGCGGAGAATAAAGAATAAAGCACAGGAAGCAGCATATGAAAATACAGCGGTGAACTCAGAAAGACAGAAATAATACAGCGTTTATAGAGACAGAAGTGATACTCGTACTGTGATAAATGTAAACTAAAAATACTAAATATAATAAACGCTTCATTTCACACCAAGAACCATAAATATAACTATATTAGTGTCCACACCAGCGGATGATATCGCTCTGTATTTTAAGATGCTGTATCTGGCCTCGTGACCGCAGGATGGATTCTGATTGGCTGTCAATGTTTTTATCGTTCATCAGCTGGAAAATATTGTTCTGATAGTGATCCCATGATATTGTTTCTCTGTGCCATTATAGTTTTTAGTCTGCTATTCTTTAATATTTAAAACTATATGTATAATTATATAGTTTTCATTAACGTTATTAGATATAACTAACTATACAGGTTCTCCGAGAACGTGTTGTTATCGTATAGTGGTTTGGACTGGAATCACTTTCAGAACGATTACTTTCAGCCGATGAACCATAAAAACACCGACAGCCAATCAGAATCCAAGAGCTCGAGCGTTTAAAGTGCTTATAATGAACAGAACAACATCTGTGTTTGTGTGGATGCTAATATAGTTATAGATATTGTTCTTGTGAGCGGCTATTGTTGTCAGTGTTGGGAAAAGTTACTTTTAAAAGTAATGCGTTATAATATTGTCACTCCCTAATCAAGTAAATAATTGTGCTACTTAGTTACTTTTTATGGAAAGTAATGCTTGCATCTGGGCTGGGTCAATACACGGGGACACAGTTGCGCTTGCTTTACTTATTTGAACATGTAACCTAGATATTTTGTTGTAATTTAATAAGTAATGCATTATTTTACCCGTTACTTGAAAAAAGTAATCTGATTACTTAATTCTTGTTACTTTGTAAGACATTACTCCCAACACTGATTATTGAGCCCTGAAGGGTCAAACAGTGCTATATTTTTATTTTATTTTTTTACATTAATATTTATGTCATGCTCTGTTTAAATTTCTAAAACATTAATATCAAACTAGCCAGAAAGTCTTGTTTTCTTGCCGGGGCCTATTTTACCTGCTTTGCGTGGTGTTTAGTGTTGATTTATTTGGAAGAACTAACTTCTCAGAGCCTGAGAATAAGCGCGCGCGTGTGTGTGTGTGTGTGTGTGTGTTCTGTCGAACAGGTGGAAGGGAGACTGCGCTGGCAAGAAGCAACTGTGGTTCCCTGCGAATTACGTGGAGGAGATCAGCCCGTCAGCCGTGGAGCCTGACCGATCCGTGAGTCTGTGCTCCGTCAGACGTGTGTGTGTGTGTGTGTGTGTGTGTGTGTGTGTGTGTGTGTGTGTCTGTCCTCACGCCGCTCTGTGCTGCGACCTCTCTCCCTCAATTTTCAATTCAAAAATAGCTTTATTGGCATGACTGTACATCATACAATATTGCCAAAGTTTGGAATACATAGAATAATTTTAAAGACATCGAATTTTTTTTTAAATATTATAACAGACTTAAAGGGTACATATCATGCTTTTAAATCGTTCCTTTTTTACATATAAATCATACATTTGTGGTCTATTTAAAGCAGAACTGCAATGCTTGGGTCTGAATTCCTCATTATTATAGCTCCACAGGCCACTTTTCTACCGCTGTTCTGATGTGCGTCTGAGATCAACTCGTTTTGGTGCGGTCTCTTTAAATACAAATGTGACACTTCATACCCCGCCCCCTCTCCAGCTCGCAGAGGTGACACTCGGTTCAACTCCACCCCGTTCGGCAATTTTTGTAGTTTTATAGCAGAGATACGATTATCTAGTGGAACAGAAACTTTTGTTACAAAATGTCAACAACGGAAGACTTGTCCATCAAGCCTTACATGTTCGAGCCAGAGTCGGAGCGAGATGAAAATAAAGACGACGAACCTGCAGAACAACGTCTTCATATGGATGTATCGCAATGGTGTGTTACTGTATTTACAGTAAGTTCTCCATCCATGCCAACTACTACAATACTGCATGATTTACAACGACTATTTAATACCCACAAAACAAAATATAAGTTATATTATAAACAATTAAAGAAAAGTCGATTATTTCTCTTGTTAAAAAAAGCACACTAACAAGACAACTGCTAAACCATGACCACCGAGTGTTTTAAGAAGAGTAGTAAGTTACGTTATTTACAGCTTACCGAAGTGCTTTGTTCGTCGTCTCCAAAGATAGAAGGAACTGACCCCTCAATCAGACGAAGTCTATCGGCAAATCCTTCTTTATACTGGCGGAGGTTGCTGAAGTGACGTTAGTTATCCATGAAGTGCTTCGCGCACACAAACATGACTTTACCCACAAATGTGGGTACATTTCCGTGAAAAATAAAACTCAAACAGGCACTTCAAAGAGGTTCTGATGCTGGCATACGGTGTAATGAAGCGTGTGGGTTGCTACATCCAACAACCCAACATTTTGACGTACCCTCTCGTAACTTCTGCATCCTTGAACTTGGACTACAAAATTGCAGCGAGAAATAAAAATGGCGGATTGCTCAAAGTGTTTGGCCGGAAGTCGATGTACTTATTTGGCAGTTCCGCTGCAAATACTTTGACGTAATAGTTCACAAAACGTCATAGATTACAGAAAAATCTAAACCGGTTGAAAAATGTGACCAAAACAGAATATAAAGATATCAACGAAGTTCCCGAAGAGACTGATTTCAACTTTTCTGTACTTATAAACACTCCAAATATACAACAAAAGGCATTTAAGGGCTAAAAAAGTAGATTTAGCATGATATGTCCCCTTTAAATCTAAATGTACAAATTAAATTAATTTTACAAATTAAGTGTAAGAAAATATTCATTTCAAAATTCTGTGAAGAATTTAGAATTCAGTGTGTAAGTGTTTTCGTTTTTGTGTGTACAAGTGTGTGTGTGTGAGTGTGTGTGTGAGCGCATCACTGATTAGTCGTGTGTTTCTCTCTCTCTCTCTCTCTCTCTCTCTCTCTCTCTCTCTCTCTCTCCTCTCTCTCTCTCTCTCTCAGGCCACAGAGAACAGTCCTCTGGGAGATCTCCTGAGAGGAAGTGTGGACGTGTCTTCCTGTCAGATCGGTGAGTGTGTGTTTTCCTCTTCCCTGATACACACTCATCGTCAGATCACAGTTTGAGGCCCTTACAAAGACGAGTATATGGGCCATTATACAGAATTGGTTCAAAGTCAGAGTTAGAAACATCCACAAATTTTGTGTGTGTAAATTGCATATCTAAGTTTCACATTTCTAGTAAATGTGCAGTTAATTCTCATTTTGTAGTTTCATAAGAAGGGTTATATTGACCTATTCATATTTAGTTTGCATCTAGCTTGTAAATATTTGTTTTGCTATTGTATTAAAAAGTTTTCACAGGTAAATCAATAACTACAAATGTAACAATATTTCAAGTTTAATTTACGATATTTGTTGTATTTTAAATCCAGTCTTTCTTTGAAGTCAGTATGATTAACTTCATGCCTTGTACAAAGTTAAGGATTCATTGGTTTTCATTAGTTTCTAGCATGTTATGCTGTATGTCTGGCAACTATTTGCCTTAATGGATGGAGTGTGTATGTTTTCATTTGTTAATGATGGACAGAGGAAAGATACTGCGTTCGAGCAGGTTATCTTTGGCAGTCCTGCATTTAGGGTTAGCCTAGCGCTGGATTAGCCCTACTTGGGATGTGCTCTATGTAACTTCTAGAAATCAATTGACAGCCATTTTTCTTTAACACGTTCCTGGTCTTATTGTTAACCTACTGCACCTCTAAATCTAATCCCCTTTTCAGCTGACGTCACCAAAACCTATTGTTTTTCATCCTCTCCCCTTCAACCACCTGACATATAGAGACTTTAGTGACCATAAATTCAATTGATTTACCAATTTCTGATGAATTATATAGGCTATTCGACGAGAGGGAAAATGAATAGCATAGTTTCACACAGAAATATGTAGATTGCAGGAGTAACTGTGTGTGTGTGTGTGTCTGCTGTAGTGGTGAAAACCGAAGGGAAGGGCATCAGACCGTTCGTGTTCTCGCTGGTGCCCGTGTCTATGCCCCGCACAGACCCCGTGCTGGACATCGCAGCGAGTTCACAGGAGGAGCTGAAGGACTGGGTGGCGAAGATCCGCGAGGTCACCATGACCTCTGAAGCCAAGGTCAGCGCTTATCTCCTGCTCTCCGCAATACAGGAACTGACCGTGAACACCTGTCACTAAAGCTCTCCGCTATCTTAGAACAAAGTTGAGCTTGAATGGTGTGGTCAGAGCTTATCTGAAAGAGTAATGGAGTCGCTTTCCCACAGACTGTGTGAACGAGTTTGATATGAGTAACGGGTGTTTGTTCTCCTTCAGATTGAGGAGGGTAAAATGATGGAGAGAAGGAAGAAGATTGCTCTGGAGCTGTCGGACCTGGTCATCTACTGCCGCCCGGTTCCCTTCGATGAAGACAGTGAGACGCCCAACTCTTCACATTCAAACTCACTGATGTTTTGTGGAAATGTGATCAGTCCTTCCAGAAAAGAGTTTTTTGTGATTGTGATCCTGCGGCATGTTCTCTTAAAAAATGCGACGGATATGCAGGATTTTTATGCGATGAAATTGCGGGAACTTGCAAAAACTGATAAAAAGTGTGCTTCCTGTTTTACAGCTTTTCTATGATGTTCACGTTGCGTAATTACGTCACTTCATAACGTTCCCATGGCAACAGGGGGAAACGGCGGCTCTTGTGTGAAGCAAACGCAACATTTGTCAACTTTCTGCTACCAGGGTTTCCGCGGGGCATTAAAAAGCAATAAAAGTCATTAAATGGATTTTGCAAAAATTAAGGCCTTAAAAGGCATTAAAAAGCATTAAATTTGATTCTTACGGGCATTAATTTTGTTTATAGTTTTGAAGAGAATTTTATATACATTTATTTGAATATAGCCTTCATAATTAATAATTTGTATTTGCTGTCGCAAAATATGTACGTTTGTGTGATAAATACGCGGAACCAGTTTAGTAATTGCTTCCGGCCGGAGCAAAAGTGCCGTGATGCGGAGGTGACGCACGTCTGGTGTACAGCGCTGGACAGGTCTGAACTTTGTAAATAGTACATTGTGTTTAATTTGTCGTTTAAGGAGATCTAATATATATTGCTTGTAGCGAGAATAGACCGACTGTTACACGCATACACTTTAATGATCCAGTAGCAGAACTTTTGCCAAACATGTCAGAGGTTTGGGTTCTAATCCGCAGTAAGAAGTATACATTTTTCCCCTCGTCAAAACCGATTGTTTATTAGTGGTTGGATATCAAGCAATGACATGTTTGTGTGCATTGTTTTGTGATTTCACCGTAACAAAAAGAGAGTCTATACGCAACGGATTGAAGCGCGCGTCTGAGAGAAGAAGTGTTGTGCACGAGCCGCAACAGAACGCTGGCAAAGAACGTGTTCCTCTATACTCTTAGACGCAGGGCTCTCAAGTGTCACGCATTGAGCGTGACAGTCACTCGTTTCGGTCTTTTGTCACGCTCACATTGTATTTCTCACGCTGAAAAACTCTTTATAATATATTGAATATGTCGCAGCGCCCCAAATGTCTCTGGACGCGCCACTCTCACTATGAAACCGACAGGAATCAAGCGCGTCTCCCCTGCAGTTCTTAGTCGATCGAGCCTGCCACTTATCAGCCAATCAAAAAAAGAAAGGGTCTACACTTTAGCCAATTAGAAAATAGCACTATTGTATCTGGGTAAGATTCAAGATAAGTCATGATCTCCTGTTTTAATGTTACAAAAAAATCACAATTTGTTTGACACAAACAAGGGCAACTTGACTGCTGTTAGAGAAATGTTTCCCTGATAATTATCATCATTTTAATGAGTGTCTGTAACTTAGACAATAGTTTTACAGCCTGTTCACTGACAACACCTGCTCAGAACAAGTAGTCTAGGCCTAGTCATTTTTTCGTTATCACACGATGACTGACATATTGTCACATTATAAACATCTCTCTCTCCAAATAGGCTTAATAATTTTATAAGCACTAAATAAATTAAAGTGTATTACATAGTCGATGTTATAGGTCACTTTTAAAATCATGTCATATTTTATAATTATATCCGGGCCATGGATGCATTAATCATTGCATCTGTCTTCCAAAGATGTCAGGTAATAAGCAATTAAGCATCCTCTTATCCGCCCTGAGAGGAAAGCCCCCTATAAAGGCCAGGTTAGAGGATGCTGGCCCAGAGAAGGTGGCGAAAAGGGCCCATTAGAGGAGGAGACAGTGCCGGTAGAAGAGGAAGAGAATACTTTTATTTGGTTGAATTGTCAGTGCCATGTGTCAAATCTTCTCTTTTGCAAGTGTGAGCAATTATTAATGACAACAACAAAAACACTAATAATAATAATATTACTAATGAAACACCACCATTCCTGCGACCCGTCCTATACGCCGCGATATGTTTGAAAAATGGTGGGGACAATCGACATGTCCCACCCGCAAATTACACCTATGTGTTCCAGAAAAAAAGGAAAAGAAAAACATTTATATATATATATATATGAAGAGTTCAGATGCAAAAGCCTCTAAATGCCATCTGAAATTTTCTTCTAAAATGATCATTTTTATCAAGCTCGTATATTTAAATTCAGTAATTTCACTTAAATGGCAAACAAAATTACCCATTAATTGTCATTTAAGTGAAATGACTGAATTTAAATATACAAGCTTGATAAAAACGATCATTTTAGAAGAAATTTTCAGATGGCATTTAGAGGCTTTTGCATCTGAACTCTTCATATATATATATATATATATATATATATATATTATATATATATATATATATATATATATATATAAACGTGGTTAGTCATGGGTCATATGTGGCATTAAAACATTTTAAAAATGGCATTAAAAGGCATTAAAAAGGCATTAAATTTCATTTGAAGATACCTGTAGAAACCCTGTGCTACAATATATGTAAACTTTTTGCAACTAAAATGTGTAAATTATGAACTCATGCAAGCCTCGCATATTTTGCGCGGAAATCGGCAATTTATGCGGTGAAAGTGTGGCGTATTTGAAAAAATGCTCCCGCATAAATATGGGGACGTTGGCTGATTATGCATTGAATCATGCAATCGCATAATCACGTTTTTCTGGAGGGACTGTGTGATCCTCATGTCATATGTCCAAACCAGGATTATTATTGTTAACTAAAGCAATAATAATAGATTGCATTGATTATCTGAAGCGTGTAACATCAGTTAAATCGCCAAGTGAGAGTTAGTTTTAGTAGTATGATTTATTCAAAGCGTTTTAGATGGTTTATGCTGATATGTACAATGCATTGATAGTGTGAGGATAGCGAGCGCCAGGAGAGTGTGTGTAAGACATCCAGCGAATGCATGCATTGAAAAGTTTTACTTTACATTACTGCATTAAACTACTTTTGTAATGTTTAATATAATGGATAATAATGCAATCGGGGGAATATTTGTGGGTCCTGATAATAATAAAACAATAATATTAATGTATAATATTATATAATAAAATGATATAATAATAATTTAAAAAACGCTTCTTTATTTTGTCTTAAAATCGTCAGTTTATTATCATGATTTGCATCGAATAGTGACATGAGTGTATCGTTACACCCCTAAAACACTGAAAAATTTAGGAACAGGGTTGGGAAACACTTCTTAAATATACAAACCCACGTATCTCCTCAACATAAACTCTGGCATCTTCTGTCTCCTCCAGAAATTGGGACGGAGCGGGCCTGTTTCCGGGACATGTCCTCGTTTCCTGAGACCAAAGCGGAGAAGTACGTGAACCGCATCAAGGGGAAGAAGTTCCTGCAGTATAACCGTCTCCAGCTGTCCCGCATCTACCCGCGCGGCCAGCGCCTGGACTCCTCCAACTACGACCCGCTGCCCATGTGGCTGTGTGGCAGTCAGCTGGTGGCCCTCAACTTCCAGACCGCAGGTATGCAGGGCCGCCGCGCTCGGTGCCGTCACCGGGGCGTCCCGCCGGCTAACGCTGTGCTCGTCTCTCTGCAGATAAGCCGATGCACATGAATCAGGCTCTCTTCATGCTGAACGGCAGGAGCGGGTACGTGCTGCAGCCGCCCATCATGAGGGATGACGTCTTTGATCCCTTTGACCGGCACTCTCTGAGAGTGGTGGAGCCGATCACGCTGAGCATTGAGGTACTCATGCTTCCCTAGGACAGGCTGAGGGTGTATTCACAGTAGTGTTGTCAAAAGACTCGGTACTTCGGTACCAAGTCGGTACTAAAAAAAATTAAACTTAAGGTACCAGCTTTTCTTAAGTATATCCGGTTCTTGTTGCGGTGTCCGAAAGGTGCACTGTTGTTTCCTCTTCATAAAAACACTGATACATGACGACCGGCGGCACTGCTAATGCTGTGGCTCTGAATCCACTTGTTGACACGAAAGCAGGAAACAAGTACACATGGTACTGGTCGGTACTGAAATATAAAAAATGTGAAGATACCAGCATTTCCCTCTAGCATTTTGAGCACTGTTGAGTGGATTATTAAACAGCTCTGATTGGCCATTACGTTCACTTGTCAACATGTATGTCTCTGATTGGCCAATGTGTTCAATTGTGTATCAGTTGCCAATGAAGCTCATCATACATGTCTCTGATTGGCCATTGTGTTTACACGCTCAACATACATGTTCCTGATTGGCCATTGTGTTCACGCGCTCAACATACATGTTCCTGATTGGCCATTGTGTTCACGCGCTCAACATACATGTTCCTGATTGGCCAATGTGTTCAATTGTGTATCAGTTGCCAATGAAGCTCAACATACATGTCTCTTATTGGCCATTGTGTTCACACGCTCAACACGTATGTCTCTGATTGGCCAATGTGTTCACACGCTCAACACGTATGTCTCTAATTGGCCATTGTGTTCACACGCTCAACACGTATGTCTCTGATTGGCCAATGTGTTCACACGCTCAACACGTATGTCTCTAATTGGCCATTGTGTTCACACGCTCAACACGTATGTCTCTGATTGGCCATTGTGTTCACACGCTCAACACGTATGTCTCTGATTGGCCAATGTGTTCACACGCTCAACACGTATGTCTCTAATTGGCCATTGTGTTCACACGCTCAACACGTATGTCTCTGATTGGCCATTGTGTTCACACGCTCAACACGTATGTCTTTGATTGGCCATTGCGTTCATGCACCAATCAGAGGTGTTTAAGAACCTGTTCAACAGTGCTCAAAATAATAATAGGGAAATGCTGTTTTTTTTTTACTTTCAGTACCGACTTGGTACCGTGGTCGGTACTTTTTGACAACTCTAGTTACAAGTGATGAAATATCAGTTGCCAATGAAGCACACTGAGCTTTTGTGTGTTTTAAGGTGTTGGGAGCACGCCACCTGCCCAAACATGGTCGAGGCATCGTTTGCCCAGTCATCGAGATTGAAGTTTGTGGAGCAGAATACGACAACGCCAAGCAGAAGACTGACTCTGAAGGTGAGCGGGACATGAACAAACGGTGTAGTGGTATGTGGGGTCACCTGGGATTAAAGTTGCTTTAAGCATCTAGAGTTCATCTGTACAAAAATATGTTCCTGTCTTACTCTCAGCGGACAACGGCCTGAACCCCACCTGGCCCAGGAAATCCTTCCGGTTCACCGTCTGCAACCCCTCTTTTGCATTCCTGCGCTTCGGGGTCTACGAAATCGACATGTTCAATGACCAGAACTTTCTTGCCCAGGCAACGTTCCCCATCAACTGCCTCAAAACAGGTACGGCTCCCAAGTCAGTGACCAAAGGGAACTTTCCCCTTGCCTAAATAAATCTGGGGTGTCCAGTCCTGCTCCCGGAGGGCCACTGTCCTGCAGACTTTAGCACCGATCCCGATCTCTCCTGAATCAGCTGACCCAGGGCTTTAGGGTCACTAGAGCTTCTAGGCAGGTGTGTTGGGGTTGAAGCTGAAAGGGATCATTCACCCTAAAATTAAAATTAGCCCATGATTTACTCGCCCTCAAACCATCCTAGGTGTATATGACATTCTTCTTTCAGACGAAACAAGTTACATTTAAAAATGTTAATAAACGCCTATGCGTAATAATATCCATATTTAAAACTTATAATGTAAAATAACTAGCTTCCGGCCAAACGAACACACCTTCCTCAGATCTGGATACGCCTGGATCCGGCGGTTTGCGGTAAACCTCGGGATAAACAGAAAGACTAATATTAGCAGTAGACGCCATCCTTCTAATGATGTACATCAGGAATTATTGGAAGTGTCCCGGTTCCGGCTGATCTAAACTATGCAGCCTAACATTGAATTATAGAAATCTATAGTGTGTTATGTGTAGCTAAGCCAAAGAGATGTGTTTTTACTCTAGATTTAAACTGACAGACTATGTCTGCTTCCCGAAAGTTCCCATGTTAGGAAGAAAAGCGCAATTTATGCGAGAAATGCGATGAACTATTTGCACGACTCCATGACGCAATGCGCTACTTCTGACGTCATGAGTTGCGTAAGTTGTGCTTTCGGTGTAAGTAGACTGCAGTTGGCCGGAAGCTAGAATTTACTTTGTAACGTGTTAAATATGGATATTTTTCTACACGAGCGCATCGCTTCAGAAGCTCTTTATTAACCCGCCAGAGCAATGTGGAGCACTTTTGTCATGAATAGATGCACTTTTATGGACTATGCCATTCACTGCCATTATAAAACTTGGAAGAGCCAGGACATTTTTTAATATAACTGCGATTGTGTGCGTCTGAAAGAAGAATGTCATGTACACCTAGGATGACTTGAGGGAGAGTAAATCATGGGCTAATTTTTATTTTTGGGTGAACTTTCCCTTTAACCGTGCGTTCACACTTGCTCTCGCATTCAAATTCAAATGATCAACCTCTCCTCTATTTCGCTTGGTAACTAATGTGGTCGGAACCAAAGTTTACAGGACTGCGTTCTCTGGAATCCTCTCAAACGGAGCACTTCTACATTCTGATTGGTTGCCGAATGGCTGGACCTGAATATTCAAATATTCGTTTAGTGGGTTGGAATTCGATTTGAAAATGTGATATTCGAATGCACACCTGGCATCCCCTCGAAACGGTTCTCATTCGCGCTTGAACATGTTTTGCACTATAAAATCTGATGAAATATAATACTTAACATATAACTATAACGTTATAGCTACTTAATAAATATATTTGCTTCTTCATGGACTACTAAAAGTGTTCCTGCAACGGGAGTATTCTCTGGCTAGAGCGCAGAACAGCGGAGTGTGTGTGGACAGAAGTGCATGGCCTGAGCTTGTATTTTGGGTTAAGCTGCGTTGCTTTGACATTGTGGAAAATAGAATAATAGAAACAAAATGTATTATCCTTTTTACCCGTTATTATCAATCTAAATTATTGAAATCGTTAGTTATTGCTACCGTGTTCTTTATTTAGGCTATTACAGTTTGTTCATTTATTTTTCGTTTTTTTTTATTTAAATTTCGTTTTTCTATATTTAAATTTAGTTTTTCTTTATTTAAATTTCATTTTTATTTATATATTTAAAAAATTTCGTTTTATTTTTTTTAAATTTCGTTTTTATTTTTTTAAATCTACCCTACTTTGTCAGTGAGAAAAATATTATAAGACTACCTTGTTAAAACTATTGCTTAAGTTAAAAGACCTGTGTGTGTGTGTTTTAGATCACTAGTGCAGTGTCCGTTCTCGGAGCATATAAGCTCTGCTCGCGTGAGGCTCATTAGCATAAAGTCGACCTGATTTCAACTCTCTCACCGTCCAAAACGCGAAGCTTGCCCCCGCCTCTCATTGAAAATGAATGACTTCCGGCCACTTTGCCGCACAGTCAGGCGCAGGATTGGACACCCCTGAAATGAGTTTATCCTGTAATGAATGTAAAAACCAATGGCACTCCTGTGGTCTGTAGGCTACCGGTCGGTGCCGCTGAAGAACAGCTACAGCGAGGATCTCGAGTTGGCGTCCCTGCTGGTGCACATGGACGTCGTCAGAGGAAGGGTGGGCTATGAGATCATAGTATGTGAAGCGCACCTCAGGATCCTCATGCGGTAGGCTAAGTGAAAGTGCTGTTTTGTAATGGCGATCTCTTTCCCCTCCAGCATGAGAACGGGGAGATGCTGAGCCCGTTCTCGGCGGCGGGGGCGATCGGCGTGGCCCTGCAGGCGGGCCGCGAGCGCACGGGGGACACCAGCTCCGTGTCCTCCACCTCCTCCATGTCCCCTCTGCCCTCGTCTCCGGGGCAGGCCCTGGGCTATCGCGTTCGGGACGGCTCCTTCGAGGCCCGCTACCAGTCCCCTCTGGATGACTTCAGGGTGTCCCAGGAGGCGCTGTTGGACCATGACAACAGGAGGTGTGTTCGCTTTAAAGAGCCGGCTTTTGAAAAAGATGTTGAATTGTCAAATAATACAGAGCGTGTTATCACGATGAAACGCACAGACAGGGTTCATACAAGCCCTTCAAAAGTGCTTTTTGAAATTTAAGTCCTGGAAAATACCCATTTATATGAAAAGGTACTTAAAAATTACTTGAATTATTGAAAAAAAAGATATGTGAATTTAGTGTTTTAATTGTATTGATAAAAGAATAATAAATAAACAGAGCGTGTAGTCGCGTATATTGTGATGTAGAGCAGAGAAAAAATATAGGCGGGACTTGGTTCTTCCCATCAGTTGTGAGGCAAATAAAATCTGATCTTATCTTGAATAATGCGTTCATGCAAGTTTAATGACATGCATTTAACATGCAATTTTCATTTCATGCTGACTTTCAGATGATGAATAATATAGTTGTGGTAAATATTAGTTTGCAGTCCATGAGCTGGTCCACTTTGCAGCGCCCACATCACAGGAACGGGCCTGTCAATTGCTATTTCTGTTTGACGTTTGATGCGGATGAATCTGAAATCAGTGTTCGAGTAGATAACAGAGTCGTGCAGGTCTACAAAATCTTATTATTATTACTTGTTTTGTTCATCATGATAATCCGCACAAATGAACAACTATTATGAATTATGAATCTGCCTAAATACAATCGTCAGAAGTCAAAAGCTAAACATATGATATAAAGGAACTACACCACGGTCACATGACTTCAGCGTCACCATCATTAAGCTTCCAACAACTCTTTTTGAAACTCCGTTTGAGTTATACTAGTGTGTAAGAGTGTGACGTGTGCAACGGACAAGGTTAAAGCCGAATGGGGAAACCTATGAAATGCATACATGAGGAAAAATGTGTTTTCGGTCAGCGGCAGACATGGTGCAGGTGTGCGTCAGCTGAAGGCAGTCAATCACATCACGCTCAGTGTGAACGAGCCTCAAACGCAAAAAAGCTTGTGTTTACCATAGACCTTATGTCAGGGAGTTAAAGTATAATTCCGGTATTTAGCACTTTGAGTCTATTTTCTAGTGTGTTTTGGATGAACTAGAGTGGTGGACACAGAAATGTTGACGATGGGTCCTGTCTCGACTTTTTGACTCTTTTAGGATCGCCTCTGAGCGCTTCAGAGTGGCTGTCTATGGGCATGCACAAACATGTCTTAAAACAACCCAACGTTCGTTTTCAAAACTGTGCAACTCACCGAGTGGTTAGTGGTGTTCGTTGATGATTAAAATATTTAAGGTTTTAAAGATTAAAAATTAACGAAATACAGTTTCTGTCTGTTTATTTGGCATTTTGTATCGAGCGGAAGTTTATACGCGGTTGTGAGGTATCTGAAAAAATAGTTCCACTATAGCAAATAACACGGATTGAAATCATACATTGCGCTGATATATTTGTTTTTAATCATTAACGAACACCACTAACCACACATCGGTTGTTTAAGCACATGTTTGTGCATGCCCATAGACAGCCACTCTGAAGCGCTCAGAGGCGATTCTAAGAGTCAAAAAGTCGAGACAGGACCCATCGTCAACATTTCTGTGTCCCCACTCTAGTTCATCCAAAACACACTAGAAAATAGACTCAAAGTGCTAAATACCGAATTATCCTTTAACTAAAAACCCAGAAGTGCTAAAATGCAACTCGTTTCTAAGTTTCGACAAAAACATGGCATCCCTGCACCATTTTATAGACAGGCACATTCAAATTATAACAGATTTCGCTAACACTAAATTTTACAGTGTCCTTGTTAAATATGTTACATGTACTTACTATAGTAATAATTATGCATAATTACATGCAACTAACCCTCAACCAAACCCTAACCCTATAGTAAGTACATGTAGTTGATTAATATTACTCGGTACTTAAATATATAATTACACTGTAACAATGACACCTTAAAATAAAGTGTAACCCAGATTTCTCAAAAACGACCCATTTTGAATAACTCGAGATGGCCTCTTCCTGTCCGAGTGTGTGGTTCATGTGGACCCAATATTAGTGCTGATGATTTAGTCCGGTTTAATGGCTGAATAATATTTTCTTCTCCCTCGCAGGCTTCGCAGGGCTCGCGTCAGCGCCGACAACCGCGCGTAAAGGACCGGCTGAGCGCGCGACAGATGGACGGCGCAGACGCAAGGCCAGCGACGCGGTTCCCTCAGAGCTGATGATGTCAAGGACTGCCGTAAAACCCGTTTCCATGGAAATCGTCATCGCCAGCGTTTTTGGACAGATCTCCCTCTCTCTGCGACTCTCTCGAGTGGCGGAGGGGCTCGCGGGGTGAATGGAGCCTTCGCTCACGGACAGAAATGAACAAATATCTGCTTCGCTACGGTCTGAATGTGCGGCGGAGGGGGCGGGACTCCGGGACACAGGTTTGGGCCAGGGGTTCAGGACTCAGTGGGGGTGTATCATTCATCACTTTGAAACCGATTCCAGGTTAACATTTATGGAGTAATAATACTTTTCCTTACTCTGTCTCTGGCTTATATATAAATATATAAATGTGTGTGTGTGTGCGCGCGGCCCATTTTGCTGTCAGTTAGAAAAGCGTTGCAGCTGATCTGCTCTCAAAGAGCCTCTCACTCCACATTTTATTTCATTTTAGATCGATTATTTGTATTATTTAAACGTCTGTTTTAAACTTTCATGATGTTATTGTATTTTTTTCTATATGAGTATGTTTCTAACATCAGGGCTTTGCCTTTTTAATTGTGTTTCTCGCGCTTTCTCTTCCCTCTTGATGGACTTAAGTGTTGGATGTGTCCCGGGATGCACATGTTCTGTGTGTTTTTTAGGTGGGCAGAAAGCAGATCTCATTGAAAGTCAATGCTGTCTGAGCTTCAGGAAGACATTCTTAAACATTTAACTCAAGAACGCTCTTTATTTTGTTTTGAAATAAAGTTATGAAGTTATCAAGTGAGCAGAGAGCAATATCACTCTCCTTGTTTTATGTATTGCCAGTCTGCACCGTTGGACGTTCCTTCACAAACAGCTCAGGTGGGGTTTAGGCTATGGGAGCTTTGGAAATGTTGTGTATTTAGTTTACTTGAGAGCAGAACTTGGACCATCTCATTTCAGAACGTTTTATCCCTCTAAAACCATTTCTGTGATTTATCATGTACTCTTCCTCCACATTTTAGCTATTGAAATGTCTTGTTCCTGAAGGCTTTTTATTATGTGTTGTCTTATCAGATCAAATAGGGAGGAATTATGTATGATTTAGTCGTGTCTGTATAAAGAAAGCCAAAGGTAGACTGCGCAAGTGGTGTATACAAGAAATTGGGACCAAATAAGTTAGTCTCAGCACACTGGGTTAGTAGAACTCAATGATCGTTGGGATATAAATGTTTTGTTTTTGTTTTGTTTCCCCCCTAATGTGGATAAAAGTAAGAGCATTTTTGATCATTCCCTATTTTGATGTATACTTTGTGCCAAGCAGTCATTTAGTTTTGCATTATGCCATAGTATTGCCCTAACACAGCTTGTCATTTATTAATAAACAGGCTAAGACTGCTCAGTATTTACAGTTGATGTACAGTAAAAACAAGGCCATATTTATTGTAGCCCTGATAACAGTTTCATGCAGTTCACTTGTTTAGCCAGTAGAGGTTGAGAGGTGGCTGATCGGCACACATACACATGCCATGTAGTTCTGAGAATCATTACAGAAGCCATTGTGATGCTGTGTTGCATTATTTTTCCCATCACTGATGCTTTACCTGGCTCTCCATTTGACCATGGGATCCAGGTGTGTTTTTGTATGGAGCAAGGTGACTATACAGAGGTTACTTGTGCTTTGCAGCCCCCTTTTTAGGATTTTTTTTTTTTGTGGCTGTAAAGTTATGGCACTTTTGTCACAGTATTTATTTGGTTCTGAGCATCAAAGTTGAAAGATGCTCCAGAAGTTTACTCCCAAAGTTATATGTATGTTCCCCTGATTGGGCATTTGCAGAAATGTTGATTACATTGAAGATTGGAGAAGTAACTGGCTTGCGTCTTTGGATGCATGCATTAATTCTGCCATTTCTCTTTTATTCCCTAGTCTTATCTGTGATTAGTGTATGGCCATTCTTCAATCTAGACAAATTAAAGACGCAGGGAATATAATCACATCCTGAGCTTTGAAGAATAAAAGACAAGGCCAAACCCCTTCAGAGGGAAATCACTTAAGTTCACCTGCATTTATTCCTAATTTGCCAACAATTAGTTTTTAGTGTCCTTTCCTTTTCTTGTAGCCCTTCTCCAGTCTGTAAATTAGTTTCTGCTAATTCCTTGCATCATCTTTCATGTGCCTTGGTGTATGTATACATATATGCATCAACGAAAGCTCCCCTGTTGGACATGTATGCCTTTTTCTATGCTTTCTTGCGTCAGTGTTTTGTTACCAATGTTTTTATTTACAAACCAAGCCTTTTCTGTAATGTGCCTATGCTATATTGGAGGAAATATACATTTTAATTTTGCTTTTCATATGAAACATAATCAAGCCTGAGAATAAAGTACTTATTCAATGAAAATGTGATTTCTTTTTTCCAAGCCTGAAAATCCATGACCATTTTTTATTAAATTTATTCTGCAAATAATATTTGTAAAAATCATACAAGCCTAAGCGTTCACACTGGTGAATCTGTTTTGTTATGATTTTACAGATTTCTTTTACTTTCAATGACATTTCAGGGGGAAAAAGTGCTGTGGTATTGATGCTCACCTACAGCACACAACTTAACCTCTCTGAGGTGCAATTATGTCAGTCATATTTAAGAATTACAAAAGGGCTCAATGAGAGCTGTGCAGTTTACGCTTCGTACACCACCATTTCCATAAAAATGGCAAGTCCTCTCCAGAAGACGTAGAAGGAAAGAAATACCCATCCAAGAAAACACCTCACTCCACGAAGCCGAGGTCTGTTTTTCCCCTCTAGACTATTCGAATAGAAAAAGCAGCTGGTGAAGGGGTGTATCCTGACCTTCAATAATCCACACCATGTCTTGAACAGTTGGACAGCTAGTAACTCTTGGGTGAAACAGAAAAAAGTTCATTATAGAAGGTTGTTGTTGTTGTTGAGGTGTCCCCCAGTGCTCCTGTTAAAGTCTCATCTGACATTTAAAAAAAAGCCTTCGATTAAAGGTCACATGTGCTGTAATCCCATAGGCTGATATCTCTTTACATCCATTGATGCATCCACTCTTCTCTTCAATCAGACTCTGCAATAAACAACAGACAAGTATTAAAACACAAGAGTGACTTCATACAGGACAATCTGAAGGCCAATTCCTTTTTATCCCTCCAATTCACCCATCCTCAAATAGACTACAGCGTAATTATTTTGATGGCCAAGTTGACAGAAAATGAATCACCTTGTGTAGTATTTGTTGAGATTTCAATAGTTGACTTTGTGGTTTGATCCTTTGAGATCAGGCTGCTCCCTGACTCCTCCACATTTACGTCTTCGTGGTCTGGATTCGGTGACGTTACAGCAGCCTCAGTTGGGGTTGAAGATGATGACCCAGTTATCACACTTCCTGTGTCCTCAGACTGACTTACAGTCTTATTCACAAACCACCGCCGGATGGACTCTTCACCTAGCCCACTTGACTTGGCAATCTCTTCCAACTTAGTCTCATCTAATTTACCATGTGTTTCTAGGTGCTCCTTTAGGACACTAATGTTAGCTTTCTGAAAGTCTTCCTCATCTACCATGGTCTGGTAACTCTCAAGCCACTTGAGCTGACCGTTCTTCAGGACATAGCGGCAATCTCCAAACCAACGTACCACCTCTGGCGTGGTAGTCCCGTTTTAGCTATCAGATCATTGTACTGGGGACTGCTGGGCCAGTGGGTGCGTGCAAAGACTTGCTTCAGCAGGTGGAGCTGTTCGGGTGTTTTCTTCCCTCGGTATGGGGAAGCCTGAGAAACATTTGTCTGAGAGATAGATTGTGGCATCTTGTTACCTTCAATCAGATGACTTCCCTCAGGCTCGCCTTTTCCATTAGATTCAGTAACTTTCAGCATTTTGAGATTGATCTTGATGGGGTTAACTTTAGGCTCAGAGCCAGTCTCATCCCTCTGTTTCTCCTCTTTGACTTCTTGTGTTTCCATGGAGGAATCTTCAGCTTCATGCATCTCCTCATTGCTCGTTTTTTCCTTTTGTATTCCATCCACCTCTTCCTCTCCCACAGCATCATCATCATCATCTTCCTTTACCGCCTTCTCAGCTTCCTCTTTCTTCTTCTCTGCTGCTACTTTCCTTCGCCGCTCAGCAAACCAGCCATGGATCTCACGGCGAGTCATCTTCGTTTCTGCTCTTAACCGGTCAACTTCTTCACTTGATGGATCTGGGTCCTGTGCAAAGCTGGCTTCCAAAGCACGAACCTGGTGAGGCTCTCGCTCTTTGTACCGTATAGCGGTGAAATCTGGCGACGGGGGTCGTGGAGGACGCCGTGAGGGAGTTGGTGGTGATGGTGTCTGTGAGGGGCTGAGAGGGGATTGCTGGGGAGTTTTGGGCCTTTCTGGGGGTGTACTGTTTTCTGACAGGTCTACAGCAGCAAGTGTATCGAGTTGGGAAAGGCCTCCACTAGATGTAACAGTTTGACCACTGCCACTTGACCTTGAACCCTTCAGATTCCTGAAGTGATAACGGCGGTCACTGAACCACTTCCGTACTTCACGCACAGACAGCCCAGTCAGGCTTATAAGTCTGTCTACTTCCTCTTGATTAGGAAACTGGCTAACAAGGAAGCTCTCCTTTAGGGCTGCCAGCTGTCCCTGGGACTTTTTGGTTTTGTTAAAGCTGGGATCCAGGAAGTTAGAGGAGGAGAACATACGAGAGTTCATAGAGACAGGACATGGGGAGTCTGATTTACTTGGTACTGTGCTATCTGTTGTAGTTGTAGATCCCAAGGTAGTGGTTGGAGTGGTACTGGCAGATGAATTATTGCTCTTGCTGTTAATGTTGCTTTTAGCCTCAGAATTGCCTTTACCCTCACTTTTCACAATATTACCCTTGCTTTGAACGCAAGTGCCATTAGTACCTGCTGTATTGACCTTAACGTGGCTGTTGCTATTTGACTTTGCAGTGCTACTGCCACCAACACTGATCACACTAGCCTGGCTACATAAGCTGCTGGTACTACTAATACTGCTTGAACTGCTGCTAACACTAGCACTGCTGCTGCTACTACAATTTCCACTACTACTGCTACCAACAGTGCCTAAAACCATGCTGACTCCTTTATCAGCCACCAGGGCTGCAGCGGGCCTAGCCTGCATCATAGGCTTTGCAGCCGCCTGATGTTTGGGTGTGACCGCTAGTGCAACAGGGGCTCTGCTGACCTGAATTCCATTAGCCATCATCGGTTGGGTGACAATCACCCTCCTTGCCCAACCAGGCTACCTTGTAAGATGTGAGGGATGCCAGTTGTGCCCAGAACTGTGATAGTTGGCTGAGTAGCAGTGTGGTGGGTCTGACGTTGCTGCTGGCCATTGGAAGGCGCTGCCTGTATGATTGTATTGAACATTTTTCTGCGGGCATCTTCTATTTCCTCAGGAGACCAGCTGATTCCTTGTTTTAGCCTCTGTGCTGTGAACCAGATCTTGATCTGCTCCTCAGGATACCTGGTGACTACAGTAAGGTAGCAAAGCTCAGCCTTGGTTGGATAAGGGAACTTGCTAAATGACGTCTTTAAGAAACTGCTATTGTCCATGGATGCATTATAGGTGGGAATGCTGCTGAGAGGGATCATCACTTTTGGAAGATTCTTAGTACTTGATGATGATGAAGAGGAGTGGGATGAGGAGACTGAAGCAGAGTGTTGGATGAGACTTGTGTTCTGCACAACAGACACAACTTGTGTAACAGCCGTCTTCAGCATGGGTAAAGCCCCAGAGCCATTAACAATCTGTATGGCTGATGGCAGAGAAACTTTGCTGGCTGTTCCACTGTGAACAATAGTGGGCACATGGGTGACTGTAACTGCAGGAGTGTCGTTTTTGCCCACCGCTTTAGTTATAGAGGGCGGAGGGTCATCAGAGGCAGGGTGAGAAACAACAATCCTTTTGAGTTCGGATTTACCCTTCAGCATTTTCATGATTGGTGTCTTGGTGATGGATATCTCAGTATCTTTAGAGCTAGTGCTTTCACATGGCTCCATGCAAAGACTCTGCTCTACAATAATCCTGCTGTCCTTCTTTTTGAGCTGAAGGGTGGTGGTTATCGTACTGGGATGGACACGGGCATTGTGCAGAGCTAAGCCCTCAAATTTTGCAGCACTTATCCCGCAATCCACACAAAAAAAACGGGGGTCAATGCGGAAATCTGGGTGCCCGCTGTAGACATGATCAAGGAAAAGATTTAGGTCCTGGGTCTCAAAGTTACATGGCGTACAAGTGTAAATGCCGCCATCTTTATGGATATCACCTGCTTCTTGCCCAGAGGACTCACCCAAACTTTCACTGCCTTTTGCGCTTGCTTCCTCTTTGAAGGAAAAGCCAATGTACTTGGTTGGAGGGGACAGTCTGTCCCGTTTAAACTCATCCTGCAAATTCATGGTTTTTATAGGAATCATGCATGGAACGGTGGACTTCCTCTTGCTAGCCATGGTTCGGTCTAATTAGTCTCCAGTGAGATTCCTGATTCCTTATGGTTATCCGCTCTTATAGAACATCCACTAACAACTTGGTGATGGACATGATCATCAGTCCATTATAAGTATTCTGTGTCCTTATTGGCAATGTGTATCAGGCATCAGAACATCAATCTGTAAAGACAAAAAACAATACCATTTAACAACCACAGATTTTAAGATCAATTTAGTTATACTTAAATAAAAACTGCACATTGACCAATCTTTAAATGATTTTTCTCACTGAAAGAGAAGAGCTGCTTTTATGTCAGTTTCTGATCACTGAGCCTCTTTCAAAGAACCTTTTACAGCCTCTCATTCTGTTTACGGAGACTTCTCACACCAATCACAACCCATCCCCACTCTGAAAAGCTTTTCACTTTTGTAGTCTAAGGCCCCATTTACACTGCATGGTTCAAGTGACCCAAATCCGATTTTTTCCTCTCATGTGGCACAGATCGGATATGACCCATGAACGTGTAAGCAGGAAAAAAATGCATGGATTCCGATTTTCTCAGGTCGGATCCAGGCCTCACTCATATGTGGTAATAAATCAGATAAGAATCGGATACGTGCATTTGCTTGTGCCATGTAAGCAGACAAATCAGATATTCCCAGTAAATGCCCATTAAAAAAGTGACGTCAACTGGGGCGAAGAGACAGTGCAGGCAAAAATGCAGGGTTGTTACAGAAATAAATCCGTGTTTGAAGACATTTCACGAGATATGGGGAGGCACGGTTTTAAGCGCTCGTGGCTACAGTGCCAACGTAAGATATAAAGCTTAAAAAACAAATACAAAGCGAAAGCAAAACATGGATAATTTTATTCGCATCTGCATCCATTGCATTTTGTGCTGTTTTACTTCCTTTTCCGGGTCAGAACGTCTACATTTGGTAGTTTCAGCAGTGTATAGTGTAAATGCACTATAGTGTAAATGCACGGGTCACTTTTAAAAGATGATGTAAGCGGGTTGTCAAAAAAAATCGGATATAGTCAGAAAATCGGATTTGGGCATCAAGACCTGCAGTGTAAATGCAGCCTAAGTGAAGGGCATACTATCAATCAAACCTGATTGATCTAATCATACCAAAAATGTCAGAAAATCATTAAGTTTAATATCTATGAACATCCAAACAATTAAGTCCAACAGTGTATTCATCAATAACAATAAAAATAACTGAGTAAAAAAGCCACTGCAGTTCATTTCTTCTTCTAATGGCTTGTAAGCAACTGCTAGAAATATAGGCCACTTCTCTCAAATTCACTAATCTTTGACTGCAGCAAGCAAACAGGGCAGCCGTTTCTTAGCTGCAAGTTAACCCTCAAAAGGAAAGGGGTTTTCGGGGGCTGGGGGACACATCATAATAAGAGAGGTGCACAACAATACCAAATGAGAACATGTTTCCAATTAGAAAATACTGTAGAGCTATCCATGACTAATAATAACCAAGCTGAAAGTCTTCTGGGAGTACTACAACTTTCTACCATATGAAAAGGTTTAGTCCAGGAGTCCTCAAATAGTGGTCCAGTTCCGGACCCTGGCTTGGATCCAACCGAAACCACGAGACATAATGAAATCAGTAGCACCATTTTACTGTTTCTACATTTTAAAGTGAGCAGCACATAAAAACAACAGAGCGGTTCACACCACAAGTGCTCAGGCTCGTTTATGATAATGATCTTTCGCCGCTACGTCAAACGTGCTTCATTCAAGCCCTTTCCGCTCCGTGTGCGTTGCTTCTCTCTCCCGCTAAAGCGCCACATAAAGAGCCGAAGATGATGCAGTTATTTAAACAACAGTAGCAAAACAGTGAACAGCAAAATAGATACTTTTGCCAAAACGCTAATAAAAACAAGAACGCAGCGCAAACAATTATTTTGATCTGTCATACATGACTCCAGCCGTTAAACTAAACCAGGTTTGTGACAAGACATTTTTTCATTCATATTTATCATCATTAATCAGCATGGTAAGAGCATTTCATAATTGGGTAAATTATTTGTATGGCAAGGAACGACAACTTTTTGCAATTACTTGTTAACTTTGTTTTCTGCTCATTAAGGGGGGCGTTTTGATTATTATGTACATTGTTTTGTTTGTTTTTAGATAATTGTTTTAAGCAAAATATAAAAAAGGTCCAGTCTTCAATGGTTCAAGAGGAAAACCCGAACCCCCATTCAGTATCTTTCTGTGACAGCCTTCTGCCATTCATAGCTATTTAAATGTAAAAATAATAATAGCCTGATAAAACATCTGATCTTACCGTTCACATCCAGTTGGGCTCAACTGACAATGTTGTTTTAGTTTGTTTGCCTTTGAAAAATTCAGACATTACATATATAGAAACTATCTTGACTGTTTAGGATATTTTCTTAAGGAAATATAGAGACCGGACCTCTTGAAAATTGAATACCTCTAGTTTAGTCTGTCAACATGGTCTAGTTTGCCCCTGCTGGCAGAGCAGTAACTACACTATCTGGACCCAAAACATATTAATCTCCATTGATGGCCATTCAACAGCAATCATGAATTCTGACTATATAATACATAAAACAAGCAACATATAAAAATCACTATGATTTTGTTTTAATTTAGAAGGTTTTTCCAGGGCCCAACTTGGAAGGCTCTTAAAGATGCAAAATAGACTTTTTTACTCAAATTTTTTAACATCATAGTACCAAGACATCACAAGCAACTATGTTGTGCTGGCCTGCCATCGCCATGATACCCTTCTCCTGCAGCTTCAGAGAGATCAGTGATACGCCTCAGGTGATCGCCTCCAAAACTTCTGAGGCTGAATCCCGCACTTCTAGGCGATCGTGTGTTTGTGGGAGGGTAAGTGGGGGTTCACCCTCGCATCTCCTGTTTTTCCCAGATGGAAATGCCCTTCATTGTGGCTTGCACTGTTGCCATTGAGTGTTGCATGAGGGGCACGGCCCTGCCAACGCTGCTGGGTCAGATAACCAACACAAAGGGTTGTGCGGTGGGCGGGCCAGACATCCATCATGTGGGTCAGACCCTGAGGACGAGAAGACGTGTGGGGGGCAGGGCGAGGAAGTTTGGGCCGAGGTGCGAGCATGTGTGTGTGTACACATGTGTTGGGGAGTTGGGGAGGGGCCATTGTCCCAGGAAGCAGTGAGGTGTTTCAGCAAGGAATTTTTTTGCCTTGATACCAATTCCCCATCCCTACCCCCATCACACACACACCCTCATCCAACAATCACAGAGCCGTCACCCCCTCTCCTCCTCCTCCTCCTCCTTCTCTCCGGCTCGCTCTGGAATGTTCCACCATGAGCTATTTAGCGAGTGGTCAACCTGGGAGTCGAGCGCCTCTCGAATGAGCAAGCACTATAACATGCAACCCACGTCTACAACGAGAATGGATTGTCTGTCAGTTTCTTTCCCCCCAAAAATAAGCTTGCACTTCAACCAGACAATACAAGAAAATGTGGGGGAAAAAGTGGAACAATTTTAAAGTTTATGAATTTGTTGCTGAAAAAAACCCCACATTGATCTGACATGCTAATAAAATGCTGTAGCATTAGTTTAAGGGTCTGACTGAGATAAACATAGCCATTATGGTAAGAGATTGTCTTATGATCTAGTATGACCCACTAACATTAAGTCAAGGGGCAACTAGTCTTACTTTTCGGTATCAGATTAGGCCAATCTACGTTTTTTAAAAAGTTCAACATGACATCATGACTTTTGCGTAAACATACACGCCACTTTCAAGTCAAGTGGCGTGTTATCTATACGCATTTTGAGCTATCCGCGTGTATGTCTACGCCATTAAATGTCCAAGTGATTCCGTGTGTATGTCTACGCGTTAAATGTCCGAGCGAAACGAAGCAAAATACATCTGGGGAGCGATATTTTTTGTACTAGGATGGTAGGGGAAGACTCATAAATGGTATTAAAGGATGAGTTCACTTTCTAAAAAAACTTTTGCTGATAATTTACTCACCCCCATGTCATCCAAGATGTCCATGTCTTTCTTTCTTCAGTCGAAAAGAAATTAAGGTTTTTGATGAAAACATTCCAGGATTTTTCTCCATATAATGGACTTTATTGGGAGCCAAACGGTTCAAGGTCCAAATGACAGTTTCAGTGCAGCTTCAAAGGGCTTTAAACAACACCAGACGATGAATAAGAGTCTTATCTAGCACCCTTCGAGTCATGACTCGAAAAAAGATTTGTTAATTTTGATGAACGAGTTCGAACAGGAGAATCACGAACGCTCATCACAGAACAAAGCAAGGTGAGCATTTGTGCTTAAAAAACTTGCTGAGCGATGGTTTCGCTAGATAAGACCCTTATTCATCGTCTGGTGTCGTTTAAAGCTGCACTGAAACTGTCATTTGGACCTTGAACCGTTTGGCTCCCAATAAAGTCCATTATATGGAGAAAATCCTGGAATGTTTTCATCAAATACCTTCATTTCTTTTCGACTGAAGAAAGAAAGACATGGACATCTTGGATGACATGGGGGTGAGTAAATTATCAGCAAATGTTTTTTTTAAAGTGAACTACTCCTTTAACCCAGTGACGGGTAGGTTTAGGGACGAGGTTGGGGTAGGTCATATATTTATATATACAGTAATGTAACGTCAAGTCAACGGCGTTCATAAACACGCTGAAAAGCGATTATGCGTGTTGATAGCACGCCAATAATGGAAATACGAATTGGCGTGTCCGACATACGCCATTTCATGAGATCAGTCTGAAAAAGTTATTAACGGCCTTAAAGAAAACATTTGTTATGTCTATCTTGTAAGACTAGTCTTAGCGGTTTATGCAAACAGCCCTAGCTCTAACTCAAAAGCTCATGGACTTGAGCCATGTATTTGGCAATACTTAATGTAACGCATACCTGTCTGCAAGAGTGCTGAGCTTTCCCCTTGAGCAAACAATCTGTTGACACTAAAAGGTATGAAAACATACTATATTAAATGGTTTGAGGCCTATACATATAGACAACTCTCGTCCTCCAGACAGAATATCTTTGTCTCTCGCCTCGAGGACACGTAAATAAACAACATCACATGTCCTGTGTTGCACAATAGCACCTAAACTGACCAATTCTTAGCCATGCGGATGTTTTAGAGGAAGCGTTGCACATTGGCTTTGTGTAGTTGGGGTCACAATCTATTCACTCTCTGGTACGTTTGCTTTGGCGAAAACATGTACCCCACCGTCAGTTTGCCTGCTCGCCTCCCCTCCCCCATTCCCTCTCTCTCTCTCTCTCTCTCTGTGTGTGTCTCTCTCTCCTTCAACAAGTTCAGCCCAGTCTGCAGGGAGACGGGTCGTCAGCACCACTGGTGTGTTACTATCCCCATAGCAACCCCCCCACCAACACACACACACACACACACGCACAGTTTCACACACTTAACGCACTGCTACACACAGTGGTCAGCGTTGGGTCCCTGGCTCTCGCGGGCTTGTTTTTCCGGCTGCGGGCCCTGATCTTATTTCAGGCTGTGTCAGATAGGTGTGGTTGTTCTCACTCATTGTCAACAGCACGACGTTCCCTCGTTCCTGAATGGCATATCAACGCATGTTGACACTCAGATGAAAACGTGTTTCTTAGTCGCAGTTCAACTCACGTATAATTGGTAATAAAAGTCTATTGTAACGTAAAGAATTCACAAAACTTACTCCAATTTGGGGGGTTTTCTACTGACAATATGCTTTGAAAATAAGACCACTTCATCAAATAGACTTAAAGTGGCATAGTATGGCTTTTTGGTATGTTTTGCTCAGTTTGGTTGTATCACAAAAGTCTTTCTAATAAGTCGCTGGAGTGCTTTTTAAAAGCGGAGTGGCACAGATTCGACGTGGCCAGCACCTAAGGTGTTAAGGCTCAGATAAAAATGGACGAGTGAGGGGAGAAACATGGCGGCACACAACACACGCTCTGCTGTCCAACCTAAAATGGCTGACATCACCACAGTCTCAATGCCAGCTCCTGCTGACCGGACCCGAGGCTCGTCCTGACTCAGTCGCTTCACGCTCAGGGCCAAGCCAAGCGAGCGCTTCCCTGTTTAGTTAAGGGGACTGAATTGCAATATTCCCACCTGGAAGCTGGGAAGAAGAGAGGAGAGTAAAACAAGGCAGGCAGAACCTTAAACCCCTAGTTTTACACAGACACTGCACTGGTCGAAGTGCTCACGGATGATTTAGGGGTTTTACTACTTCCTACAGTAGTAGAAAAATGATAATGGTGTTAATGCATGATCAAAACAAAACCTATTATATCAAAAGTTTCAGCACAACTAAATATTTTCAGATGAAAATATGTCATTCCTAACATAAAGAGTGGCTTTCAAGCAAACAGCTCTGAACTAGTGCTGTCAAAATCACTTCTAACATAAAAGTGTGTCTGTTGTGTGTGTGTGTGTGTGTGTGTGTGTGTGGTGTGTGTGTGTGTGTGTGTGTGTGTGTTGTGTGTGTGTGTGTGTGTGTGTGTGTATATATATTTGTATACACAAACAAATTTTAAAGGTAGATGCAATTAATCGCGATGTGTGTGTGTGTATAATATATATATATACACACATACATACACACACACACACACATATATATCTATATGATGAATACAAATCTGCTTTTAAGCTCTGAACTAGTGCTGTCAAATCGATTAATCACGATTAATTGCATCTAACTTTAAAGTTTGTACAGACAGACAGACAAACACACACACACACACTCACATCTATACATTATTTAAGTAATATTTTACGTTAGATGCGATTAATCGATTTGACAGCACTACTCTGAATACTCTGTAGTCTTATGTCCGTGATTTTGAGATGTAAAAGAGCATTTTTACATGGATGGTGACCTTTTGCTGAGGAGGAGAAAAAAGCTGGTGAATCCTTCAGATCTACTGTTTTCATCAATCAATTCACCTCAGACAGCTGTGAGCTTCAGGACACGAAACATGTAACAAGATGTTTATCCATTTCACTCTTTACTACTAAACTACACTTTCCTGACTGGAAACAGTCCGTCATCTCTTAGTGTGGATGATCTTTCATTAATGTGACACCAGTAAGTGAGTGTTTTTGATACGGTCAAGATACTGATGCTATGGTGCAATTTATGAAAAATTCAATTTAATGATCGCAAATTAGATGTAGGCTATTTATTTAAAACTTGTCAAATTTATAATACATTAATTTAGCATTTTCCCCAAACTACATTTACAAATCAAAAAGGATGATGTGCACCATCCATAAACAGACTACTGGTATATTTTAAATCTGACACATGGGCCAAACTTTCTCTGTTTATCAATCAATCTCATCGCCAACGCCATAATCTCAAAATTACCAAATACTGCCTCATGTATCAGCCTCTCTGTTAGATATCTCTAAACATGACTAAAATCAGTCCACTGACAGACATATATTTACAGTTCTGTTCACATTAGAGTTAATAAAAATGAGTGATTAGTGGAAATATGTTTAAAGGACTAACTAACCAAACAACTTGATAAATTCAACTTTAAAATTAAACTATTTAAAGCAGATTAGATGATCTCAGCACTAGTAATTCACATAGCCTACATACTGTGCGTGTCTGATCACACACACCACACACACACACACACGTGTGCCGTTATCCTGATCAACTTCAGTCTAGGCTATATGAATACTAATATTATGAAATATGATCACATATTAAAAACCATAACCACAAACTACATCGCCACCCCTTCTTCCTGTCGCCATTACACACACTCTCTCTCACACACACACTCACTCACTCAGTCACTCACTGAGCAGCAGTCAGTGTGTTTAAATGTATCAGTGCAGTATATCTGCTGTAATGATAGATTGTGACGTCGATGTGTAACAATAAAAGTCAAACACAAACTCACCCGCGCGCGCACGAGCCAAATCCCGTCAGCTGCCACACACACACACAATACACACACAGCTCAAGTCAGCTCGTGCTGGAGGATAGACACAGGGATGATGAGTGTAACACAAAGGCCCTTCACTCTTGTTTATGTCCAGTCGAGTGTGTGTGTGTGTGTGAGTGAGTGTGTTAAACACAGACGGGGAAAGAAACTCACGCCGTACGTCACCAGCAGCAGAGTCATGTGACTGGATGCGTCACTGGCATCCGAAGCCCTGATGATCAGCTCATGAATATAAACTGATAATGATGATGAGTAATTAAGATTCATACGAAGTGCATCACTCATTGTCATGAGAGAAAAGTTATTTCTGCGAACTGAAAAAGTTTGAGGGAAGTTTAAATTACAGTGAAGTGACAGCAATTAAAGGGTTAGTTCACCCAAAAATGAAAATTCTGTCAGTATTCACTCTCCTCATGTTGTTCCAAACCTCTATGTGTTTATTTGTTCTGCTGAACACAAAGGAAGATATTTGGAAGAATGTTTTAATCAAACAGATCTCATTCCCCATTGACTACCATAGTATGTATTTTTCCTACTATGGTAGTCAATGGGGAATGAGATCTGTGTGATTAAAACATTCTTCCAAATATCTTTCTTTGTGTTCAGCAGAACAAATAAACACACAGAGATTTGGAACAACATGAGGGAGAGTGAATACTGACAGAATTTTCATTTTTGGGTGAACTAACCCTTTAAGCTGCTGTCAGTTGTTTGCTAAAGGTCAAGTGAGGTGATGTGAATGCTGCAGAAATATAGGCTTATGCACAGGGCTTTTGAAACATATGGATTCATGTATAAAGACTGGACATAACAACATTATGCATGCTTTTATAAAAACTGTTGTTGTCTTGATTAGTGGGTTTATATAAGCAAAGTAAATATGTAAAAAATATTTACATTTGTTCATTTTGCAGATGCTTTTATCCTACGTACTTTTAAAAAGTATAAAAAATATTTACTTTGCATTAAGTTGACAGCTACCATTTTTCTACCCAGAGTAGATATATACTTGACGATGCTGCAATTCTCTTCTAGAAACAAACTTTGTTGTATTATCTCTGTAAAGCTGCTTTGAAACAATCTGTATTGTAAAAAGCACTATATAAATGAAGGTGACTTGACTTGGCCAGAAGAAAAATATTTACAATTCAAATGTTTGCAATGCTTTTAATATATACATTTAAACCAAAACTAGGGCAGTCAAATAATCATGATAATAGCCTATTAATCATCTTTAGAAAGGTTTCTGACTAGTCTTTAGGCTAGAGAATTTTGCATTAGTTTGTTTGTTTGTTTATTTATTTGTAATAAATGTTATTCTTTAGGATAAACTCCTTGAGATGCATCATCTCGTTTTCAACAGGGTCATAATACACAGAAGTTTGATAACAATAACACTACAAAAAATAAACACATGAATGTTTGCTAAATAGAAACATTGCTATATCATCTAAAACTAGCAAAACCAGTTTCAAAACAACAAAACAAACCATTTTTGAAGTCAAAGATTGTACATTAAAAGGCAGGCTATCCCGATCTGCCGGAGCCTCACACACACACACACACACACACACACACACACACACACACACACACACTGCTCTCGTCCCAAACACTTTCTTAATTCAAGAAGAAGAACATAATGTGAAGAATGTTTGTGATATGATGAATATGATATCAGATACTGGCGCAAATAATTAGGGTCGTTAAATGTACACATTAGAAGATAAATTGTGAAGATGTCTTCTAATGCACAGCTGTAAACTAGTAGAAGAGGAAAAATACTGGTTTTAGATGCATACTGATAAACTACATAAAAAATGGTAATATAAGTTGCAAGGCAAGTTTAATGTGAAACTATTTTTAGGTCGACTCAATAGACTGGTTCCAGAATCCAGTCATAAGCCAGAATATTTTATTTAATTTACTCTGTGAAAGTATGTGCCATCATTACAAATTTTTGTTTAATTATTAGATTTTAATTTAAACATTCGCTTTGTTCCAGAGACCATATGAGATTTAGCTTTATTAAGTGATGATTTATCAGAATAGAGCCGATCTTGCTGTCACTTGTGGGGTGGTATTATAAACACACGAAGAAGAAGATGGCTAATATTTAATACATCTAACGGATAATTCGAACAGGAACAGAGCGACACACAACACTTCCACAATAGACATCACCAGTGAACTGAAACAGAACTGAACATGAAACAATGGTGATCGATGAACATAAATGACAACAAATGAATGATTGAGGCAGACAATGACGAAACACAAACAAACGTGTTTGTGACACTTGCAGAGGATTCAAATCTGATTAGAGAATATTTTGAATTTGAGTTAAGTGAGGTTTTGAAGTATAAATGACAGCATCGTCTGCATAAAGATGAGAAGAAGAGTGTGAAAACACTAAAGGAAGATCATTAATGAAGATAGAAAAGAGAAGAGGACCCAGCGTTGAGCCCTGTGGGACGCCTCTTTCTGGGATAAATACATCAGATTGTTTTCCTTGAAGAATGACATGTTGTTTTCTGTTATAAGAGTTAAACCACAATAACGTATTTTGAGACAAACCAACTGCATAAATCTTATCTAATAATAAAATAAAAATAAAATGCCTGAACATAAAATACACTGTTGGTCAATTTTAGAAGAGCACTAGTTGTTGAATAATTAGGCCTTAAGACAGATTGAAGAGGTGATAAAATATTAATATTTTCTGAATAGTTAACTAGGGGTGTAACGATACCCTCATTTCACGATTCGATACATATCACGATACTGAACTCACGATACGATACATGGTCAAATTTAACACAAAATGAACTGTTGATTAAAAAGCTACATGTGTTTTTTCATGTGTGTGTGAATGACTAGACTTGGACTTGTTGCCGGAAACCCAAAGCTCAGGATAATAGAGACACCAGAATAACAATATTCTCAAGCTGAAAATACTGAATTATTTTAGACTTGCACTCTTTTACTGACTAGATATATGTAAAATAATGTAGACGAATATGCTTGAATATGCTATGATGTGTAGGCCAATGTTTAACACAAATAATATAGCAGTTTAATGTAGTACTGACACTAAAACTTTTTCTCACACAGTCATTTTTATTTTGGGTAAATTATACACAATACATATCGTCACTATCCACGATATTGTTGCATTTTTGTATTGCGATATATTGTGACACTGACACCCCTACTATTTATAAATTAATTTTACATATAATATACATTACATCACATTTAATTTAACAATTCTACTACAATATTATTTTCCTGTTATCTCTGTAAGCTGCTTTGAAACAATTTGTATTGTAAAAAGCGCTATATAAAATAAAGGTGACTTGACTTGACATAAAATACTTCAGCAATAAGGCAAAATTTTGATATAGGTGTATAATTTTGTGGATCAAGAATATGACCTCATCTATAATGCTGGAGTACTTCCACATAGCTAGTTGCTCACTGGTATGTAATGACATGTAGCCTATTTATTTATTTGTTTATTTATTTATTTATTTAACCCTTTCACGCATAGTGGACAGCTATTAAAAAGCATTTTCTTGAATTTGCAAGGGTTTTGATGGCAAAGTTGCACATCAATCTCTTCAGTGGACCCTGGTGCATCATCCTATACATTGCAACCAAGTTGCAAGCCGTTGTGTTTCGAGTTTTTCCCCCTCCAAACCAAGATGGCCAATGGTCAGCCAGACATGCCAAGTTGCTCCGGAATATCCACCCATTCCTTCTATCTAGGAGACTCTTGTAGGTAAAAAAAATATGTGACAGTAAAATATTCCAAGTTTTGATTTTAGATTGGGAGAAAAATCAGATTTATCACCTGTCCACTGTAGTGGACCTCATGCATCAATGGCCATATTTCAGCTACAATTCATACTTAAGCTGTAAATATTGTTTTTGAAAATACTTAATCTGCAGTGACATTTATGTAAATAAATGTATTTGTATTATTAGAATGTTAATTTCATTGACATCGAAAAAAGTTATGTGATTACATAATTTATGTGACTTATGTATTACTTTACTCATTTCATCAAAAAAGTAATCTAATTACGTATTGCATTACTTCTTAGATCAAAAAGTTATCTGTTTACGTAATGAATGTTGCTTGTAATGCATTTATTTACTCGTAACATCAAAAAGTAATCTGATTACGTAATGCACATTACTTGTAATTAATTACTTTACTTGTTAGATCAAAAACTAATCTGATTATATAATGCATGTTACTTGTAACACATTATCAAAAAAGTAATCTGAATGCGTTATGCATGCCCCAACACTGCTAATTTCAGATGAGATTGAAAAATACGTATCGCTAGGTTTTCTCAGAAGAGGCCTATGCCAGAAATGTGTCTATCTTGAACATAATCAGAATAGGCTATATGCACGCATAAGTTCCGCATTTGACGCAAGGATGCTCTTCCGTTTCCGGTTGGGGAGATTAAAGCGGAGGAAAACCGAGGAAAACGGTATTATGGCAGAGTCTTCAAAATGTACTGTCCTCCCGTCTTTGAAACGAAACTTTCATATGTTTAGATGTAATTTGATATATAGTTATGTTTATTTAATATAATTTTAAAAAGAAGCATAAACACAACAAGGGGTGTCTGTTTTGTTTGTTTTTGTGACTAACGTTTCTTTAGTATAACCATGGAGTATAAAATTCAATATAAATTCTTAGTATTGCATTGGACTCTACGATCGGCGGAAGTTATCGAGCATCCTTAACCCTTCACCGGAAATACCGCCGTGCATAGAGCCCATTATCAGCTAATAAGGGTAAATTGACATACTCTGGTACACTGGAGGAGCATCTGAGTGGTTTCCGCTTTTGTACCTTGACAGGCTGTGGAAATTTCTGATGGAATCACGTCCTCATGTTCATTTGCCTTTGCAATATTTCGGATTTATATTTTTTGTATATATTTTATAGTTTTCACATGATTTGATATAATTGTATTGATTAGTTAAATACACATACTTTACCTGTTTGATTATTGTATTATGTTTAATATAGTATCTCTTCAGTTTAAACCATAAATGCATGCTGTCCACTCAAGTGGACACCTGAAAATCTCTTTGGAAAATTTGTAAAAGAAATTAAATAAAAATCAAATCTTGTTTTTCATGCCCTAAGAGCAATAAAATCACATTGGGAAAAAATCCTAAATGAGGTTATCATAATTCATGCTGGAAAGGGTTAATTAGCATTAAAAGTATTTATTTTAAATAACGCACAAACGTGAGCAGCGGTAAACTACAGACAGTGACAGTAAAGTGTGTCCTCTGGAGCTGGCGCCCCCTGCCGGCGCGGCGAGCACAGCACGCGCTCATAGAGGACAGTAGATATATCGCTGCGTCATTTATCTAGCGATCTTATTATCTTGTTGCTTTTTGCACTTTACACAATAAAAATATCAATGACACAATTTTGGTTACACTTCAAAATGTATAATTACACTGTAACACGTACAACCTAAAATAATTATTTTATCTAGATGATTGGGTTTTGGTTTAGGGTTAGTTGCATGCAATTATGGATACTTTATAGTTATTACTATATTAACTACATGTAACACGTGTAACGAGGACACTGTGAAATAAAGTGTTAAAGAATTTTTATTAAACGTAATTTTATTAAGCATGCTTTTGCCTCTCACAATATTCTTAATAAATAAAGATAGAATAAGTACAAAATACATACATCCCCATGCCTATTTCGTACAAAAATATAAAACAATGAAAAACGGATATTGCTCAATTGATTTTAAAACGTATTCACTCGCGTCACAATTTCTGTAATCTCCAAGAGTCAGTAGAAATAATTTGCTATCGTTTTAAACATTGTTTTTGCCTCAAGCTGTATATGTTATTTTACTTTGTAATGAATGAAATAAGTAAATATGCAGAAATGAATGAACTCTGAAACTGCAGTAGTGATCTCAGACCTGCAGAGGGCGCACAGTGACCGCACGCATGCGCAGAAGACCAGTTCAGCGTTCTGATCTGGTTCTGATTGGCTGAACCTTGAGACGTCGCGTTCGCTCATTGGATGGCGTGGCAAGGTCATGACTTCGGTGCGCATGCGCAGAATCAGTTCCCAGCGCGGTGTCAATGTGGGGCGAAAAGCAGCAAATCTGAACGCTTGCAGAAGATTTTACACTCGGGCTCAAGGCTTTTAAACATCGGGTCGCGTGTTTTATCGTGTTTAAACAGAGCAAATATCATGACGAGCAGCTCGAAGCGGAAAGAGGAGGTGCATGTGGTCAATGGAGGAGTGAAGCAGTCCGCATGGAGCAAAGCCATCAGCTGTAAAGCAGTGTGGGAAGAGAAGGTCCGTCTATACACACACACTCAGAGTCTCTCACACTGACATCATGCGTGTGTGTGTGTGTGTCTCTTATGATGATGATGTGTCCCAGCAGACGCGTGTATGTGAACTGGTGTTCACTGAGTAGGGTTCATGGTGTCTTGTGTAGGGATTGGGCTGTTTAAAGGAGATTACTGAAGCTAGCCTGAGCTGATCCACATTTATGACACACACACACACACACACACACACCACACACACACACACACACACACACACACACACACACACACACACACATACGAATGATTTATTATAATTAGACATCATAATTATGCTGTGAATCGATTAAAAAGTTCAATTAATCGCGATTAGTCGCACATTATTAAAGTTGTAAATATATTTTATAGAATATATTTTATCGTTAATATTAATTGTATATTTTTAATATTATAATTTAATTTCACATGTAATCTTCAAATTAATGTAGAAACAACAAAGACAGTAGCATATATTTTAAATATTTGTTGTTTAATGGCAGCTTTTTATGAAATAAGTAATCACCGATACCAATAGCCATTTAGCATAATTGAAAGCTATACATCTGAAGATTATTAGGCTAAAAGGCTTTAAAAAATATTACAACTTTTAATTTAAGTAAACTTAAAACAATCTTCACATAAACCCATTGTAATAAATTTCACATTTACCTTCCCTTCAATATCACAGGGCTAATTTCTTCCTATTGGTCCAGTCAGACAGGTTGAAAAAAAATCACAATAAGTTATCGCATGTTTTGACCCATGTAAGCTTGTAAACAAGGATGTTTAGGTATCAAACACTTCAGTTTTCACTGCATAAATTATATTAGTTCTTATTAAAGCGTCAAAAGTAATGTAGTCAAGAGCTGTGAGTGATTTTTCTATTGTTCTTTGACTAACATTAATGACAGACAGCAGGTTTATTAGGCTGGCGTCACTAAGAGCTGACACACATTTTCTCAACTCTTTACGTTCATGTAGGCTAACTCATGTTACTGTGCTTACGAGGATACTCGACAAAACAGGTGCTGTATGTAGCTTTTCTTCGAAAATTAATCATTTTTTTATTGCCTGTGTGTGAAGGGGTTGTAATCACACATTACAATGATCCACTTGTCGTGTTTTGCTATTACCTCTGAAGGCCAGTATTCCTATTTCTATGTGAAAACACAAACTTTCATGCGTTTCTTACTTTTCCACCTATTATTCCTCAATTCTTTCTTCTTTTAATTGCAGGATGAGTTTTTAGATGTGGTCTACTGGATCCGTCAAATCATCGCAGTGATATTGGGCGTAATATGGGGTGTGGCTCCTCTGAAAGGCTTTCTGGGAATCGTCATGTGAGTACTGAAGTCCTGAACACTTGATCACGTCACACAGTCACACATGAGCTTCAGCGGTGTGTGTGTGTGTGTGTCCTGCAGATTCTGCGTCATCAACGCAGGCGTCCTGTACGTGTACTTCAGCAGTTTCCAGCAGGTGGACGAGGAGGAGTACGGGGGAACATGGGAGCTCACCAAAGAAGGCTTCATGACTTCATTCGCTCTGTTTCTGGTAGATATGTTTCTCCTGCTAAACCTGTTGTGCTGTGTGTGTGTGCACTGATGTGTTATAAGGTCAGCAAAACTAACATGGAACAGGTTTTTTGGACTGTAGAAAACACATTCAACCGGATTACTTTAGTAGTGTAACGCTGATGTGGTCGAATGTGTTCAAACAGCCACAAAAGAGCTTCTTCTCTCCGTCTACTGAACTAATGCAGGAACATTATGGGAAGAGCTCGAGCCAGACGGGGTTTAAACTGTCGGCTGGAGACCCAAGTTTGGTTTGAAGATGAAAAACATATCAAGCACAATGTTCTCTCACCATTCCTGATGTCTAACACACACTCACAGTGTTCGGCTGGCCTTGTGTCTGTCAGAGCGGAAACTAAAGCTGATGCTCTCCGTGTGTTTCCCATCGTCTCCGGTCGAGTTCATATGTACATTACATAAGCTTATTTTATCCATCAAAAGATCTGAAAAAAACCAAACATTTATAGACCCTCACCTTGAAGAAATCAGGACAGAAGTGGTTGAAAGTGGACAAAAGAGAAAAAAAAAAAAAAAAAAACTTTTTTTCTTTTTTTTTCTCGTGTGCGGGACAAGGCTCAATCAGAGAGATCTGTTTCCCAACGCCGAATCAATGCGTTCAATTGGCCGGAAAAAAGCCGAAACAAACAGCTATTCTTCTTTGACTAATAGAAAGTTGGAAAGAACAGAGTTTATTGAAAATGTATATCTTTTGTTACCAGTGTTGGGGAAAGTTACTTTTAAAAGTTATGCTTCACAATATTGTGTTACTCTAAAAATGTAGCATTTTATTTTGCTACACTTTTTATTGAAAGTAATGTTAAATTACTTTGTGTTACTTTTTCTAAAAAAAAAAAAAAAAAACAATTTTTGCCAAATGTAAAGGCCCTTTCACACCATTGAAAAAGACAATATGGAGACAGGAGAGCTGTCAGTCAACAAATGGGAAAAATAGTTCCTTCAAAAAAGTAATTGATAACGTAACTCGTGTTACGCCAAACACTGATTATAACAAGTCTTTAAATATATAATACGTCTTTACTGTCACTTTGATCAAGTTAATGTGTCTGGAATAAAAAAAGTTAAATTCCTTAAATGCAATCTTTTGAAAGGCAGTGTATTGCGTGGAGTGGCGTAATGTGTGTCATAAGAAAATGTTAATATTAACCTAATTTTTACATGGTATGTAAAATTAAGTTAAATCAATAAAGCAAATTCTGAGTGTTTTAAATACTTGAGTAGCTCAGCTTGCCTCACTTTTCATTAAGGAATGTCAGACTTTATCCCAAAATTTTCCATAAATGTCTTCATTTTTTGCATTGTGACGGTATGTTCATGGCACATAGCCAGTAAATTCTCCTCCTTATATGAAATGTTATTCACTTTACTGTAATAAAGGATGTCCTTCTGTCTGGAAACGGTGATATTTTATTTGATCGACATTGAATTAATTCAGTACACCAAATAAAACTCCCCATTAATTGTTGATTATGAATGGAAAGATGGCTGTGATTCCTGTTGGTTGATCATCTCTAACTCGGCTGTGTGTGTATGTGTGTGTGTTCAGGTGGTCTGGATCATCTTCTACACGGCGCTGCACTACGACTGAGGACCTGCAGGAAACCCATAGTCCTGGAGAGACTAAGACAGACATTTTATTTCATTTAAAATGGAAAGGCTGGATCGAGCCACTTTCCTGAGGCCTCTGTCTATGTTACCAGCAGCATGTGTGAGCCTTGAGGAAGAGGTGCATCATGGGAAAAGACCTTCTCGCACACAGGGGTCATTGAGTTTTTAAGCTAATACTGTCCAGTGCACTGCCACGGCTAATGGGTTCATAACTGTTATTTCTGCTTTTTCTCGCTCGAATGCCGCCGTATCGAGCAGGATTTAACTTAATTTTACGTTTTTTTGTTCGTTTCTTTCACGATTAGCTTCCAACACAGATTGTCTTACTCTTATGAACTGTCAGATACAATAGGAGTGTGTAAATTCTGTACAATTCATTTTATTGAATCCATAATGTATTAAAGAATTTCTTATGTCTCGTTGATGTAACATACTTCTCAGTATTTTATAGTGTGTTCATGGAAATGCGAATCTTATGATTAATGTACCTGAGGCTGTAGAGAGACTATTTTCTGGCTTAAATGTTTTGGAGAATAAAATAAATCCTGGGCATTGTCTGCCCCACACTTTTCAACAGATCACGTTCGGATGGACATTTTATCCTTTTTCTTAATAGCTTTACAAATGCAGTGAAGTGGTTTGTTTGATGACTGTATTGAGAAGTCCTGGATTTCTGTTGATTTTAATGACCATCCAATCAATTCCCAACGGACACAATCAAGCCCAGACCTACATTTGTTCTTGTTCGAGAAGCAGTTTTGCTTGGATATATGTCCATAAGGCAGTGGCTCAATACATCTCAACCAGGGAGGCTCAAGATGACCTAAAATTGCTTTAAAATAAGGCAAAACTACGAATCAAGATAATTCGCCCTCCCAAAACTCCCCCCCCCCCTGTCTTCCCTCCTCCCACATGATGTAGCCTAATTTTAAAAGATGAGAGTTTTCAAAAATGGGAAAAGTCATGTAAAATACTAAAATCTTATAATTCTATTGGTGTATTCAAGTCACTGTCCGAGTAAGATGACGGCGTATCTTCTCTTTATTAAAAAAAGCAGCAAGGTTTTTAGCTACTTCTAGAAAATGAAAAACAAAGAATATTCATCAGGCATGTTTTGCTTTTTTATGCTTTTAATTAAAAGCCTTACACTGCTAAATACGACTATTCAGTCAGCGCCATGACAGGTATGAGAGTGAGGCTGTGTGAGGGATAGACTTATGTTGTCAATGGCGTAAAAAGCTCCTAGATCAAATAGTTTTCCACAGCTCATACTGTCTGGGTTTTTTTAGTCTACTGACATTTCTCTGAAAGATATTTTTGCAGTGTTTCATCAGGAGAACAGTCCAAAAACACATTAAATAACAGTACAACCCACTAAAGAGTATGTCTACCCTTCACATGCACAGCCTCGCTTTCATTCGTTAAACATCAAAGATGGTGCAGCTGTGTGAATAAGGTCAAGTGGTATTCGCCATGTTTCTAGGACACGTAACCCAACTTGAACCCAGCCCGTAAAATAAAATCCCACTCGTATTGTGGTGGCAAAGTAGATCTTTCCGACATGACGCACTGGGCATTTTTATAATGAATGTAACAGCTTTCCATTAAGCCGCTGTAGTATTGGTAATAGGAGTGAGCAATTAATGCGTATAAACACCATGAACACAGATGTAAGATGCAAAAAAATTATTTTATAGTGCTATAATTAAAGCTACAGTCTGTATATTTTCCAATGTCGCCATCTCTGTTCGAAATCTGTAATTGCAGTTATTCGCGTAATTATCAACTTTACGTGGGTTGTGCCTCGGCACGGCGCGGATGAACACGGTGTTTTAAAGGAGAGTGTGCGGCGGTCAGTCGCCGCCGGTGTGGAAACTGGCATTCACAATCACAGATTATACTTTTTGGAAGTATGAACAACATCATTTTCACCGGAAAATGTCATCGAAGTAAAAGAGATTTTTGCAAAAATCTCCTTGCAAAGGTTTTTCCTGGTTAAATAAAGGATAAAAAAAAATAATAAAAGTAACATCCACTTTTGTTAAGAAGTCGCGCTGATTAAATCTAACGATCGCTTAGATCACGTCAAACCGTGCAAATTATACTTTGTTCTCAAATTGTTAATGTTAACAACATCAGCATTGCGTGGTTATTTTTAATGCCCTTCCGATATTTATAGTCTTTTGCATTTTACAATGGGTAAATCTCCAGTTGTCACTGTGATTGTCGTTTAAAGGTGAACTAAGTAACTTTTTTACCTTAACCGAACAGCTTTGGAGTCATTGAAATGTTTAAATTACTGATTTCGTGTTGAATGGTGGTCGTCTCGCCCCCCCCCCCTGTTGGCTGTGAGCGGAAAAAACGCACTTGCAACTTTGAGCCGGCGGCCCGCCAGCCGCAGCATCAGGAAGTGTCGCGTGATATCAGGTCTCGCGATGTAACGAATTACTTTACGGCAAGAAATATCTGCTAAAATGAGCATCAAACAGAAATAACCCGGCGCAGTATACATGTGGTGTTCGAGGCGCACATACAATACAGACTGCCGACAGTTCAACAGGGCGCGCGCAGCTCTTAAAGGGGCCACACCTTATTTCCACTCGTTACAGCTTTCATCATACTGAACCGGTACCGGTGTACAGGGGGAGGGGATCAGGCCGTGAGTGCAGAGACATCTCTTCGTGCGTGATATTTACGACAGTACAAGTATCCCACAGCGACTCTAGGGGTCACTGTTTGACAAAAACTGAAATCCTGCATAGTGCTACTTTAAACCTTTCTAGATCCGCCATCAAATTAATAAGTTTAATTGTATCAAGTGCTGTGAGAAAAGGCTATAAATCTCCACCTCCAGCATCCTCACACGCAATATAGCCGAGACTCCTTTATGTGTACAGATGTGACGTAATGACAATGCATTAAGGGAAGAGGAGGAGACAAAACAGGAAATTAAGTTAGATCATTACATCACATCAATAAAGGGGAAATCACATATTTTTCAGGCAGGTATATCAAGCATATGAAAATAAACCATTTTGTGTGAATTATAATAAACAATACATACATTAACAGTACACTTTCTGTTCTCTCGAGTTACATGGTCCACACTTACCCAAACAAAAGTTACCCAAAAAAAAAAACAGATACAAATAAAGTTGGCCAAACTTCTACACATTTTGTAGGCATAACCAAAGCGCCCATTAGCCTTCACTTTGAAAAACTCAGACCAGGTACATAAACAGGATTAATATACACAAAATACAGAAAATTACACTTAGTTTTACCCGAGACTGTGCAATACAATACACACAAACCTATAAATGAATTACAGAAGATAAAGTCTCCACACCAGGTAAGGTTTCAAGTTGAACCATTGACTCAATCAGCCTACGAACAGGCTTAATTACTAACTGGCACCTTAATTACCTTACCTTAATTACCAAGCCTGGTAGTGTAGCCAAAGGTATTGTCAACCACAGGATCATGTGAACTTTTAGGAACAGGAACAGTAGGAGAAAAAGCACTAGCTACAGTGTCATGGTCAACACATAAGTCTTAAGCTTCCGTTTACCTCTACAGCCTTTGTTGGCAATGAGAACATGATCACCAACGGACAGAGGCAATCCTTTGACTCTTAAGCCCCTTTCACGCAGAGATTCCAGAAAATACACGGATAAAGTGACCCAGGATTTGACCCAGGTTCGTTTGACTTTGGTTCATTCACACTGCCAGTGATTTTCCGGAATCAGACACTCTGATTCAGACACTCAGACAATCAGACACTCAGACACAGTTCACACACTCTCCCGTCAAACTCCAGTAAAGACACGTGACATTGATGTGACATGTAATGCAATGAAATCAGGCTTGTGCATTTTTTTCTCTGATTCGATCATAAACGCTGACGAACGATCCCGGCTTCAGCGTCATCATTACGACACGGCATTGATTACGGCTTTTGTTCACACAGAGCGCATTCCGGGACTGAACACGGCAATGTTACTAGGTCCCCAACCCGGCATCGATCCCGGCTCGTGTTTGCGTTCACACAGAAGGCGTTCTGGCAATTTCGCTGTGTAAAAAGGGCTTTATCGTACTGATCAGACTGATGTTTTTGTTCTGCAACAGAGTTCTTTTGAGTCAGCGCCATAGCAGACTGTAGATCACAGACAAGAGATTTAACCGTCATTGTAATCACAGATTGACTCATCACGAAGCACGCTTTGAAACATAAAATCAACAGGTAATCTCGGCACCCTCTCGAACATCAGATAAAAGGGGCAAACCCAGATGTTTCATGGGCAGTAGCCTACAGCTATACATAAATGTCATCGTTTGTGCCAACTGTGGCCACTTTTGCTTAGATCTGAGTGGAAGCGATCTCAGCATGTTACCTAATGTTCTGTTGAACCTTTTAGTTCCACCATTGTCCATTGGGTGGTATACGGAGAAGTCTGTGACTCATCAACGGCGGCAATATCAAGGAGCTCTGCTATCAGCTCACTCTCAAAATTTGCTCCCTGGTCCGAATGGATACGCTGGGGAAATCCATTGATACAAAAGAAGCCATGCCACAGTTTCTTAGCACATTGATTTCAGCAAGTTACCTTTATTTATATAACAAGGAAAAGCATGAGCTAATTTGGTGAAATGATCTGTAATTACCAAGACATCCACAGATTTATTGTGCCTATCTTCAGCAGACCAGAAATCAATACAGACAAGCTCTATTGGGGTAGTGGTCTTGATGCTCTCCAAGGGCGCTCTTGCTGCTGGCTCTGGAGTTTTACTCAAGACACAACGGGTACAAGTCTTAATGTAATCACGCACATCACATTTCATCCCAGGCCAATAGAACCTCTGGCGGGCTAAAGACATGGTATGTGGTGATCATGAACCAAATCATGAACACCAGAGAGTGCTTGCCGTTTCAGGAAGCCAGGCAGGACGAACTCACACTTTTTATGCTTAGTGAGCGGATCTTTGACAGCTCTATACAGGATGCCATGAAGCAAAAAGAGTTTTTCCCACTGCCTAAAAATCCTCAAATCTAGCAAATCCTCATTCGCACACTCACGCCTGGTAGGTCTGTGTTTCCTGCTGACATAGAAAGCCACCCTCTAAATAACTGCGTCTTTGTGCTGCTGACAATGCAATTCGGACAACGAAAAGGCATGGATTACGTCTTGACAGTCGGGATTCAAAGAAGTCAAATGATCAGCCAGGGATGCTCTAGATACAGCTCCTGAATCCCAATCATCACAAAAAGACAATATAGACAACACATTCTCAGCAGTCATGGAAAAGTTTATCTCAGAGCTTAGATTGAGTTCAGTGTCAAGTGTCTGTGGCTGGCACGTGAGACTGAATGTCTTCTGTACAGAATCATATTCCACACTGTATACATACTTCAGCAGTTCAGAGTAAGGCTCGGACAGAAGTCGCTGAATCACTGGGTTGACGAACGGTTCACAACTGAGCGCATCCGCCACAACATTCAATCTTCCAGGAACGTACTTGATCTTAAAGTTGTACAGGGCAAGTTTAGGTTTTGTCAAGATGTACGTGAGGGGATTATTATCATCCGTCCATACGGTAAACTCATGGCCTTTAAGCCAGTGATTGAACTTGCCACACACTGCCCACTTCAGGGTCAAGAACTCTAATCTGTGTGCAGGGTAATTGGCTTCGCTGCGGCTCATAGACTTGCTGGCGAAGGCTATAGGACGTGCTTTGTCCTCGCCACTGCGAACTTGAGAAAGCACTGCACCTAGGTCGTCCAGCGATGCGTCAGTGCAGAGAATAAAGGGAAGGCTCAAAGACAGGGTGGACCAAGACCCCACTCTCGACAAGTGCTCTCTTTCACTCCTCAAAGGCGACATCACAAGCAGGAGTCCAGTTCTGGGGAGACAACTCCCGGAAAGTGCTAGATCTGGTACGAGTACACGTTTTTGACCGGCTGTCAAATAGAACAATGGCTTTGCGATACGTGAAAAGCCAGGAATGAAGCTCTGGTAGTAAAGAACCATGCCCAGAAATTACCTTTCTTTAACGAAGGTGTGGCTCTATCCCCTTTTAATCAGGTCTTTCTTCTGAAAGGATGAAATGACTGCTACCTTGTCTTCATCCACGGAAACACCAGAACCGCTGATCACGTGGCCCAGACATCTGATGCAGTGCCTGAGAAAGTGACACTTTTTCAGAGCCAACTTCAAATTACTAGCTCTCAACCGTGAAAACACCACTTCCAAGCGTTTCAAGGACTCCTGTTCAGAGCGAGCGAAAACCAGCAAATCATCAAGATAGCAAAGGAGGCTGGAAAAGTTGAGATCTCCAAATACATGGAGCATCATGCACATGAAAGATGCTGTACTGTTAGACAGGCCCTGGGGAAGATGGTTGTATTCGGACAAGCCCATGGGCATTGTAAATGCTTTGTAATGACGATCAGATCAGATACATGGAGCTGGACGTTGTAAAATCCCGATGTCAAATCCACAGAGATGAAAAGGAGATCGCCACCAAGAGCAGCCAGGCAATCCGCCTGATGGGGCAAAGGGTGAGCATCCTTTATTGTCTTTGCATTAAGCCAGCTATGGGCGACTATCTGAAAGCCAAAACAATTTGTCGGCTGAGTAGGGGAAACTAATTTGCCAGACCACCCTTGCTCAATGATCATGAATCCAAAGACTGCTTTTTGGAGATTTATTTGCGTGAGAAACAAACAAGGTTGTGTATCTATTACATTCCATAATTGTTTCACTGGCATAGGAAATGGTGTCCAAACGGCATTATGCAAATGCATTCTACAGCGACCAACAAAAATAAGACTTCCCCCTTCACCCTCTCTGCCTCACGAACCACACAGGTGAACAGATCATATGCTCTTACTTCCTCAACCACCACCAGGTGCCTTAATTACCGTAAGTGACCAAAATAAATGTGTTCAGAATAATAGAAACATACCTGGCTCTTACACCAGCGAAAGTCCGTAAAGACTCTGAGAGATCCATCCTTCTTCCATACCATTACCAATGGAGACCCATACTAACGGATTTGCTAATGATGCCCTTCTCTTCCATTTCAGAAAGGACCTCTCTCAACTTTTGGTAGTGGGCGGGAGGGGTTCGGCGATAGGGCAGGCAGAACGGATGCTCATCGCTCAGATGAATTCGGTGTACAAAGTCTTTCACCTCTCCACAGTCGAGTCTGTCTCTGGAGAAAACATCACAATATGACACGATAAGACTCTGCCATTCCTCCTTCCATGACTTGGATACCTCACACCCTTCGATGTCAATGTCCTCCAAACCATACTCGAGCAGTGCCGCACAGGGTCAACAGGTGGAATAGACTTGGGGAAAGCTGCATTAAAAACATGAAGTCTGCACACATCTTGTGAAACTTTAACATCCTCCACTGCCAAAAAAGGAGACGCATCAGCAAGCTTAACATTATGTCAAAGAGTTATTGGAGACTGGGTAGGATTCAAGATCTTCATCGGCATCCATCGATCACCCCACAGAGTAACTACACGTCCAAAAAGAACATGACATGGCGCTGAACGTGAAGTAGTGGGTTCAACGATGACGGAGCTTCCTGGGGAGACATTAGTGCTAGCTGGTAGTTTTCCCCAGACAAGGTGCTCACACCTGGGAAGAAAAGTAACCGCCTGAAAAAGCCTAACTGTGCCGAGCTTGGCGGACTGTTGAGGACCAAACCAACGAGAAACACAGCTCAAAGGCTCAAAAAAAATTTCACACTCAAGGTTGCTGTTTTGGCAGGAAATTAGTTTCCAGTACTTCTTTTCGGCATTCATCTTCTGAAGCACGTATTTCATGACGTTACTGCCGATAATGAACTCATCCTTCTGTCCAGGCACTACTAAGGTTGGTACAATGAACTTCCAGGTCATACGTGCACTTAGGCTGAATGGTAAAACCACCGATGCCCACTAGGACCATGTTACCAGGAATCACTGAGGGTTGCGGGAGAACTCCGTCAGCACACAACTTGGATTCACTTTCCATAGTCAGGGTGCAAGCCATATCCCAGAATCTAGCATACTGTTGACTACGGACTGGCCACTGACAGTCACAGGAGCATAAAACTGTTCACTAGCGCCATCAATTTTCTGAGATCCCACATACAGCACTGTTTTGTCAGGTGGCAACCATTTGCAACTATTTATAAAAGTTTCTTGTGGGTCTGACTCATCTTTTAGGGAAATACACCACCGCCCATGCTACCCCCTCCATGCATGGGCCATTTAGTTTAACAGAGTGGCAGGAAAAGGTGGCTCAAGGCCCGTCGTCTTAGCACAATTGCTCTTAAAGTGTCCAGGTTTGAAGCAGTTACGACAAAGCCTCTGCCGCATACAATGAGTATGTGTAGTGTGCTCTTTAGATCGACATACTCTACATGCTTGCTGAGCTCAAACTGGGCTTGGGGTCTGAAGTTCTGGGTTGGATGAGGACAATGAGGCAGTGCAGAGAGATAAAACTTTATCCAACATGCCAACCAACTGCTGCATCCTATCATCAGGAGTAAAAGGAGCAGCGTTGGGGTTCAGCTGACCAGTTAAACATGGTAACCGACCTGAGGAGAGTTCAGGCTGTTTGGGAGAACTGGACACAGGATTGTCACAGATAGTCAGTTTTGTTGGCAAGCTGACACAGGCAACTCTTCAGGTTCCTGCGGTGACTATCCAGTCGCTCTTGAACTTCAGCAGCCCTCCACTGTTAAACAGGCTTGACAAAGCAAGGCCAGGATCCGGACAGTGTGAGATAAACATCATAACAGCTTCAGTAGCAGGGTCATCAACTTGTTGCGCCTACGCAAACACTCATCAGCCACATCAATCACCTTTTTCAGTCTTATCCAGTAGTCCATTGGGCTCTCCTCTGCCATAGGCAGGGTGTTATAAAAGTCAGCCATAGGCATGTTTGAATGTGTCAACTGAAATTGCACTTCAGTATGTCAGACACTGTATTGGGGAGCACTGCAGCAGTCGGCCCAGGTAACCTGCGCAAGGACACACTGACAACATCCCTCGCTTTTCCAGCTAATCTGCTCAAACTTAGATCAGAGGCAGTTTCATTACTGCATTTCTTACTGTTCAAATAACTACATAAAATCTTCCCATTCATGTACAGTAAATTAATCACTTTGATCACCTCTAAAGAACGGTGGAGGCGCACACCATGTTGGACAATGACTTTCAAATTAGAAGCATCAAAACATTCGCTTGAATGCTGTACATTTGACTTAAACGGCACTGGGCTGTTGTGTTAAATTGAGACTGGCTGAAATGCTTTCACCAATCAGAAATAATACCTCCTAAAGGCTAAAGATCAGTGTTGTTGGGGCGTGCAAAAGGGGTAGAACAAGCAGCTGGGGTCACAGAGGCTTTAATCAGATGCAAGTACATGGTCAGTTTCTGCATTAAGGAATATCCTCCCTCTTCCAAAACATTGAGGTGAAACTCCATACATAAGTGTCAGGACGATTAATTACAGCCCCACTACCCCTGCCTACTGGGAACATGGCTCTAGGCCATTGCACAGGGCTAAAATTATCCTGACTAACAGTGTCCTCAAACATGTCACGGCTTAAATAAAACATAACGAGAAATGTAACAGTTTTAGAAAATGGAAATAAAAACACAAAAAATCACTTCACAAATATATGCACTTTGCAGAAATTCTCATGTAATAAGACTCTCTCAAAACAGTTCAGTGTGACGTTTCACGGAGAAGAAAAAAGTATGTGACGATACGCCATTGAGCGTGCAGCAGCAAACAGTTCAGTACAGCGTTGCATGGAGAAAAAATAAAAAAGTTCCTCATGCAATGATCACAAAAATCTGATATACAAAACAAATAAAAGCAACCTCTGAGGAAATCGCCCTTAACGATCTCTCTATAAAATAATGCGATGTACATTTAATCACCATGTGCTTTCATCTCCACATAAACAGGCCAAAGACAAAAAAATAACTTAAATAGGGTAAAATGATAAAATAACCACACCGATAAGTAAAATAACATGATACACATAAATTGCAGTGAAAATATAGACATAAAAGCAACAATTACAATAAAGATGAATTAGGATTAACAGGAGATACAAATTCCTCACCTCTTCAGTGCATTAACAATAACATTAAGGGAAGAGGAGGAGAAAAAAACGGAAATTAAGTTGGATCGTGACATCACATCAATAAAGGGGAAATCACACATTTTTCAGGCAGGTATATCAAGCATATGAAAACAAACCATTTTGTGTAAATTATAATAAACAATACATACATTTAACAGTACACTTTCTGTACCCGTTACACTCCCCCCCAGAATTTACACAAAATTCTCAGAGAATACCAAAAATCACTGGTCACTCGAGTTACATGGTCCACACTTTAAAAACCGTAAAGACTCCTCATGGAAAGCTACCCAAACAAAAGAGATACAAATATGGAGAAAGTTGGCCAAACTTCTACACATTTTGTAGGCACAAATTTAGCCTTCACTAACTCTTGCAAATACAGCGCTCGAATATTGTCCATATGTCCTTGAACATCACTCTGTATCAGTGAAGCATGGTTAAGCACCATTAAGCTCAATCCAACACATTACAATCCAATAAGCACGTCAGCATGGTAGTAGTGTGGCTTAACACTGTCAAAAAACAGTGAGCTTCCCCACTACCCAACACACCTGTTGCCTAATTACCCATGTGCTCCAATATACCATTGTCAGAGCGCCCCCAATATACAAATATATATTATTGCATTAAAATGGCTCTTACAATGAATTTATGTCTAGAAAAATGGGAAATTAATGAATGGGGAATAGCCTATGTGTCGGTTTGTGCTCATTGGAGTTGAGAATTAGGTTGAGAAGGCTAAGTCATATTTGTCTATATGTGATCAGTAAAAGAAGCCTTGCAATGAGCTGCATATTAATATTCATTATCAGCAACTGAAGCAGTGTAGCTAAACTTTTCTCCCCGTGGTTTTTGTGTTATAAGCTATGGTTATAAGCCTGCCTGCATGAAGTCATGGTATTATGTTGCACACGCATAGTGACTGTTACTGTGGTGTGCAGATTATTGAAATTAACCCATTAATTGAGTTCAAAAATAACTGAATTTTAACGAATTAAGGCCTGTTCACACCGGGACGAATTTCACCGCGCGTTATTCGCCGACGTTTAACGCCTCGTGACTAAACAATGGGCGCCAATGTGAGTGTTCACACCGACACGTAAAACGCCACGCGTAAAAGCGTCATTTTTTTTTAAACGCCTCGGGTTAGTTTTTTTTGTTTGACGCGCCGCGTCAAAAACCATCCGACCAATGAGATTGGCGCTTTTGCTCACGTGTCTGGAGCTTCTGAAGTTACAGTAAAACACAACTTGGGGGCGCTCAAACACAAAACGGTCTTGCCAAGCACACATACGTGCGGCGAAGAAGATATACAGCGTATACTAGAGGTGCGTTCCATTCGACCGTAAGTGGACTGCGAAGTGGACTTCACAGGGCATTTCGCCATCTTAAAGTGTAAATTGCAGGTTAACTATCACAATCAATTAATGTGTAAATAAAGTGCTCAATATGTATATATTTAAATATTTCTGTCTAAAAATGCTTTAAAATAACATTTATTGGTTTTTTTTCAAAGGTAGCGTGTTTTTTGCAGTAACTGTGATGACGTCATACCAGGGAGTCGCAACCTATACTCTGCTAGATTACCACTGTTTGTGGCTTATCTATCGAGAACGGGGAGGTAGAAAACCATCAAATCTTTGATGGACCACAGCCTTATAATTTTTATTTAGTCAGGCGTGAGAGAGGGGAGGAAATTGCCAGAAATCATGGCCCTTAAAGAGTAATTAATGGTGTGTGGAAAATGAGTGAAGGGTTGGTCAGGTGTCCTGGTGAGTAGCTAGAGCTAGCCTAGGTTAGCCTGGAGCTAACCCGGATAACATTAGGGAACAAGCCAAAGTCTTTTCAAAATCTTGCCGTCATGTAGAATATCAAGGAGGGGCAACGACTGAAGACATTATTTACTTACATGGTGTTAGTAACGTTAGTCCTAATCAGAGCTATAGAGATGCACAGACACAATGGCGCTTTTGCTGGCATACTGCTGACAGAACGCAATATTGCCTGTGTTAAAACGCTACTAATTAGCGATGCTCATTGTCAGAAAGACAGAGACGGGTGTTTGTGTGGGCTATGCCACCCAATGGAATCAGCAGTGGAGGTGTGCTGCCGTGAGGTGAACGCGTTTTGGAGTTTAGTGGAGCAGCTCGACCCCGCGACCGGCAAATCTGACGTGCCTCACGCAGCATCCTGGTATTGTTTTACAGTCTATGGTTATGACGCATGCTCGTTTGTTTTGCGAATAGCTTATGCCGCGTGCCAGGCAACCTGTAACCCGTGTTTTTTCAACTCGTAACTGGGAGTGCATCGATCTAGTACGAATTCACGGGTGGGAAGTCACGGGTTTGACTGCCGTTCCAGTGCACTTTCACGGGTATACGGTTGGAAAAACACTGGTTACAGGTTGCCTGGAACGCGGCATTAATCTCATTTCAGGCAGGATCACGGTCCTCATGAAGCCAGCACACACGAGTATGTTTACAATTGAGTTATTTCATTTATCACTGCTGCTGAATCTAAAAAGAAAGCTTGCCGTTAGACGGTAACTCTAGGCTGCTTGCCGCTTGGAGTCCCTGGTATGACGTCACGCCCAGCTTAGCGGAAGGTAGGGGAGTGCTAAAAACCACTGTAAAAAGTACCAAATTTTCATATTATATTCAGCATTTTGGTATAAAAAACATACAAAACAATGGTAGGCGGTTCTTATCTTTAAGCACATTGCATTATCTCATAAAAAAATTAACCTGCAATTTACACTTTAAGTGAGATTCCAATCCGAAGGGAACGAACATCTTCAGTTCGAAGGGCACTGTAAACGGCGTATGGAATAAGGGAACATCGATACATCACTTCACAGGAAGTGGAGAGCGAAAATCACCCAACTGTCATTGCGCACCGCGTCACCAGTCTGAACCATAGAGCAGAGCCGTAGGAAGAGATTTTAAATTTAAAGGGTACCTATTATGGCATTTAAAATGTTCCTAATATTGTTCTGGGAGTCCCCAACAACAGTTTTACAAGCATGCAATGACAAAAAACACTTTTGTTGTCTTATAATATGCATTTATTTTACCTGATTTGCTCACCGACTCCCAAATGAATCGTTTAGCGAGTCATTTTTCCAAACCCCGCCTTTGCGTGACGCTAATCTGTGGTGATATGTTAGACACCCAGCCGACGGGGTGTCATTGGTTGTTGCGCTAGATCTTACCCAGATACAACAGTGCTATTTTCTGATTGGCTAACAACACCAGACGAACAACACCAGAGGAGGAGACGCGCTTGAATCCTGCCGGTTCCACAGTGAGTGAGTTTTGGGCACTGCGGCATATTAAATATATTACAAATAGTTTTTCAGCGTGAGAAATACAATGTGTGGCCGGAGAGCGTGACAAAAGACTGAAATGAGTGACTGTCACGCTCAATGCGTGATGCGTGACACTCGAGAGCCCTGTGACAACTCCATTAACAACGACAAACACTTCACATATTTCAATACAATTGACATTGAAGACCTAAGTTAGCTGCTAGAAGCTGCGCTGTGCCTGTGCGTACACAACACACAAAATAATTATAGAACATGATACAAACATAAAAGCAACAGCCTACTTACAGATTGTGATTCGGAGAAGGAAGCTGATCCAAATAAACTCGGTACTGAACCTCCCTCCTTCAGTATCAGCCGGCTCGCAAATTCATACTTTATAGCATTTAGGTTTGTGAAGCAATCATCTTCAAAATGACGCGAACACAGAACAAGTTCGGGCTATAATACTTCTGTGGTATAGTTATGAACTGTAGCCACTGTCTTCAAATGCTCCTCACTGGGCAGATGAAAAAAGTTTGCTTTTGCGTCGCACTTCAAAACACAGCAGCGTCTCGTCGACATGATGTTTTCCCTGGTGTCTCCTAATGCAATGAGTGGGCGTATCTTATTCAAATAACTTGTACAAGTGACGTACGAAAGTTAGAGAAAATGCATCGTTTGTCTATCGATTCATATCAACGACTCAGAGTCGACTCTTACTTTTGAGAGATAATAACTTTGTATACAGTGAACTTTCATATTTAAAACTTTGCAGGATGTTTTCGTTCACTTAGATCTATGTTACACACTACAAGGTAATTTTCAAAATTCCATGATAGGTACCCTTTAAATTTCTAACGGCTCTGAGTTTACGTATGCATTGAGTATTCATAAATATTGTTATTATTATACAAACTAGAGTTTTTATGAACCGTTGGGGTGATGAATGTATCTATAGGCCTATTATATGATTTTAAATTAGAAAGGAAAGTAAATTACAATATTTAATTCAGTTAAATCATAATCTGCGCGACCCTGTTGTTGCCTTTCTTTGATGACGTTGCAGGGCATTCCAAATGAGCGATTATTGTCAGTGAAGTCCACTTCAACTGATGTACCGTGTTCAGGGAGTAGGGAGCAGTGAACACTGCGTAGGGACCCTGTCAAATGGAACGCACCTTAGTACTCTGCAGGGAAGAAATGAGACGAGGAAGATGCAAGGCAAGATGGATGTAGAGCTGCTGGTCTTGTTTGTGGCTTTATAAAGAGACACCAACGAGAATAAAAAACTATATAACAAACTTGCTCTCTTCTTCTGAGTGACAAGCGAGTGTCAGAAGCACTTTGCGGACCGGGGTATTTCTGTTTTACATTAAGCGCCATCTAATGTCAGGGAATGAATTTGCATGTTCTCTCGGCTCAACGACAGTGAAAAACGCTTGGGTGTGAACACAAAAAACGCGTTGAAAAACGCTGACGAATAACGCGAGCCGATATTCGTCCGGTGTGTACGAGGCTTTAGCCGTCATTACGGCAGAACTGGCTTTTTAAAAAAACAAACATTTTTTTTTTACAGCTTATTATTATAAAGAAAAATACATTTAAAGTTATGTATTGTTATATATTTAACACAATTTTAACATTGATATTATTAAATGTATTTTATTTCGCACTGAGTTCGTCTTGTCTTTAGCCCTATTCGCACGGGATTAGTATTACCTGGTGACCTCTAGTAATTTGTAATAATTGCGGAGTTTGTCTGAGATCTTAATCCCGTGCGAATCGACCATGTCTGTAATTTGTAAAGTAAAAATTCCCCCGCAAATTACCTACTATATTTCGCCGAACACCGAGGTCCTGTGATAATATTAGTCCCGTGCGAATCGGCATCTCTGTGATTTGGCCGGATCGTATATCATTTTTTCAAGGTTTTTGTTTCATGTGCGCCTTTTTATCCATCTTTCGCGAATAATGGAGGCTGGTTTGGAGTGTTTTGATAGTATTTTGGGAGCTGAGTCATATCGCTTCACACAACTACACAATTTGCAGAAAGTGAAAGCTGAAGATCATCGGAAGAGCAAAACAAAAAGAATGATTAAATGGAGATGAATTGGCATGTATAGCAGCGTGCGGTAAGGAACTTTATTCTGTTTAGGCTATGTCAAAATATATCATACAGCTAGACGGAACGAAAAGAAATTTCCAAGCAATAGCCTGACGCCATATCCGGGAGATAAGTCAGTAAATTTGAGTAAAATCACAGGCTTGGGTTATCCCGTGCGAATGCGCCACACGAAATTCAGATGTGGCGGGGCAATTTCTAAATCACACGAGGTCCCCAGATAATACTAATCCAGTGCGAATAGGGCTTTTGTCGTCCTCTAGTGTTGAGTTCACACGTGCGATCATGACATCACCGAGTTCAATGACGTAGCATCATGGCGGCGCCCCACAACACCATGAAATTCTGGAAACCCGGTAAAATTCATATCGTGTATCGTGTTATTCTAATATGCATATATACATATTTCGACTGGCGATATTAGTCCACAGTAAGCGTATGCTGTAGCAGCTCTGTACTGTGTGTTGGTGTATGTCCAATGTTAGTGTGTGTTTGATGTATTAGAGTGTTACTGCAGTGCTGCATGACTATATTACATGATCACGTGCATCATAAACCAGAAACACAACACACAATACACGAAAGTTATCCCACTATTATAATGCATTAGAATGACATGGTTTGATCCAGACTCATTATTCTCTCGCAGAAGCTCAGCATTTATCCAGGATGCTCTGAATCTACTGATGCATGACAGTAAACATGGAGCTGCTCAGTGTTTGAACGGCTGGTGTGTGTGTGTGTGTGTGTTTCAGGCTCAGAGGCTCCGGGTGTGTGTGAGGAGAGAGATCTGTCCACTGAGACCACCGGCTCGCCCATCATCTTTAACCCACACACGGCTCTCTCCATAGAGAAGCAGAGGCAGAGGCTGCCCGTCTTCAAGGTAACTACAGATGTGTGTGTGTGTGTGTGTGTGTGTGTGTGTGTGTGTGTGTGTGGACCGCTGTTAAAAGCAGTTTAGGCAATGTTTGTCATAAACACTTTTTGTTTTACTGATTAAAACTCTCTCTTCACATCCTGCTAACAATAGTCATCTAAATATTAAATATAAATCTTCTGTGGAAGTCTCAGGACCAACAAATGTTTGTCAATCATTGAATTCGGTCTTTATGCGTTTGAATGGGTTAAAGTCATATTAAATGCACACAAAGGTGAATTTTAAATTTTATAACAAGTATCCCATTCCTGACCGTAAGTATTTAATTACAGAATTTAAATAGATTTTTGATTCCCAACCCTAGTCACCAGAGCGATATTTTGATATGTATCAATATTGAAATATCTGAAACTGTTCCAATATCCAATACTGGTGTTCTGCAGATACACCGATACCAGCTGTGTGTTTTCTCTCTCTCTCTTCTCTGCGATGGCGAATTGACAGTTGGATACACACACTTCTGCTCTCACTCACTCGGCTTGTTTGCTGCGGTTGAATAGTGCTTGTTTTGCGCATAATTTGACTAATTCCCGCAGGATTGATTCATGTAAGTGGCGCTCTCTTAAAGCTGCCCCTCAAACAGCTCGCGAGAACCAAACTGAGTTGTTTTTCATGGTGTGTTGCACTTAGATGGTCCAATACGCACATTATATGTCAAAATGCCCATCTTGGCGAGTAAATACAGTCAGTTTTGGAACATAAATAGTTGAGAGAAATGCATGTTGTGTAACAGTATATTGGATCAGTGCATAACCTCTTAAAGTGACAGCAGCACCTAATAAATCAGTCATGTTAATCAGAGAACTTTAATTATAAGCATAAATCTGTATTTCATTTTTTAGTATTTAAGACTATCCAGTGTAATTTTTTACATTTAATTACTTTATTTAATTTCTGTAGTGTTTCTTAGCCTACTGTTAGACCCACCTGAAAAACTCAAAGCCATGTTCATTGCATTTGTCTCTTTATTCTAATTCATTTGTGCTATCATTTGCTAGTTTTTATTTGTTCTTATTTTATTTCCGACCGTTTTAAGTATCTTTCTTTCTTTGTGAGTTTAGTTCAGTTTCAAAAAAAGCGCTCGCCGCTGTGAAAGCTATTACAGCAAAATGACCCAAATTATCAAATATTATGAGATTATGATAAAAGTATCTATATGCCAGTTTTCCCCGTGGTATCAAATATAGATATTTTTAAAGGTATGTACAAAGTTAAAACTCCAGTATTGTGACAACACTAGTGTTAATTCGTTTCACTTTTTGTGTGAAAGAGCCATTACATTTGCCAAAAATGTTTACTTTGTTTTTTTGTTTATGAAAAAGTAATGTAACACATTACTTTCCATAAAAACTAACTAGCAATGTTACTTTTTTAGGGAGTAACGCAATATTATAACACATTATTGTTAACAGCAAGTTTTCCCAACACTTTACTGTTTGCAGTTGCACAATGCAGTTTTTCTGTATTTATTAATATTTGTTTATTGCATCTAGCACAGAAACAACATCCTCTATGTGGTGGAGAGTTTCCAGACTGTGTGATTGTTGGAGAAACGGGATCTGGGAAAAGCACACAGATCCCACAGGTTTGTCCGTCAGTGGCTACGTTTACACGCAACCAAATAATCCGTTAGTAATCGGATAGACGGCTCAATCGAACTGAAAATCCTTCATGTTAATAACACCTTAATCGATCTGAATGAGATTTCGGTCGGATTGAGAGGGGAGGTTCATTCCTTTTCTAATACTACATTAAACACTGATCGGATTGAAAACAGAAGCTGAAGGACTGCACATGTGCAATGATGTAGAAATAGCGTAATGGCGTTTGCATGAGCGAGACGAGCTGTTGTTCCTGTTGAGTAAAGTGTCGTATAAATGAGCGTACCGTTATTCTGTAATCCTCCTTTCACTGCGTCTGTGAAGTGGAGCAGGACAACGACCCAGCAGTTCTTGTTTCGGTTTCTCATCCACATATGATTGGTTATAAATATAAATATAAGCAGCTCGTATGGCACAACGGTTCATTTGCTCATTTTCTCCAAACATGACCTGGGGTCGGTTTCACAAAGCTATTTTAGACCGGCCTATAGTGTTAGACAAGTCTAAAATCTGCTCATAGACTAGTCTAATAAAGTTTCACAAAAATAAAGACTGACTTAATTTAGACCAAAAAAATTAGACAGCTTAACCCAGGCTAACTTAGGTCTAAGACTCTGTTACCAGCAGTAACAATCAGTTACATTACAAACTGCCAGAAGAAAAGGGAAAATGGCTCATGATTTGTGGTTTGCCGACGGCGTTATGGAGAGAGATATAAGAAGGAAAGGGGTTTTAGGGAGAGCAGTAACCTACTGGAAATATATAATATAATAATGAGGACTTTTCTTTTCTGTACGTCTTTAACGCTCCGCTCAACGGTCGGATTAACGCTGTTAACTGTCGTAGCAATCTTTCCCAAATTAAACATTTCTTTGTTACGACATTCTCTGCTTAATTTCCCCAGTAAAATGTGCTTGTAACGTTATACTCCTCCAACACACACATGTTTTCCGCTGGGGTAAACTGCACTGAGCGGTTGAATCAGTGCCGCCATGTTTTTTTGTTTTGAAAAGTGTCTTATTTTACCCAGAATGCATTGCAGTGTAGTCCTCATTAAGATATCTTAAGTGCTTTGTGCAACGGTCTGATTTACATGTCTATCTGAAGTCGGACTATCTACTATCTAAGTCATAGTCAAGGTCTGTCTTTGTGAAACCGGCCCCTGAAATGGATAAATATTAAAGGTCCCATATTGTCAAAACTGAAATGTCCTGTTTTTTTTCATGATGACAGATGTCTAGGGGCTATTAAAGTACCATATAAGTTTCAAAACAGTGGGTCCACAGACACACACACAGCCTGAGTAAAGTATCTGTGCCTTTTCACGAGCCGTTGTGACTTCCGTATATTTGTGATGTCACAACTACTCAGTCACCAATGGTGGGTCACTCAGAAAACAACAGGCCAATCAGAAGAGAGGCTCATGAATATTAAGTAGACAGGCCAAACTCAAGCTGTTCTTGGCAGAGCTCCTGAGAAAAGAGCTGTAAAAATATATTGAGATGGTTTTTGGTACTTATACCGCAAATATATATTCTTAAGGGCCTAAAACAAAACTTCAGAAAGTTGTACAATATGGGACCTTTAAGTCTGCTGTTTAAAACAAATAGAGAACCAATGTAGGAAAATGGTTATTATTCACAAACAGCGGGAAACTCTCTATATTTGTGTAGTGTGTGCATGTCAAAAAATCGATCCCCATTTGAAGCTTGTGACATATAAACACACACAGCAAGCCGATCACATGTTTAGCGTTCATGTAAACACTACATTCAGATTCAGCAATCGTAATGAATTCAGTCCGATCGAAACAAAAGTTGTGCATGTAAACAGAGCCAGTGAACAGTCAGTTACCCCGCTGGTCAGAGTGAGTTAGCAGTGTGATGCTGACGTGTGTGTGTGTGTGTGTGTGGTGTGTGTCAGTATCTGCTGGAGGCCGGGTGGGCTGCGGAGGGGAAAGTGATCGGCGTGACGCAGCCTCGACGCGTAGCGGCCACATCTGTACGTATAACCCTTCTCCTCAGCTCATGTGTGATGGGGAACGCCTGCTGCAGTCTGTCAACGTGTGTGTGTGTGTGTGTCTGTGCACAGGTGGCCAGCCGCGTAGCAGAGGAGAGAGGGGCGTTTCTCGGGCACGAGGTGGGATACACCATCAGGTTCGATGACTGCTCAGACCCACACGCCACACGCATAAAGGTACAAACGCTCTCATTCATAAACCCTATTCAGACGGGACTAGTTTAACATGGAGAGTGTGTTATATATATATATTATTAGTATATAACTATATTTATATAAGTTAATCTAAGTGTATTTGCTTGGGCAGCACAGAAAACAGTGTATTCTTGACATGTGGACAACACGAACTGGACTCTTTTACAACTACAGTGATTGAGGGTCAAAGTAGACGTTGTTCGCAGACAGCCATTGAAGACCATAGGCTGGCATTATGCAAATTAGTTACAAACCTACGAAGTAAAGCCCTATTCGGACGGGATTAGTTTAACATGGAGAGGTGGAGTAAAGTATTTATTTCCACCAGAGCTTCTCAGTGATGTTAGTCCCGTCCGAATGTGCCATCTCAGAAATCATCACGGACAATGATTAAGATAAAGATTACAGCGACTTTTACCACCTGTAAAAAGCTCCGGAAAAATGACCTCAGGTGATACTAATCCCGTGCGAAGATACCCGCTGTAAATATGTACGTAAATATTCTGTAAATATTCCGTCATTTCCTGTGTAAAAGTAGTTTTCCGCGTTTTTTCAAGCTTGAAAAAGCATTCAGTTGTGTTCTAGCCAGTGGGACTCGACTCAAGTGTTTTCCACAGACATTCAGATCAAAAAGAAGACCGAAAGCACTTGTTAGAGGCACGAAACTTCTTTTAGCGTTACGGAAGTGCCTATTACCAACATAATCCAATCTGAAGTTAATTAATACATCGTTTGACCCGACCTGACTGTTTATATACAGGCAAACCAACATCTATTCAGACACCTTCAACATTTCTCACGTTATCAGAGTTTATTCTCTATAGTTTAGAAAGTGGTAATAAAATACAACCCCATTTCCAGAAAAGTTGGGACATTTTGTAAAAAATACAATAAAATCAAGAATCTGTGATTTGTTAATTCTCTTGAACCTTTATTTAACTGTCAAGTGTACAAAGAAAATATTTCCAATGTTTGCACTGTCCGACTTAATTTTATTTAGTAAATATAAGCAAGTTTTGATATTGATGGCTGCAACACACTCCAAAAAGAGTTGGACAGAGGCATGTTTACACTGGGTCACACCACCTTTCCTTTTAATTACACTTTTTAATCGTTTGGGAAGTGAGGATACTAATTGTTGCAGTTTTGCAAGTGGAATATTTTCCCAATCTGGTCTGAAACATCTACTCAACATGTCCGTAGTCGTCACTGTCATACATGTTCACTGAGACACAGATCTGGACCCAAAAAAACCCCAGTGTGTGTGTGAAAACACTGGGTTTCATCACGTGCAGAATGAGGCCCGGCGTTGTCTTGCTTCCCAGGAAAGAAGTCATCTTGATGGCAGTTTATGGCCTCGTTTACACTGCAGGTCTTGATGCCCAATTCTGATTTGTTGCCTATATCCGATTTTTTTGACCGTCCGTTTACATGTTCTTTAAATTGTGACCCATATCCGAGTCATGTGTTTACACTTGACGTAGATCTGAAACATCGCGCATGTTTAAAGGGGTCTTCTTGCACAGATGGACGAGCGCGCAGCGAGATCTCAGGACTGGTGGGAACATAGACAACACGATCTCATGAAAGTGAGTGTCTATAGCACGAATTGTATTTCTCGTGCCATTTATACGCCAAAAATAGTTTTTGCTTGCATATGATACGCACTGTAAACGTGCGTATTAAACGCCATAAAGTGCGTATCATACACGCAAAAACTATTTTTGGCGTAAATGGCACGTAAAAATAAATGTGTGCAATAAACGCACTTTCATGAGATCGGGCTTTAACAAGAAGCAGTGAGTCTGAAATTTTAGGATGAGCAAGCCAACCTTTGATATGTTGTGTCAACGTGTGTCCACACTCCTCTCCTATACGACAATACAATGTTTGTCGGGCCATCCGTCCTGTCGCAGATGCGCGTCGGGGTTTCTCTCGTCATTAAACCGCGGAGATAGCCTAATGCCTCAGAAAACCCGATCTGACTGTTTACATGACAGTCGCATTGGCACATATCTGATTTATATCTGATTTATTTCCACATAGGAACGAGGCCTGAAACCGATCTCGAAATATCCGAATGCATGCGTTTTTTTTCCTGTTGACACTGTCACAGAACACATCCGATCTGTGTCGCATATGAGTAAAACATCGGAATTGGGTCACATTTCACTGACAGTGTAAACGAGGCCTATGCGCATACCAGCAGCCATATCACCCTGTAGCCCAAGACTGGTTGCCCACTGAAGCTAAGCAGGGCTGAGCTGGTTAGTACCTGGATGGGAGACCTTCTGAGAAAACCAGGTTGCTGCTGGAAGAGGTGTTAGTGTGGCCAGCAGGGGGTGCTATCCCTGTGGTCTGTGTGGGTCCTAACGCCCCAGTATAGTGATGGGGACACTATACTGTCAAAATAGCACCGTCCTTCGGATGAGACGTTAAACCGAGGCCCTGACTCTCTGTGGTCAAAAAAATCCCAGGATGTCTTTCGAAAGAGTAGGGGTGTAACCCCGTGTCCAGGCCAAATTTGCCCCTTGGCCTCTGTCCATCATGGCCTCCTAATCATCCCCATATACTGATTGGCTTCATCACTGTCTCCTCTACACCAGTAAGCTGGTGTGTGGTGAGCGTTCTGGTGCAATATGGTGGATACTGGTGGATGCTGCACACTGGTGGTGGTTGAGGAGATTCCCCCCCTTCTATGTAAAGCGCTTTGAGTGTCCAGAAAAGCGCTATATAAATGTAATGCATATTATTATTATATATTATTATTATTATTATTATGTCTCTGTACAATCCACATAATGCCTTCATGTTAGTGACCTTCACCATGCGCTCGCCTTGAAGCCTCCGCTACACCAGGACAGATGTCTGCTTTCGCACCTGTCGCTGATCAAAGTCTGGATGTCTTCGGGACTGAGAACTCGATGTGTGTTTTTCCCCAAAAAAAGCTGAAACACGGACTCATCGGACCACAGCACACATTTCCAGATCATGATGATGAGCTCGGGCACAGAGAACTCGGATGAATAGCCTTCTCCCAGCGTAACACACATTCAAGTGGCATTTCTTGATGCAGTGGCAGACTGTGTTAAATGAAAACGGTTTTCTTAAGTACTCCTGAGCACGTGTGGCTGTATTTAACACTGTCACATGATGGTCTGATGGGTCAAAGGTCACACACATTCATCATTCAGCCTCCTGCCAAGCCCTACATGTACTGAGATTTCTCTGGATTCCCTGAATGTTTCCACAGTATTATGTGGTAGACGGTGAAAGAAATCAATTCTTTGCAATCTTGCATTGAGAAATGGGATTTTGAATTGTTTGACAATTTTCTCATGATATTTTGCACTAAGTGGTGAGCCATTACCCATCTTTCTGAGAAGCTTCTTTACACCTAATCACGAATCCCAATATTGCCAATGCACCTGCTCATTGTGGACTGTTTAAAAGAGTGGATAATCTAACCTTTATAATCTTTTCACTTTTATTCAGCCTCTGTCCCAACTTTTTTGGAGTGTGTTGCAGTCATCAATATCAAAATTTGTTCATATTTACAAATTGTTGATCAGTGAAAACATTGGAAAACTTTTCTTTGTACTTTTGTCATTTAAAAAAAGGTTAAAGTGAATTTACAATTCACAGATGTCCCAACTTTTCTGGAAACGGGGTTGTATGACAATAGAGTTATTAAATCAGTTGATATTTCACTGGTTTTGTCAGTCCTTCTGTTAGACTGTTACACATGAATTATGTTGAATATATGTCAGCTGTTCAATTTAACTACACAATTAGATAATAACAATTTAGCTCAAACAATTACCAAGCAATGATTAATTTTGTTCAGTTTGTGGTGTAAAAAGCTGGTTTAAAATGAGTAATTAAGGAAAAAACACTTCAGCAAAACATGGTCTGGTCAAAGTTGCTGTACGATTTTTAGTCCCAAATTTACATTTTACTGGTAGTCGCTGTATGAAGAATATTTGGGTATAATATGTCACGGTTTACTTTATTTTGCTCTCCTCACTTACATAAATGAACTATAGTGTCCTGCACCCACTAGTAAAAAAATATAAAAAGTATATCTGGTGTCTGATTAATTTTTGGTTGGACTTTACAAGTAATGTATAAGCTTTATGTGTTTGTGCACATGATATCAGGAAGCAGTGTAACACACACATGACGACAGGAGGGTAATTAGGTAGAAGTCAAACGCTATTGTTACAGTGCGTCTCCAAGCTTTTTCAATTCAGTCCTATAGAAGTTGAGCTACACATTTGCACAGTGAATTGTGGGATTGACAGCGGACCAGAGAAAGCGTTGAGAGTGTCAAAAGTTTGGGCAGTTCTCGACTTAAAGGATTAGTTCACTTTAAAAAAAACTTTTGCTGATAATTTACTCGGTCCAAAAAAACGGTCCACGGTCCAAATGACAGTTTCAGTGCAGCTTCAAAGGGCTTTAAACGACACCAGACGATGAATAAGGGTCTTATCTAGCCAAACCATCGCTTATTTCAAAAATAAATAAGTTTTATAAGCACAAATGTTCGCCTTGCTCTGCTCTGTGAGAACTTTTTCAACGTAATTGCGTATTACGTGACGTCACAAACGCGCATCACAGAACAGAGCAAGGCGAGCATTTGTGCTTATAAAACTTAAACTTTTTTTATTTCTTTTTGAAATGAGCGATGGTTTCGCTAGATAAGACCCTTATTCATCGTCTGGAGTCGTTTAAAGCCCTTTGAAGCTGCACTGAAACTGTCATTTGGACCTTGAACCGTTTGGGTCCCATTGAAGTCCATTATATGTAGAAAATCCTGGAATGTTTTCATCAAAAATCTTAATTTCTTTTCGACTGAAGAAAGAAAGACATGGACATCTTGGATGACATGGGGGTGAGTAAATTATCAGCAAAAGTTTTTTTAAAAGTGAACTAATCCTGTTAATGCAAATATCAAGTGAAAAGCGTGGGCGGCAGCCAATCGGTGTGAAGTATAGTGGCCTCTGTCTAGAGCGTTTAAAAATAAGCAGATTGTGCAGGAATGTATGCTGGATTGAGTGCGTAAATCAGTTTTTACTCATTTGTTATGTTAAATATTGCAGTTTGTATGCTATCATTATTATTACACTGGCTGGTTTTACAAAAGTTTATAAAGTTGGCAGCTTCATTTGGATACATAACTATTTATTATATATTTTCTATTATTATTATTTTCCTCTGGGTTGCCCTTGTTTGACTTTTGAGATCACATAGTCAACTGTCACAACGACTTCTGCTAGTTTGACTGAGATTTCTTATCCTGTGCGTATAGGCCATTATTATTATTATTATTATTACAGACTGTGGTAAGATGACATTACTCATCTACCCTTGTAGAGCTGATCCTGTCTGAACAGGGCTATAGACGTTTATCACTGTGTCGTTTACTGTTGTCTTCTCTCAGTTTCTGACAGATGGGATGTTGGTTCGGGAGATGATGTCTGACCCGCTGTTAAAGAAGTACAGGTAAACCGCCGCACATCCGCCAGCGCTGATTCTCCCAGGCTTCTGACTCACACACGTGTGTGTTGTTTGGTTGTAGTGTGCTAATGCTGGACGAAGCGCACGAGAGGACGCTGTACACGGACATCACCATCGGCCTGCTGAAGAAGGTGACGCTCCTCTTGCTCTGGGTCTTCTGTGGGGTGAGCGTCTCTGTGGGGTTTCTCTGTTCATCCTTCTCTCTCTCTCTCTCCGCAGATTCAGAAGAAGAGGAGAGACCTGCGTCTGATCGTCGCCTCGGCCACTCTGGACGCCAAGGTGAGTCTGACCTCTGACCCCGTTTACCTTTTAATGATTGCATTTTAATTCAGATATTTTGTGGGAGGAGGAGACGACGTTCGCCGATGCGTCGGCGGGACAGAATTATTTTTCCGTGGTCGTGGAGGAATGTACCATAATAATGCTTACTTCTCGCACAGAAATTTCAAGATTTCTTCAACCTGAATGAGTCTGGAGACCCAAATAAAGACACCTGTGGCATTCTGACTGTCGAGGGCCGAACTTTCCCAGTGGATATTTTCTACACTGTCAGGTGTGTACACCGTTGCATTTACACACACTCACACAGTCTCTGTGCCCTGAGTGATGAAACTGAGGAGAATGTGTGTGTGTGTCTAGTCCTGTGCCAGACTATGTGAAGGCTACGGTGGAGACCGTGCTGAAGATCCACGAGACCGAGGAGGATGGAGACGTGCTGGCGTTTCTCACAGGACAGGTGGTGTGTGTGTGTGTGGGGTGCGTGCGTGTGTGCGTCTGACAAACCCTACATTATGGGGAGAAAATGTCCCCACAAAGATAGCAATATCTGAAATCCTTGTCCTTGTGGTGACATTTTTTGGTCCCCATGAGGAAAACGGCGTATAAATCATATTAAGTGATGTTTTTTGAAAATGTAAAAATTCAGAAAGTTGTGTGTGATGGGTAGGTTTAGTGTAAGGGGACAGAATATACAGTTTGTATAGTATAAAAATCATTATGCCTATGGAGAGTCTTCACAAAGACCAGACTGTGTTGTGTGTGTGTGTGGTGTGTGTGTGTGTGTGTGTGTGTGTGTGTGTGTGTGTGTGTGTGTGTGTGTGGCTATGTTCTAGGATGCTGCATTTATTTGAGTTGTTTAGGTCTTAAAAACATAAAATGTGATTTTAAACACTTTGAAGCTCCCTTGATTTTGACATGATGTACTATTATAACTTAATTTTGCTCTTAGTGTAAAGGAATATAAAATTCTGTCATTAATCACTCACTCATGTCCGTTCCACACCCACAAGACTTTCCTTATCTTCACGAGATATTTGAATGAAATCTGAGAGATTTCTGTCCCCCCATTTGAAAGTCTATTCACCCAAAACACCAAGAGATCATAAAATAAATCCATATGAATGGAGCAGTTTAATCCAAGTTTTCAGAAGTTACAGATTACCTTACATGATGCCTTCACATGTCCTCGGATATTTCCTACCGTGACTATAAGCTGTTGCATTCGAGTGCTTTGAGAAAATCTTATTAAAGCCAACATATTCAGCGTCTCATTCATCGACAACCATATAAACTTTCACCACACTATCTAATAAGGGTGGGCGATATATAAACAAAACCTTATTTCACGCTGTGAGAAATGTTATTTCACGGTAACGATATATATCAATGTATCGAATCGTGACATGAGGTTATCAGTTACACCCCTATTAGCGACACACATCGAGCACTCAAGCATGGGAACGGCAGCTTTAATAAAGTGTGTTCAGTTCGTGATGAACACGGCCCGTGAATGTTTGAACAGGAGGAGGTGGAGAAGGTGGTGTCTCTGCTCCAGGAACAGGCGCGCACCCTGTCCCGCTACGGGATGAAGAAGCACCTGTGTGTGGTGCCCATGTACGCCGGCCTGCCCTACAGCGAGCAGATGAGGGCGTTCGAGAGGATGCCCCCCACTGTCAGAAAGGTTTCTGGGATTCAATCAGCCACTGTTAGACAGATATCACAGATGTCACATGTGCTGAGTCGGATCTTCTTGACGAGTGTTTGTTTTTTCAGGTGGTGGTCGCAACCAATATAGCGGAGACCTCCATCACCATCAACGGCGTGGTGTTTGTGATCGACTGTGCGTTTGTCAAGCTGAGGGCGTATAACCCCCTGACAGCGATCGAGTCTCTGATCGTGACGCCCATCTCTAAAGCCTCCGCCTGCCAGAGAGCCGGACGGGCCGGGAGAAACCGCGCAGGGAAGTGCTTCCGCCTCTACACCGGTAATGCGCACACACTCACATTTACTACATCAATATTTAACAAAACTTTATTTTATATATATATATAATAAATAGAAATACACTACCGTTAAAAGTTTGGGGTCAAAAGTTTTTTTTTTTTTTTTAAAGAAATGTAATACTTTTCTTCATAAAGGAGCATTAAATTGTTCAAAAGTGACAGTAAAGACATTATAATAATGCAAAATATATATTTTTTTAATTAAATGCTTTTTATCTTGAACTTTCAAAGAATCCTGAAAAAAATTAATCACGGTTTGCACAAAAATATGAAGCAGCAAAACTGTTTTCAGCTGTGATAATAATCATAAATGTTTATTGAGCATCAATCATCATATTATAGTGATTTCTGAAGGATCATGTGACACTGAAGACTGGAGTAATGATGCTGAAAATACAGCTTTGATCACAGGAATAAATTACACTTTACTATATATTCACATAGAAAACAGCTGATTTACATTGAAATAATATTTCACAATATTACTGGGTTTGTTTTGTATTTTTAATCAAATAAATGCAGGCTTGGTGAGCAGAAGAGACTTTTAAAAACATTAAAAATCTTACCGACCCCAAACTTTTGAACGGTAGTGTATATAGTCAACTAATTAAATAGGACCCATGATGCTTTTGTCACATGTTCATCTTTCTTTAGTGTGTGATGTTGCTGTTCGAGCATGAAAACGTCCCTCCAGTGGGAGTTCTTCTCTATATCAGTGTTTCTGAACTCCTGAAACGCCTCCATTGTAGTTTTGAGTTTTTTTCCGGGAACGAACACGTCACAATATTCCTCATTTAAATAATTCATACGCAGAATAAAGGGGCGGGGCCTGGTTGAGTTAATAGTGTGTTAAACTGGCGGTTATGGTAAGGGGCGGGGCATTTCCCAAACACATTCAAAGCGCTTGACCAATCACAACACACTGATCCAGCCGACCAATCAGAGCACAGTGTGCTTTTCAGAAGGAGGGGCTTCACAGAGACGGGAACTAAACAGAGCGAGACTGACAGACTGGGAAGAGAGGAGCCACAACAATTGAGAATATTGTGAAAATAATGTTTTTGAACATTCAAGGATGAAAACCTGTTCTAGTAGAGCCCAAAAACAACATCAAGACTTTGATAAAAGGCATATTAGGCCCCCTTTAACCCTTTAAGACCGACGGGAGCGTCGGCGTGTGTCTGTTTAAAAGCCTATAGAAACTGAAACCAAATGGCTAGCTCAATCATTCTTTTTGCATACAAAACCAGAGATGTAACATGTTCAGATCAAGCCTCCAACATGCCCATGTTGCGTTGTTTTCGCCCTCTAATCAGTCTGTACAAACTGCGTAATATTCATTTACAAAAAACAACAACACAAAAATGCATTGCACGTCTTTGCACACATGTTCTGTAGATCTGCGATTGATATTTACGTCTTCCGATGACTCATTGACGTATCACGTTCTGTGCACTATGACCCCCGGGTGTGTCACATGTTGTGACGTCACACGCTGCGTCATTTGACCATGCGTTTGACTCCCGTTTGACTCCCATTTGCTATATGTTCCTTATATCGTTATTGTCTTTTTACCATCGCTTTATTTTATTATTTCTTTCTCCTTTAGACGTTCACAAATACAAGGACATTCACTCACACACACACACACACGCGCGCGAGCGCGGGCGCGCGCATGCACGCACGCAGCGTTATGTCTAAACGAAAGTACACGCCTTTGTTTGAATGCGTGTAAAAATGAGTGTATCTTAAAAACTAATTTATGTATAGTTTTAAATTGTTTTGTGCACGTTTTTCTCATTGACAAGTTTGAAGTTGACATTTATTCATTTTTTGTATTGAAGAAAATATGTAAAAAAAAATATATTTTTTTTTTCTTTTTGTTTATTGCACTTTTGAGATATTTATATAGTTACTATTGATTCATTACAAACATAGCCTTCAAACTGGGAGAGTAAGGATTCTTTTGATGTATGGCATATGAAAATGCTCAAAAAAATGATGACAGCACAGCATGTAAAAATACAAAGATATACTCTGGTGGAATTGTTCTATGGCAGGTCATAAAGGGTTAAATATACAAAAAATCCAGTTTGGCGAAGTTCCATTTAAAAAGACTGAAAAAATAATTTCAAATCATAAGGTTGCACTTATCTGTCAGTTTGACTGAATGTTTTATTTTCTGACGTCAGGAGAATAACGTAACGCTTGGCATTGTAACAGAAATGACAGAAAGGGCCAATTCAATACAGTCACTAACATTGTACAAACATTTTTACAAATGTTACAACACAAATGTTTTATAGTAACATGTAAAATTATAAATAATTAAAAAAATACATTTAGTAAATTATTTAAAAATAATACATTTAAGTCTTATTTATTTCAAATGTGGATGTCAATATATGTTTTTTAAACAGGCATCAAAATGAAAGCATTCTGGGAAAATTAAGTGCTTCGCCCCATATAGTCCCAAGTCAATCTCTGCCTAGGACATCGCCTAGTCTTAATCTGCATTGCTATTTGTACTCGTTGTGAATAAGCAAGACACAAGAAGTAATTAGGGTTTTTTTGGATCACTTTTACTCACGACATGCTATCCGGCAACAAAGGATTCCATTCATTATGCTAAGCTAAGCTAGCGTCGGTGCTGCCAGACTAAGACAATGCATGCACTGAGACAAAAATGCCTATCTAAATGTAGATGGTGAATAACCCCTATTTCAAAAAAACAGTGGCGTGTTCCTTTAAACATTTGAATTCCGCTTCAATTCTCATTTTAAATTCAGGAATGAAATTTACCAATGTTTATTTCCGTTCTGCCCCACAACACTGTAGGCCTACTGAACTACACAACCCCGAACTCTTGTGTCTGATAGTGTATAGCGTGTGTTTTTGTGTGTCTCGATCAGAGGAGGACTTTGAGAAGCTGCCGGCGTCCACAGTCCCCGAGATGCAGCGCTCTAACCTGGCCCCGGTCATCCTGCAGCTCAAAGCCCTGGGCATCGACAACGTGCTGCGCTTCAGCTTCCTCTCCGTGAGTGTGTCCCACTGATACACACACACATTACGACCCGCTGTTGCTCACGTGTGCATGACTCCGTGTGTTCGTATCGCAGCCTCCTCCTGCTCAGTCCATGGTTCAAGCCCTGGAGCTGCTCTTCGCTCTCGGAGGTACAGGAACCGCACTCTCTCTTTCACTGCCGCCCGCGTGCCCGTCTGCGTGTGACTCACTGGATGTGCTCCTGACAGGTCTGGATCAGTACGGGCGTCTCACTGACCCGATGGGGGTGCGGATGGCCGAGTTCCCGCTCAGCCCCATGTTTGCTAAGATGCTCCTGGAGTCGGGAAACTTCGGCTGCTCCAAGGAGATCGTCACCATCGCCGCCATGATGCAGATCCAAAACCTTTTCCTGGTGCCACACAATCAAAGGAAAGCAGCGGTATGCCTGTTTTTACGGTTGTTTTTTCTGCTTTATGAACCATTTGAATGTATTTGTAGCAGTAAAGCGTATTTGTGTGTCGTCAGGCGCGGGAGCACAGGAAGTTTGCTGTGGCTGAGGGCGATCATCTCACCATGCTGAATGTCTATGAGGCTTTCATAAAGGTAACGGAGCAGGACCTGTTGGTCAGGACCTCACTCAAACTCATTTTACCTCAATGAAAAATGGTTTATTTTAGGGCTGTCACGATTCCTCGATTAATTTCGAGATCCTTGATTGCAATTTACCTGTGTCGATTAACCGGAACCGGACGAGAATCTATGAAATGCATTATAGAGAGCCAAATTTCTGTTGCCATTGAAACGTTATAAAAGTGACGTATATTATCGTGACGTGAACATCATCGAAAAAGGCTGGGGTAAAACAGGAAGCACACATTTTATCTTTTTATATTATTATTTCTTCATTTTTACAGAAGTTGTAGCATATTCCTCTTGTAAAGCTACAGAACTTGTTTGACTCATCAATTTTTGTAAGTTTGATGTGTTTATTAAGATCTGAATAAAACAAGATGAACTGAAATATTCCAGCACTTTCTGTGATGTAGTGCTTGCTTATCATAGGAAGTAATAAGAAATGACTTTTCTCTTTTTTCATCAAACCGCAGTTTTTGCAAGTTTTAAAATTGAAATAAATTATATATATATATATATATATATATATTATATATATATATATATATATATATATATATATATACATAATAAATATATATAATAATAATATAATTCAAAAATGAAATTAACTAAACTAAATTTTATTTATTTTATTTGACCATACAACTGTAAAATTACAAAACTAATAAATGGCTATCTGAATTTCTTCATTTTCAATCGTTAAACCATCAAGCTTGAAGCCCTTAGGCCTCGTTCACACTGTCAGTCCAAATCCGATTATTTGTGTATCCGATTAGAATCTGATCGATTTAAATAGGATTTCAAACCACATATGAATGTAGCTTAAAACAGATTTGCAAAGATCGTATTTCATGTGATTTTGACCGTTCACACTATCTAAATCTGATCGGATTGCAATCGGATGAAACCATAAAATTTGATTTGGACTGACAGTCTGAACGAGGCCTTAGAGCTTCTCTTTTGTTGACAACAGCCGGTTTATAATAATAAATAATAAACATTTATTTGTATAGCACTTTTCATACATAGAATGCAACTCAAAGTGCTTCACACAATGTAAATATTCAGTAAAGGTTCAGCGTGTAAAATAAAGTAAATTGTCAATATAATTTGACCTCAATATCGAAATAAAATAAATAAAACGAGAAAAAATGAGAAGGTAAAATAGAACATAAAACTGACTTACACACAGCTTTGTTATATTACAACACCTTATATCATAAGCACTTCTCATGAGTGTGTGAAGGAGACTGCCGTATATTAAAGTGACTTGAGCTTGAGCAGTTGTAGAGATGAAGTTTGTGTAGAGCAGCATTTACTGAGATACTGGGAAAAACAAACCGATCATGGTGTGTAAATGAACACGGTGCTGCGCTTCACTATGAAACACACAGCACGTTTTTTTCTTTAACTGTGCGTTCACACCGCCGCCGGCGAGAGCGTCAAAGTGGCCGGAAGTCATTCATTTTCAATGAGAGCTGGCGGCGAGCTCCGGCGAGAGCGGCGCGGCGCGTCTTGGACGGTGAGAGCGGCAAGGAGAGTTGAAGTCAGGTCAACTTTATGGTAATAAGCAATGACACGGTTCGGCGGCAACCGGCGGCAACCAATCGGAATATGGAAGTGCTCCGTTTGAGGAGAGTCCAGAGAACGCAGTCCTGTAAACTTTGGTTCCGACCACATTAGTTCCCAAGCAAAATAGAGGAGGTTGATCATTTGAATTTGATAAGAAGGCGCGCAACACTATTTATAGGCAATATCTTCGCGCTAGAACGCTTGTTTTTCAGCAGAATGCACTTAACCATGAACACAAAAGCCACACCACACAAATGGCTTTTCATTTGTTTATTTCACTACAAACATGTCACTATAATTGTTAAGTTCTTTTCATCGATCAATTTTCTGCAAAAATAACGATCGACGTGCTTGTTTGCCTTGTGGCCCCTTTAAATACAGTTGTAAAAAAGACCACGCGTTCGATCTACGTCAGAGCATCAGAGCGTCCACGAATCTTTCCACGGCGTCGCTGGCAGGGCGGCGAGAGCGTTTTTATGCCGCTCTCGCCGCGGCGGTGTGAACGTACAGTAATTTATTCCCAATCATTGCGAATTAATAAGCGCTCTAAGCCATATCATAATTTGGGTTTATTTCGATTACTTGCGCAGCCCTAATTTTAAGTCGTCTTGAGGCCTCCTGTTTGAGAACCACAGATTATTGGTGTTTGCATGAAGAAATAAGGTGACTTGTATTGGTATTTTGATATTGAACCGTGTGTTCCCGCAGCATCAGAAGAGTTCTCAGTGGTGTCAGGATCACTTCCTCCACTATAAAGGTCTCCTGCGGGCCGTGGCCGTACGGGAGCAGCTGCGACACCTCCTCAACAAGTTTAAGGTGCCTCGCACCTCCAGCGAGGGTGAGCTCTCGTTTCTGTCACCAACATGGTGTCATATAGCAGTTTAGTTTATCCTCAGACGTTGTCATTGCTTTGTCATGACTGTATTTTCTAGGGGTGTAACAATATATCGCAATTTATCTCAATATGAAAATGTAACAATATGTATTGTTG
>CM070837.1:4103226-4105726 GCA_036326025.1 Chrosomus eos | reverse complement strand
TGTTCGTCTTGTGTGTCTCGCAGCACGGGTCTCTGAGCAGCAAACGGGCCAAAGTCTTCTGAGCGCCGGCAACCACAGAGGATCCACACATGCTGACCTACGGTGTTTGTTGCAGCTGCAAGGCGAAAGGAACACTGTGTTATTTTGTATATACAAATGTATGACATATTTATGCTGTCATGGTCATCTTTGTATTATTTAATAGCTTTTTAGTGAAGGTCGAGAGCCATTGGAAAAACGTGACTGTGATTTTATTGATTACTGTTTGAGAGAATGACTGGATGGATGGATTGATACAGATGTACAGCTTTACAACATCGCACGAACACCTACCCTCAATAACAACCGGAATATTATTATAATAAGCTATTTCCCCCCCCGTTTGTTTTTTCAAACCCTCATCGGAGAAATACTGTGTAGCTCAAACGTAGTGGCCTTTTAACCATTATGTGCCAAATATTATAAAACCATAGAACATTTCCTGTTGTAAATGGAATGTGCAAATAATTGTAGTTACACTGTAAGCATGTGACAAAAAAGTGCCATTTTTTATATATGTATAGGTTCCTAAACAGTAGCCTTGTGCACCTCTGGCCTAAAAAACTGTGTAAGTAGGTGTAATTATTCATTTAATCGTGTAGTGTAATTTAGGAAAGATCAGCCATGACTAGTTTGAGTGGTGAGTTAATAGCACAGTGAATGAGACGCCTCAGGGAGGAGCTTATTTATTTCCTACTACAGTAACAATATTGAACATGGATGCTAACTAAACGATTTGTGGGCGTGGCATTTAACCGGAAGGCTGAGGTGCCAATCATGTGAGGAGGCGGAGCCTCGCTACTATATGATGTTTTGGCTTTCAGCAAATGGGCATTTTTCACTAATTTGTTTTTACTGTGACCTTTCTTTTTCCTTTATTATCTCCTTTGTTACGTTCGAAGAAAAAAAAAAACTTTGAAAGCAATGTCGTTAAAATCTACTTTCACGGTAACGTTGCCAAATGTCTTCAAGACACTATCCGTGGTGTTTCTGTATGGTCAGTTCAGTAGCTGTGTGTAGTGTAGATTTAGCTGTATATGATCGCAGTTTAAACGTTCTTGCATGTCTTTAAACATTACAAATCTCCAGTAGTTTCACAGCAGTTCAGTGTTTTGATGAGGAAATCATAAATAAGCTGATGTAAATGTAGTTTCTCGCCGCTGTAGTGTGCAGCATAAAGTCAGTAAAGTCTTCTGTTCGTGGTAAATGAATGTGCAGAATCTGTACTGTAAATACAAAATAAAGAAGTCATTTGTGGGAAAAGGTATGTGGTTTTTTGATTTGTACAAAATGTGGCGCTAAATGTCCTCCAGAAGTCCACGTCATCATCAGTATATCTGCAGTAAACTGATTGGTGAAACTCAAGAAATTTGAATATTTGTGCAAAAGTTATAAATTTGATGATTATGGCTTAAACCCAAATTCAAAATCTGAAATGAAAAAGTCAATTAAAAAAATTATTTTAAATACAGAAATGTCGGCCCTCTGAAAATATAATCATGCATATGTATATAGTTATACTAAAATATATTAGTTTCACCTTTTAATTTGAATTGCTACATGAACTGTTGCGTTTCTAGTTTCATCTGTTCATCAATAATAGTTAGTTTTGACTTTGTGTTGATATAATATTTGTATCATCATAACAGTGAATGTTTGTTTGCTTACAGATAATGTAGCCTAATTCTTTGTCATGTTTCACAAATAAACGTATAAAAGCCTCCGATGCAAGTGTGTGTTTGACCGGAAGGTGTCAGTGTTGGGCAGGAAAACACGATCGGTCAAACTCCGGTCAATTTCACCTGATCTACAACAATCCTGTTTTCTAGTTTGTGCTCATATATATTACATGTACGTCTGAAATAACCGCATTGAGTCTGAATCTACACTACCGGGGTCTGTAAGAGTCTTTTATGCTCAATACTGCATTTTTTTTTGTTAAAGCAGCGATAGCCTTCAATGAAATATTAGGCTATAATTTAAAAACATATTTTTTAATTATACTTTAAAATATAAATTATTCCTGTTATCCTGTTAGATAGCCTACCGCTGTGTCACGTGATCCTTCAGAAATCCTAATATGCTGATTTACTGCTCAATTCTGATGATTATTATTTTTGAGTTGTGCTGCTTCAGATGTGTGGAAACTGTATTATTGTTTCAGAATTATTTGAAGTTTAAAAGAACAGCTTTTCTTTAAAAATAGACAAATCTTTGTTACATTATAAATGTCACTTAGGCTACTGACATATTTTTGATCAATCTAATCCTTAATAAAAGTATTAATTTCTATTTTAAAAATATCTTACTGACCCCAAACTTTTGAACGGTATAGTGACATTTTCACTTGTTACATAACAGCTATAGCAAAATATGATATAATTTTAGTTTAGAAGACAAAAACCATGGAGTCTTTAATTGTGCTTCTTTATTTGATTACAGTTTTAACTATTAATGGTGT
>CM070837.1:4018226-4098226 GCA_036326025.1 Chrosomus eos | reverse complement strand
CAGTGTTAATATAAAGTAGTGTGTTATTGCCCTGTGCTCGCGTGTAACCCGGTGAGTGGGCAGTAAATGTCACTTTATCACTTAACCCATTATATAAGGGTTGAAAGGTCTAATAAAACCCACGCAGTAATGCTGTTATTGGACTACATAATGTGTGTTTATGGCTCTGCTGCAGGTATTCAGAGATCACTTGGAAAGGAGAAGGTATGAAACTCTTCTCATGATGAACATTAATGGAGGTTTATTCATTTGGCAAATGCATTTTGTAAAAATGAGTAAACTGATCAGGTTAAATTTTGTTTCCGTTTACAAAATGTCAAGATTGATCTGCGGCACTTGGACTCGGGGAGCGCATGACGTGCATCAAGTGTGATTAGATCTGTTTATGTGCTGTTTCTCCCAGAATGCCTCAGCAAGATGTGAAGAACTTTATGGAGGTTCTTTGGTAATGAAAGGATCAATATGTGTTACTGTGCTCGAGACAGGAGACAGGGCCTGCTTTAATTTAGCATTAATAATGCAGGAACAGATCAAGTTGAGTGTGTGTGAGTGAGAGTGTGTGTGTCCGTTGTGATTTGAGCTATGAAATATCCAGGAACATTTTCAGATATCAGATCAGATAACAACAGATATTACACACTTTCATACAAAGTCATTTTTTAATTAAAATTAATGCTTCTTCAGACGAGACAACATGCTTTCAAACAGAATGTGAACCTAACCCTAACACTAATGAATATATTACATAATAATAAATATGATTTATTATCTAATTAATTACATTATTTAAAGGGTCTGTAGAAATGAGAAACCCCTGTTATTAGCGACTCTGGTGTCTGTTAAGTGAAAAGTTGGCTAACAATGGTTAGCTTTTAGTATTAATATGCTAGCCTTGGGTTATGAATAAGCTAGAGTGTTTCAAAACAATGACAAAATTCACATTTAGTAGATATAAGCATTCAAAACTTACAGTCTCTCACTTTTTTATTTCTCATCTTGTTTTATTTCAGACCTTATAAACACATGACTCAAACTTACAAAACATTGATGAGTCAAACAACTTCTGTAGCTTTACAAAAGGAATATGCTACAACTTCTGTAAAAATGAATATATAAAATATAAAAAAATTAAATGTGTGCTTCCTGTTTTACCGCTTTTCGATGATGTCAAAGCCCGTCTATTACGGAAAGCCTATTGTACCGAATGTTGGCTGTAGTTCCACCAGAGTTCCACTAGGGGCGATCGTCCGAGTGCAAAATGAATGGGAGTCTATGGGGCTAAACGGCTAAATTTGTCTCTTTCACCCGATTGCTCGCTGTTGAGAAATCTCAGATTTGAATGTAGGTTTTGCAAGTTCAACATGGGTTATAGGTCGAAAGTTGAATGAAGTACTTATGTCCTTTCGATTTCTTACAGGTTGAGTTGTTGTTGCCCATAACACGCTAGCATTCTGCTAATGGAAGCTGATTGGTCAGTGAAGGACTGTTTACGACCAGAGATACCTGGTCTTGATGGCATCCGAAGCGGGACCAGAATGTTAAGGCGGACTTAACTCTTCTAGCACGTGTATTTACCTGCGTCAGCTGTGTTGTTGATAGCCTGGCTCCGCCCTCCTACGCACTTCCGCTCAATTTCATTTTCCTTCAGTACTACGTCTGGGATTGTGCTGTAGACTTTGGTTTCCAGAAATCAGTTTTTTGTAGGACCAATCAGCGAACAGAGGGAGTGGCTGAGAACGATGACGTTGATGTCGACTCGTGCGTTATTTTGAGTTGTAGTTCAAAATAAGAAAGATGCGAGCGAAGCCATTCGGTCCGTTGTGGCAACGCTGCCGAATATCAAGAAGTTAAAGCTGGAGCAAGAACAATCTTTGCTTAGTTTTGTGTTTATGGCCATCCTCCCACGGGGTTCGGGAAAAGACATATGTCACGACCAAACGTTAGCGATTGGTTATGGCAGATCCTGAGTGAATCTGGGCAGATCCAATAGTTTTAGACTTCAATAGAGTTCCCGCCTACAAGGAAGTTAACGCTTGTCAATGGAGCGATGCCAGACTCTATGTACAAATGAAATGTATGAGAGTCTGGTAGAACCAGGCTATGTTGTTGATGCCTCGAGAGAAAAGAAAGTGCAGAGCGCGAAAGCACCAAAGTTACTGAAGGATTGCCGTAAAGCAGTATCTCTGGTCGCACGATGGTATGACGTCATTGACATTTTAAAAGACTTTTTAAAGCAAATAAGTGACTCTAACCCCCAGCAATGAGTAATTTCTTTGCATCTCCTTTCAAATACAACATTCAAATTATTAGACAAAAAATTATATCCTGAGAAAAGTGGATTTTGAGGGGTATTTCTCCATAGACCTCCATTCATTCTGCACTCGTCCTGTGAGCGCCCTCATATAGAGCCAGAGGAACTCCTCATATTAGACATTCTCTGATGATGTCCATGTCGCATAATTAAGTCACTTCATAACATTCCCATGGCAACAGGCACTCTTGTGTGAAGCAAACGCAACATTTTTCAACTTTCTGCTAAAATATATGTGACTTTTTTTGCAACTAAAATGCGGGATTATGAAATCAATCAAGTGTGATGAAGGTCTAGAGGCTCCCGGGAGCGTAAACGGCAACATCCTTTGGATTTTCCCGGTAAAATAGGTCCTGAGTCCTTTCATAGACAACCTAGGAATTCAGGGAAGGCCTCGTTTTTAAGTTTCGTTTCAAGCTATTCGCACTGGCAATCAAAAAAAAGTAATTAATACATGAAAATTCGAACATATGGCCAGTACTTAAAGTGAAAAAAAAAAAGATTTATGCACAATTAAACAATTTGGCTTCAGTCATTTTGCGCAGATAATTGGTGCAGTTAGTGGAATATAGCTATGAATATATTTATTTATAATAAACCGAATTCTGCAACCCTAGTGAAGGCTGTGCTAAAAAAAAAGATTTAAAAGATGAATGGACCCAGATAAAAAAATGGAAGTGTCGGTCTTGTGCCGAAACTTGACCCCCGCCAGATTATTACCCCCTTTTCAGCGCTGCGCTCGTTGACTTCCGGTCTGTATTTTCACAGCGATCTTGCGTAGTTATGAATGAACGGCTCGTTTAAAAAAATTCCAAGGTCCATTTGTTAAGACATATGCTTTACAATGCTCATGATAAACATTACAATGCTCATGATAACTTTCGTTAACTCTACAATAAGTAAATCAACTTCACCAGCTAGTTACTCATGGACAGCGATGCCATAGAGATATACAGAGCGACCGCAAAAACAGAAGTTCAAAGACAATATTGTAAAGATGGCGGCGCCCTCGTTTCTCTGGTGCACAAGGTCTATACAATGAACATTATCAATGAGATCAAACGAGTGTTTACGTTGCTAAGAGTGGTTGCTAGGGGTGTTGTGTAGTGATACACAGAACCGTTGGGTGAAGCGGTCATATCGTGAATAAAACACAGCGATTGACCAATCAGAATCAAGGATTGGAACTAACCGTTTTATAATTGAATTTAAATATACAAATGTAATTCATCAGAAGTAGATTTAATGAATAGAGCGGTGTAATGTTAAAAATTCAAATGCATTAACTTTCTTGAGGATCGGTATTGAGAGCGTTCCTTCAGCACAACCCTTCGGACACAGACCGGGTTCCTGAAGGATGGAGAGGCGCAGTCTGTTAAAGCTGGACAGATAACTGGACATACAAACACTGTAGGAGTGACGGGGCAAAGGGTGTTGAGATTGAGGGAGAAATCAATAGAAAATCAGCGTTTTGGGACGGCCACTCATTTATCAGATGACACGGTTAAATAGCGTTAAGGCACTAAAAATGAGAAAAATATGTCCTGTCTGGGCCGTCGTATTGATCACGCGTGAATGGGCCTGTGGAAGGCTGAAGCTACTAATAAAATAAGACATATCTGAAAGTGAATCAGCCAAGAATCGATCGGGATGGTTATCAAGGCCAAAAACATCTTCACTGGGATTTAAACCCTGATACTCTGACCCCCCCCCCCCCCCCCCCCCCACACACACACACACCCAAACATGCTTACACCACCTCACACGACTGATGTGTGACGGGGGATTCCTCTCAAATCCTGATTTTGACTGGGATGGCCAACTCTGTCCGGAGATCCTGCCTAAATAAGAGCATTACTGAAACCATCAACACAAGCTGGACTGCTGTCTCAGAAATCACAGGACCGATGACTGAATTTATGATTCCTTTAATCGAAAAGCAATGACTGTGTGATTGAAATTAGTTTTGAATTCGTTTAGAAATTAATTTCTTTTGACAACAAAATGGCAGGACTTTAGATGTTATTATAAAATAGCGAGAGCCACAGTCATATGAGGACCATGAGATGATCAGGTTTGGGTTTCTGAGTAATGAAAATGGATTATTTTAAATATTTTAATGTTGAAATGTGGTTGAAAAAGTGTTGGTTGAAATAATGTCAGTTGTTTCAATGTTGAAACAATGTTAAAATCTATTTTCTCAATGCATGTTGTAGATCCCATCATGAATGATTCATCCATGCATTGGTTTTTATGTATGTCGCAATATGGAAAAAAGATTTGCTGCTACTTCCGTTTTATCACGACTTTGTCCCTTAAAACTCATCTTTGATCACCAAAATTACAAATTTAAAAGTTTTTTCCTTGAAAAAAATGTCCTCATGCCTTAAAATAGCTTGAATGTAACTCGACACCCTTGCCTCATTTAGTATACGCAGTTCTATGAATATGCAAATGAGCCCCGCCTCCACTCACTCACTCACTCAGAGATCCACTCGTTGACGATCACACATTGATCTGATTGGTCAAGGTCGTTTGTGACTCAGAAACACCAGCGATTTCAAACCGTGTTTTTGAGACAGTCTTTGGTTCACCGCAGTTTTAAGGAGAAAATACTCAGCAATGCTGTCGACTTATGAATTTACACACGGTTTGTCTTAAAGCATATTAAAACACCACATAGACATATAAACAACATTAAAAGCTTGATTTTCACCACAGGGGGATTTCAACAAAATACTTTTAAAACAACATTGACAAATTTGAAATTGGTTTACACGAAAAGATCAACAACAACTTTGCAATATCAACGTTGATTCAGCAAAATCATAAAACAAATTCAATAGTAGGCTAATTCAGTCTCTGGTTTAATCATGAATAAATGTTGAAATTCTGAGAAAATGAGCATTTCAACCCAGTCTGATGGAAAACCGTAACTATTTTAGGAGGTGTCAATATCATGTCTCCTGGGTATAAACGGATGAGATTATGAATTCATACAAAATACCTTAAAATTTACCAAACTGTTAATGTTAGGTTGGGTTTCGTCATTTATTTTGACAGTACGCGTTGGATCAGCCCACACAGTCTCGGTTGGTTGTCCTGAAGTTAATGAGTAATTCTGCTTTCTGCTCGAATATTTCGAGCTTTCTGCTCCAGGATTTTTCTCCATATAGTGACTTCAATGGGGTTAAACGGTTGAAGGTCCGAATGTGAGTTTCAGTGCAGCTTCAGTCTCGACACGATCCCAGACGAGGAATAAGAGTCTTATCTAGAGAAACTATAGCCCATTTTCTATAAATATAAACATTTATATAGTTTTTAACCACAAATGCTCGTCTTGCACTAGCTGAGATACGCCACACATTATGTAATCACAGTGAAAGTTCACGCGTGTTCCGGTTCAAAAATGTAGGAAAGGGTGAATTTTTTTTTTTTTTTTTTTTTTACATTTTTTCAAATCAAATCAAATCAAATTTTCAAATCAAAGGATCTCATTTTCTCCTCCAACTTTACCTTTTATGGAGAAAAATCCTGGAATGTTTTCCTCAAAAACCTTAATTTCTTTTCGACTGAAAAAAGAAATGAACATCTTGGTTGACGTTGGGATGAGTAAATTATCAGGAAATTTAAATTCTGAAGTGAACTACTCCTTTAATGCCCAGGGGCCGTATTCACAAAGAATTTTAAGGCTAAAAGTAGCTCCTAACTGGCGAATTTAGGAGCAACTCCTAAAAATAATGGGCGTGTCACTCCTAACTTTACGACTCCTAATTTTTTTCACTAAGAGTAATTCACGAAGCATTTTAGCCCTAAAAGTAGCACCTAAGTCTGGGACATCTTAAAAGAAGTCGAGAGGACTCCTAACTCACTAAGACCTATTCACAAAAGATTGTAGCGCACACCACCACCTCTCGCAGTCGTCCGCGGTCCACGACACAAGCGTGAATGCTGCATTGATCTGCAAACAAATCCTCTTCCATGTGTTTTGCTTGATATCCCAGTGCCGAATTTCCCATTTATCATTTTTTTCAGCACCAACTCCAGTAGCAGTAATGGTGTGTTCAACTTCACACCGAACGCGAATTTAATTAGGTTATTTGCGCGAGTAGATTACATACAAAGTCAATGCAAAGACGCGAATAGACGCATCATTCGCGCCGGGCGTTGCGAATGACGCGAATTGGGCGACGCGTTTGCCGCGAATATCTTCCGCGCAAGTTGAAAAATTTGAACTCGAGCGAATATTCAAGCGCCTAACTAGACGCCATAGACGCGTATTTGATGCTCTATTCGCGTTCGGTGTGAACACACCATAACTGATCCTGCGTTATGGGCTTTCTTTTCCGTTTTGGCGAGTTCATAATCCACCGGCATTCAACTATTACATTACTTCAATAGGAGCAACATTTCCTTGCTTTAAGTAGTCTATTTAGGCTAATAGGATGTCAATTAATGTGTCAATGCAAAGTGTTAATGCAAGTGTCGTTTTTCATTATTAGGCAAGTGGCGGTTTCCATATAGGCTAACTTGATTTAATTTAATTTAATTCACGACTTTTTCTCTCTCTCTCTGCCTTTTTAGAATTACACTTCACTGGGGCCTGCTAAAACATGATATGCATTTCGATGACATTAGGCTACTATTATTATTTTGCGTAGGACATAGACATATTTAGATGTCATAATTCCATGATTTGTTGCGTCTGTGTTATGTTCCGCATGGTGGCCCTGTCATCTAACAACCAATCACCGTGATCATTGCGAGGAAGCTCGTGCATGAGAATTGACGTCATCCATAGCAACGAAGACTCACTCTTAGTTTAGGAGTTGTCATTTTTCTTTACTAAGAGTAGGTCTGAAAGGCGTTGTGAATAACTTTTAAGAGAAAACTCCTAGCTAAAATATTTTAGTGCGATTTAGGAGTACTCCTAGTGGTAAGATAAAATTCTTTGTGAATACGGCCCCTGGACTGTAAAAGCACTGTGTAAATGGGTTTATGGGTAGTCCTGCAACAGGTCGGGTACCCGCATAAAAGTGTCTAAAACGGGTGGATTGGGACATTCCTCAAATTCACGGGCGGGTGAACTAATAGTGAACTCCTTGCGGGCGGGTAGTAGCGGATGAAAATATGTGCAGTATTTGTGTCTAAATTACCACTACACATACGCAACTTTGATATGACCGCTGGACGCATCACGTCACCACTGCGACAGTGCGACTTTCGTTGATGCTTCTCGTAGCCTAGTTGTAGTATTGAGGAGTAGTTATGGATGAAGTAAACGTAAAGTTGGTGAGTGGAGTATATAAAATTGTTGACAACGAGTCTTTAAAGGCAAAATCGGATGTGTGGAGAAGTGTGGTGTAATACGTGATCAGGAAAATAACATCATAAGCGGCTTTGCGAGATAAAAAATAAAGCACTTTAATTGGAATGATTTATCGCGTGTGTGATTTATCGCGGGCACGGGTCGGGTAACGGGCCACATATTAACGGGTCTGGGCGGGTGCGGATTTAATTTTGATATTATCACAGGTGACGGGTCGGATCTGGTGCTGATCTTTTGTGGGTACGGGCGGGGGCGGGTCTCCAAAAATGGACCCGTGCAGGACTCTGAGGCCTGGCATGATATTAAACTACATATGTAAGGGATAATGTATAGCGAGGCGGTTGTTATATCGAATACCCCCCCCCCCCCCGACAGGCTGACTAGGAGCCCGACGCGAAGCGGAGCCTGAAGGGTTTGTATTCGCTATAACAACCGTCTCGCTATACATTATCCCGCTTATTACATGGCTACCTATCAAATAAATCAATAATTTGACTCAAAATATTGATTTAAGAAGGGGTTTATTGATTTAAAAACTATTGTATTGCTTCCGCTAAAGAAAATAGTTCCGTCTCTGAACTGCGTCCATGGCAACGCTCTGTTTTTCATGGCAACGGTGTGTTATACTTAGCAACGGTCTGTTATCAAGAAATAACACACCGCATTCTACATTGGAATTCTACCAAGCCATGTAATAATAAAGGATAATCATTAATGAACCAGACATATTTTTACTCAAAGATCAACAGTCTGTCATTAGTCTTTAGTCTGCCACTAAAAAGCGGGTGTTGGGGTTCCTGCACACCAGACATGTCAACGATATGAATTAATGAAAATTTGCTTATCATTGTAGGCCTATATCTAAATTTGTGCCTACGACATCTTTGTAAAACTTCAAAAAAATAACTAAAAAAGATGCAGCAGCCAATGAGGACGACCCAACCTCCACGGACAGACAATAACTACTCAAGATTTTTCTTTAGCATAATTTTCGGGACAATTAGGGCCGGATTGGGGATTCAAGAACACAGCTTATATTTCGGGACTGTCTCTCACCATAGATGGCCGGTGTCTGGTCTATAACTCCTGCTGGTTGTATGTGAATGCGTATGTTGGTGTGGATCACAGGATCTTCATTACCTAAGTGCTCTTCGCTCTGATTTAATGTTCAGCACCTCTCTGAACAAACTTCTGGACGTGCTTTATGACTCTCGGGACTTGTTTCAAGTCGAGGTTTTGAGAGACCAGGGATCAGAGAAGCGGTAACGAGCAGAGATGCAGATCATGTTATGCTGAACACAGAGGCTTCAGCATTTATATATGTTTTCCACTATTTACTATAATATATACTATGGTTTCTGTTTATCTACACTTACAGGCTGCATTTATTTAATATTAGACTATATACTTTTAAATTTAAAATTAATATTTTCTATTTTATAGTGCACATCTTTATATGTTGATATTTATGATGTAAATAATAAAAAGTCTGACTAATTCAAAAATAATTTCATGATGAAATGGTTTGAATAAAAATCTGCTATATTAAGTGCCTTTTGCGATAAAATAATATAAATTAGGCCTGAGAATGTTAACGCATTCAAATATTTTTTTATGCTTTCAGTAACCAGTGAAATAATTTTAATAAATAATTTTAATAAAGGGTTTAATCTATTTTTACAGCCCTAATATAAAAATAGATTTACAATTAAATTGATATATTTCTCTCTCTCTCTCTCTCTCTCTCTCTCTCTCTCTCCTCTCTCTCTCTCTCCTCTCTCTCTCTCTCTCTCTCTCTCTCTCTCTCTCTCTCTCTCTCTCTCTCTCTCTCTCCTCTCTCTCTCGATAGACTCGTTCCTGTACTATCAGATACTTTACCTTCTACTCTGCAAATCCTCTTCAGAAGAGCCTGGTCTTGTCCTGTGTGTGTGTGTGTGGTGTGTGTGGTGTGTGTGTGTGTGTGTGTGTGTGTGTGTGTGTGTGTGTGTGTGTGTGTGTGTGTCTCACCGCTGCCTGCATATCTGCAACTACTGGTCTAAGACTGGGTTACCCAGCTCAGAGACCTCTGCTGTTTTACCAGCTAGTTATCCACTTCTGTGTGTACCAGTTCTGACGGCACACTGCTTTTGTTTCCTTTTCTGTTTGCCTTCGCTCTTGGGTTTATCCTCTGTTTATCATGACATATATTTACGCATTTGGTATATTTCTTTAAATGCACACAGTCACCATATCACCACATTAATATGTTCCACAAATATAAAAGTAACCTATCCAAATGTGTTTTTCTTGATTTTTTGAACAATATTTCTAATTGTTTTATTATTTAAAACCTAACAAATGTATTTTTGTAAAGTGTTTGGTCGTGAGAAGTGTATTTCCTTACAATAAATAGCTTGCTTTTTAAATTGAAACCAAAGACATTTATACATTTTTAAGTGTCTTATGTGTTTATAGCATTCAATTTTGCCAAATGTTTCCACATGAAAAAAAAAAACAGGTTACTCTTTATTTTGATGGTAAATAACTTTGCAACTACGTACTCTCATTAGAGTGTTAGTAGAGTATTAGTAGACTGGTAGGGTTAGAATAAGTTGACTTGTAGTTGTAAAGTTACTTATGGTCAGTATAATGTCTGTTGGAGGAGCATCACAATAAAGAGTTTATTTAGCAGATATTACGCTACTAATCCTCTAATGAGAGTTAGCTGACATGTAGTTGCAAAAATTAGTATAATATATGGCCATCAAAATAAAGTGTTGCTACCAAAAAAGAAAAACCCATGGAAGCATTATACAATCTGTTTCCTCCTTTACATGTGTATCTGTACATCCCCGTATCTGAAAGAAAGGTCAGCGTATGTGTAATAAGTGTAATAAGTGGACAGATGGTGAGCAGTAAATGCCAGTGCTGCTGAAACTCCTGCAGAGCCGTTACACACACACACACACTACTCAGATCCTTTACAACATCCGCCCAAAAGGCCCCCTATCACGGATGAATACTTTATTTCTGAGATTTAACCAAAGAAATTGAATATGCTTTTCATTTTCCCACAGTCATTTGATTGTTGAAAGCCGTGTCTGTGATTATTCCCCGGAGTCTCCGCTCTGTCTCGATCTCTTATCACTCGAAGTCATGCAGATATCAGCCATCAAACACTGTCCATTCATAATCCTGAGCTGGCACACTACAGCTAAACTACAGTTCCCAGGATCCCTCTATACACGCTTAATAAATGATTATGATTTTAACGGTAAAAAAACCCTGAAACGGTAAAAATGCTAAATCTGTTAATTGGTTAACAGAAATGTCCGTAGTCCGTATTATATACGGTGAATAACTGTGAAAGACCTTATCGTACATTTAATGTAAATTTACAGTTTGTGGAAGTGAAAAATAACAAGTCATTGTATAATTTACAGAATAAAAAACATTAATTGACCATTACCAGGATGGTGTTTAGTGTTTGTGTAAATCACACTGCCAGCTTCTATATATTAGTATTAACTTTCCAGTGGAAAAGCTGCTTGAGAAGAGCTTTGATTGATCATGTGACTCTCATCATCTCTGTGATTGGTGGTTGTCAGTGTATTACAATGGTACAACACAGATATTAGTACTTCAGTAGGTCGGTAAATTAACATTTTATCAGATAGCGAAATACGTTTTTTTACTGTAAATTTAAGTTAAGTCTGTAAAACCTAAAATGTTGCCCACATATTTTTTTACGGTAAATTTCTGGCAACCAGCTGCCAGTTTTTTACCGTCAGTTTTGCGGATTTTCTTTTTTACAGTGGGAATTTCCTCGAGTTTCCAGTTCATCCTTTCCAAATGGAAGAGAAACATCCTGTCAGTGGAAGGTGTTTTATCAGGCTGTCTGAGGAAGTCATTACGCTGTGAGTTTTCATCAGTCTAATGATGTTTTCATGCTTAAATCAGGCCTCATTTACGGCAACAGAAGTGATGCAAATAACAACTGCAATACGCATCTTTCCAGCACTGCAGTTCTGGGAAATGAGGAACAGTCGAACAAGGTGTTGAAACGTTGTGGCGTTTTATGGGACAGTGTCAGTGACTGAGGAAGAGCTGTCATTATGTTCTCGTCCCTCGGGAACAAAACACCGGGCGGTTTCCTTTCGTTTTCCCTTTCGGCTCGCAGGAACAACATGTTCGAGAGACGGATGCTCCGGTTTTTTCCCTCTCGCTGAGTTTTCCCTCCGAAAAGTTAACAAAACACAGCAAGCGAACTGGTGTGATAATCCCACACAGGATCAGATCAAGCAGAAAATGTGCAATGCTAAACATCTACATTAGCGAAGCCGTCAGCAGAAGAAACAGCTTTTTTACATTTCCTTAAGCACAACTGTTGTGCCGTATATGCTTTCCAAGAGCTCTGTGTTTGCAGAAAAGGCAATGTGGACGGGTGGGGTGGCGTGAGGGGGTCGAATACACCAGCTGGGCCCAGAAATTGAATATACAGCTTCATTTCATGTATTTTTTTTTTTTTAAGTTTTACTGAAAATGTTTACCGTGGCAAAAAAAATCCTGCTTGGGTTTTGGGTTTCTGGTAATGTGTCCTGATGACGATTATGAAAGCAGAAATCCAATAGGAAAATAATGAGTAAATTAAGGTGGGGTCGATAATGTTTGCTCCAGTGTGACGCAGGCCTGCTGCGTGTGTTTGCTGGTCAGTCCCGAGACCCTCATCCCTAATGTCACATATTGAGCTGTGCCTCTCGCAGCAATCTCAACCGCCTCCTCTGTGGGTTTACACCGGACTTCTTTAAAAAGAAAAAAGAAATAGCAATTTATGTTTGGCCCATGACTGTTCCCCCGCTCTCACTGGCCCGCTGTAGTTTTGCTAATTCTATCTTTCTTCGCTGAATGTATTCAGAAATCTGTTATTGCTTGGGCTTGCGGATTCATAAACACTTTGCAATTTTTCTTATTTTTTTTTTTTGGACGTGATGTTTAGCCACTGGAATGATGTTCATCTTCAGAGAGTAATAAAAGATTGAGTATGTTTATATTGATGCCCATTTCTGACACGTACGGTAAGAAAAAATAGATCATGCTTTGGTAAATTATAATTATAAAAAAAGCAAAATAATAATAAATATAATAATACATAATTAAAATGATATTAATAAGTTAAAAGTATTATGACAGAGAGTGAAACGGACATTAAAACATAATTATGATATTAAAAGTCAAAATTGTCACAAAAATTCAAAATGATGAGTTTATAATGAGATATTAAGTCAATTATTACAAATGATGGGATACTAGGTCAGAATTATGAGATAAAAAGATCAAATTATGACAAATTATGACATTAATTATACATTATGAGATACTAGGTCAGATAAAAAGAGAAAAGAGAGAAAAGTATGAAAAATGGCATTAAAACATGACTTAAAAAGTCTAAATTATTTAATAAAAAGTAAAATTTATGAGATAAAAAAGTATAAATTATGAGATAAAAAAGTTAATCATGAAAATGTCTAAATTATGACATAAATTAACAAAAAGTCAAAAGTATGATAGAAAGTGAAAAATGGCAATAAAAACATAATTACGACTTAGTCTAAATTCTTACATAAAGTCGAAGTTATGAGTTAATTATGAGACTAAAGTCAAAATTATGAAATATAAAGTCAGTTATGACAAACATCAAAGTTATGACAGATTATGACATTAATTATTATAGATTATGTGACAAGTCAGAATTATAACATAAAAAGATGAAATGCCAAATGATGTCATTAATTATAAATTATGAGATACTAAGTCAGAATTCTGAGATAAAAAGTCAAAATTATGACATGCAATAAAAAACTATTTTAACAAAAAAGTCAAAAGTATGACAGAGTTAAAATGGCATTAAACATAATTATGACATGAAAAGTCTAAATCGTTACATAAAAAGTCAAGGTTATGAGAGTAAAATCATGATATATTGACGTTAATTATTACAAATGATCAGATACTAAGTCAGATTCATGACATAAAAAGTCAAAGTTAAATGATAATAAAAAGTCTGAATTCTGAGATAAAATCACAATTACTGAATGACAAAAATGCATAAATAATGACAAAAATTTGTATGATTTGCTATCTCATAATAATTTTTTTATGTGACCAACCAACCATAAATAAATAAATAAATGACTTGCAATCCTTACTGTTTAAATTATAATCTAGATTTACAAAAAGTAACTTTTTTTCTTACTGTATGTGGTGAATATGGCCATAGATTGAACTCACGGGGCCCAGGACAACGTTTAATGGGCGGGGGGCCAAGATAATGATTTAATGTTTTTTAATATGCAACTTAAAACAATATATGTGTTACTCCACAAATCACTTTTATCTAATGAAATCAAAAAATCCTCCAAACTGCTCAAATTGGATTTTCACAATGATAAGTCTGAATAAATGCATTGAGATAGTGGCAACTATGATCAAGAGGATAATTAAATGTGAGGGGCGTCTTATATTGAAACAAAGTGAGATCTACACAAACATATCCTTAAAAAGCAAAGCAAAAGCACCTGACTGTGGCCATGCAAGTGTTCAGGCCCTCAGCGCCCCGGGCTCCAGTCGGACCAGGGTCACGACCCGGACACCAACCCAGTCACGGACGATCCCTGAAAGCCCTGCCCTCAGTCCCGCGGCCTGCGTGTAAAGGGTCCCTCTCCAGTGTCCGCGGCCGGCGATTTGTCCTTGTCTAATTACGGCAGCGGGCCGGCTCCGCATGCTGATGAGTAATGGAGCGGGCCAGCGGGGGGGGGTTGCTGGACGGGCCGGCACAGGGTGATTTGTGGACCAGGCGCTCTGTCATGCGCTCGGGCCCATTTGTCTTGTTGAGGCAGAGGAGAGTGGGCCGGGGGGTGAGGGGTGCGCGAGCGGGGCGCTCCTGAGCAGAAAATAGTTTAAGATTACTTCCCATTTTACGGCGCTTTACACTCTTGCTTCGCCACACGTTTGGAGCGCTGATGTGAAATATGACAGGAGCCTTGACGCGCGCGCTCGTCTCCTCGGCGGGCCAGGCTGTTTTTGTCTTTGTCAGTGTGAGGAACGCTCTGATGTGTTGATCTGTTGATTCACACGGAGGCCAGGACACGGTGTGTGTGTGTTTTTTTCTGAGCTGTCCGTCAGAGACGAGTGAAATCAATAACGCCTGACCCTTGGCGTCGCTGGTTTGTGTTTGTGCCGGAGAGAGTGTTAAGTGAATCTATTTTTAATACGGTGTTCATTTGACCTCGCATGATTGATTTTCAAACGTAAAGCTTCCTAAATAATTTACGATTGTAGATTAATATTTCAAAGAATTTTAGGTAACGCTTTATTTTACAGTGTACATATGTTACATGTACTTACCGTTAATAACAGTAAATTATGCATAATTACATGCAACTAACCCTCAATCTTATCCTATCCTAACCCTATTTAGTTACATGTTGTTGATTAATATTACCCATAATTACACTATAACAATGACACCTTAAAATAAAATTTAACCAAATTTTATCTTATTTATTTCAGTACACAGTTTAGTTGCCTCGTTTTTAAATGAGGGATTGAACAAAGAAAAGGAAAGACTCAGGATTATTTTCGGTGGTAATCAACACAACGGCTGTCGATTGAGGTTACCTGGTATTGACCCTGCAATATATATATTTTTAAGTAGACTCAAGCTGATTTAAAGTAAGAGTACAGAGCTACATATGAGAGTTGAGTCGAGTCAAGACTGAGACCAGAAGAGATTCAGACAGTGTAAATAAGCTTTCCTCTGGGAAGTCTGGTCAGTGTCCCGAATACACAGCCCGGATCAGACGAGCGAGTCGGCACAGGCCACAGATCATCCGCAGTGTTGAGGCACTCCAGGCCATGAAGATACTGAATACTACAACACTGCTATATGATGAACATATAGCTCAGATAATCTGCTCTTGGAAGAATTTAATGAGAAACATTTGAGTTCATATTGAAATCTTTCTTTGAACAGTATGAGATATCCGAAGATCTGAGGCTCTGTTTACAGCTGGTGTTAAGATCGGTCAATCGGATCACAAGAGGACGACTATACAGGAGTAAACGGGTCTAAATCATTTTGAGCTTGTTGACTTTCCAACACTTCCAGAAAACACATTCGACTTGCTTAGTTAAACCTGATGTGGTCAAATGTGTTCAAACAGCCACAAAAGAGCTTCTTCTCTCCGTCTACTGAACTAATGCGGGAACATTATGGGAAGAGCTCGAGCCAGATACGCGGGGCTTGTTTGAAGATGAAAAACATATCAAGCACAATATTCTCTCACCATTCCTGATGTCTAACACACACTCACAGTGTTCGGCTGGCCTTGTGTCTCTCAGAGCAGAAACTAAAGCTGATGCTCTCCGTGTGTTTCCCATCGTCTCCGGTCGAGTTCGTATGTAAATTACATGAGCTTATTTTATCCATCAAAAGATCTGAAAAAGCCCAACATTTATAGACCCTTCCCTTGAAGAAATCAGGACAGAAGTGGTTGAAAGTGGACAAAAAGGGTAACGGGAATGTGTCTCCCTCGTCCACTTGTGATCCGATCGACCGAAACACTCTTAATACCAGCTGTGAACAGGGACATTATGGGAACGCAAACGTGAGATTGCGGGAGCCTTTTGGGTGACCATCAGGGTTTTCATTTCACCGTCTCCTTGACCAGCACAAGTTGAATCTCGTTTCTCAGTTTTTTACAAGCACACTAGAAGACCCTCCCTTAAAAGCCTGTGGAAAAACTCTGATCAGGGGCCATGTCTCCATAACTCCTGTATTGATTTTCGGGACTTTTTCCTCTTTCACCCTGCTGCTCCTTACCTTTTTTCTTTTTTTCGAGTAAATAAACACCAGATTTGTCATGTGCGTGTCGGTGGAAAGGGATATAGGGGCTACTAGGCCCGGGTCAGGTCTGGGTCAGAAATGATTCATACCACCATCTTATGGGTGGAGAGCTGGAGGCTCAGCCTGTGGCACTCCTCTCCTGACCCCAAATCCCAGAGCCGCTCCGGTGCTAAATCACTTCCCGTCAGCTGGCGTCCGGGACAATGCAGCCCATCACCTCGCCGGCTGCCTTTCCTCTGTTGTTAGTGCCGAATACGTGGCTCAGGCTCGCTGTACGCCTGAACGCCGCCTCCCGGGATGGCTTCCAGGACGGGCTTTCGGGCATGGACTTTTCCAGAGCAATCCAGACCTGATGACAGGGACTAACCCAGTCTTCCAAGAATCACCATTGTTCAGCGTGCCGGCTGGAAAACAGAGGCGGTGTTGAAATTCAAGAGAGACCTTTGGTGACAAGAAGTCTTAATCTATTTGGTTGTCTTCTCCCGGATATTTCATCTCGGGAAAAACAGGTTGATTGTCCTTTTGAGCACCTCTTATCACTTCTACTTCTTAAACAGCTTTCCCGTATTCCCGGTTTTTCTGAGCACTTGTTTTTTTAGAGTTGGCTCTGGAAGGCCAATCTATCATGTCTCCTCAGTGGCAGGCAGATCAATATGTCAGTACCCAAACACCACAAACATGCTGTTATGATAATGTTGGCAGTGATCGCGTTACAGCGCAGTGAGCATAGGATCGAACCTCGGCTGTCAGAAGGCCTGACGAAAAGCATGAATCACTATTAGAGGGACTGCGTTTCCCCTCATCTCTTTCTATCCCCCCTGTTTCTGCATGTGTGTGAAATGCAACATTTACAGCAAACATGCAGACTTTAAAATATCCATTCATACACCACACACACACACACACACACACACAACACACCACACACACACACACACACACACACACACACACACACAACACACACACACATGTATAAAATAGTACACTAGACAACAGCTCATTTGGAGGGACCCTCTTTACCTTTTTAAATACAGATTTCTGGTCTTACTTCAAATAAAAAACTGGTTTACTGGTTAGGTTTACTTTTGGGTTTACTGGTTATAGGTTTACTGGTTTACCTGGTTACTGGTCTATTTCAAAATATAAAACTGGTTTACCTTCATCTTATTTTACATGAAAATATTTGGTAGTTTGGGGACAAATTCTCACTATTAAGCATTTATACTTATTAGCTTGCATATTAGCATGTTGGCTGTTTATTGGTACTTATAAAGCACATATTAATGCCTTGGGTTAGGGTTAGGGTTGTTCACTTGAATCTCAAACTGCATGCCCATATTCTACATCCCTCAAGCCCTACCTGATACCTGAACTTAACAACTGCCTTACAAACTATGCAGTAAATTCAGAGTTTATTGAGGCAAAAGTCATATTTAAAAGTGAATATGTGTTCCCCAAACTAAAGTGTGACCGAATATTATCCACCTCTGAAACAACTTTCTTTTATGGCTGATGTCACAAATATCTCTTGAAGTCTTTCGCTCCAAACACCTGTCTCCATTTTGGTATGTAACGCCCTCTTTTCACAATCCAGTACATTCCCAATGGATAAACTCAAGTTTTTTTCATTTTTTGTTAAGTATTCTGCTTCGCTCAGATATCTGTCAGTTCAAGAGTTTTAAAATGAGGTTTGAGCTGTTTCATGTTGACTTTAACCTCATTTAATTGCACTGTGAACTGAAGTGTGCCTTCAAGTATCGCTTCTGAGTTTATTAGCACTTACAGTTTTTTTCATTCGCTAACAAGCATTTGTCCAATCAGTTGTCACATTTTCAAAACTCTAAACACAGTTAGCACAGCATCGGTCTTTTGTGACCATACCATTCACACATTTCATGTCGTTTTCACACAATATGCAGTCAGTGAACACATTTCCACAATGCTTACATTTTCTTAACAGACAAGCTATACCTCCCAACAAAATAATGGATTGTTTTTGTAGTATTTACAAATGTTAACACACACCATCCCACAATAGCAAAAACAATATTCCAAACCTTAGATACAGTATAAAAACTTCTTGTTCTGCAATGAAATTAGTTCAAAAACAACATATTTATATATTTCAGCTGAAAATAAACAAACCATTGAATTATTGACACACAGCTGATTTATGTTGGGTAAACTGGGCCAACCACAACTGATTCCAGTCTGGCTCAGTCTCAGTGGCAGGGGTTATTTTTTCTATTACATTGACACTTATACAGTAAAAGGAGGACTTTGAGGAGCGATGTTTTTGGAAACAGAAACAGAAAAAGACAAACACTGTAATGTATGGACGAGGAAGAATAAGAGCAAGGGGTTCAGGGAGAAGAGCAGGCCCAGTGAGAGATGCAGTGAGAGATCCAGTGTGAGATCCAGTGAGAGATCCAGTGAGAGATCCAGTGAGAGATGCAGGAGCAGTGAGAGATGCAGTGAGAGATGCAGGAGGAGTGAGAGATGCAGTGAGATATGCAGGAGCAGTGAGAGACAAGGAGCAGTGAGAGATGCAGTGAGAGATGCAGTGAGAGATGCAAGAGCAGTGAGAGATGCAGTGAGAGATGCAGGAGCAGTGAGAGATGCAGGAGGAGTGAGAGATGCAGTGAGAGATGCAGGAGCAGTGAGAGATGCAGGAGGAGTGAGAGATGCAGTGAGATATGCAGGAGCAGTGAGAGACAAGGAGCAGTGAGAGATGCAGTGAGAGATGCAGTGAGAGATGCAGGAGCAGTGAGAGATGCAGTGAGAGATGCAGTGAGAGATGCAGTGAGAGATGCAAGAGCAGTGAGAGATGCAGTGAGAGATGCAGGAGCAGTGAGAGATGCAAGAGCAGTGAGAGATGCAGTGAGAGATGCAGGAGCAGTGAGAGATGCAGGAGGAGTGAGAGATGCAGTGAGATATGCAGGAGCAGTGAGAGACAAGGAGCAGTGAGAGATGCAGTGAGAGATGCAGTGAGAGATGCAGGAGCAGTGAGAGATGCAGTGAGAGGTGCAGTGAGAGGTGCAGTGAGAGGTGCAGTGAGAGGTGCAGTGAGAGGTGTAGTGAGGTGCAATACCAAGCGGTTTTATCCCAGGTGCATCGCCTTGGATAATACCAGATGTGATGTTGATGAAAACATGTGGCCTAACCCTGAAAATCACAGAGATTAGATACAGTAATTTTGTGCTTTTTTTAGTTTCCCCCCCCCCCCCTTTTTATCTGGGCTTTTTGCTGTTGCTTTTTTGTTCAGAATGCTCTTGTGTGTTTCATGGATATTTTGTTCATTGTAAGCAATACTGTAAAAAAAATTCTGTTCTATCATACCGAGTTTCTACTGCACCTCCTGTAGTAAACAGTAAAGGAGGTGAGATTGCTTTTGCTTTAAAAGATTGCTTTTGAATGTGAACATTACTGTACATGTGGACATACAATTCCCAACCAAGAAATTTAGTGTAAAAACCGTGGATTGCATGTTTTGCATGCAAATACCTATAAAACCGAAACATAAAAGTCTATGCAGTTTTTGTAATGTCAACAATAGCCAGTATTTTGAAACCTGGTGTACTTTGATTGACTGCATGTACTTTGTGAAGTGAAAACAAGTGTTATTCTTTGACAGAATAATTTCATTTTGAGTCAGATTTCCAGTGTTTTGGTAAAGTTAGTGTGTGCAGAGAAAGATGTGTTCTGTTTTGAAATGAAGAGTTAGTATATATTTAACAAAATGTGTTTTTGAGAAGAAAATTATCCATTTGGCCAATTGTGTTTTATATGTGTGAGTCTGTGTTAAGAGTTTAGAAAAAGTATCTGAAGTATGGGTAAGCGCTTGTTAGCAATTGAAAAAAACTGTAAATGTGGAATTCACTAATCAAACTGTACACAATACACATGTTCTTATCTGTCATTTTAATGAAGGTAATAATATTATAATACTAATCGAGGAGTTAGAGCTGATGATAACAGTTCCAGCAAACAGTGACATAGCCAGCGTTTACAACAATCTCATGGCATTTCGTAACTTTTACATTTTGGTGAATTGGTGGCTAATTTGTATAATTTTAAATGTGTACGGATTTATAGGATCTGCTTACATTCCAGTGGCAAGTGTGTTTAAGGGTGGGTCTTCATAGTTACTTTTTTTCCAATAATTGTACGTTTTTGTACGTTACATACGTTATATATTATATCAAAAAGGTTTACCATGCATCATCTTGCCTGGAGCGACAGTACTTGGAAATAAAGCTTCATATCTTTGAATCCATACGCAGTCAGCGTCATTTCTCTGAATAAATGTATTTCCTGATGTCTTTTTGTTGGCTAAAATACACTTATTAATATACTTTTTTACTAGCATGACAGTTTCCATATGAATAGAAACTGTTGTGTTTTTTTTGTAAATATTGTTCAGCTAATAGTTATCTTTGCTGCTGCTTTTTTAAATACATGCTGTTAATGAAAACACTGTTGAATCATTTACATTTACTAAATGAATAAAAACAGTATTATACTGTTTATAATTAAATAACCACAGTGATTAACTGTATGACATCTTACGTTGTATGCGCATGCCTTACAAAGCATAAATCTGTATCAGATTTCAAAAGAATCATTGTGACATTTGTAATACAAATTAGGTGTCTTTGATCTGAAATTATCATCTGATCGGATATTCGTAATGAAGATGAACGTAACTTTTAATAAGCAGGGGAAATTCCTCACTTTAAACAAATAACCATTTAAATGCTTAGAACGTTTGCATTATAAGAACATACAGAGATATAAAACGCTGTCTTGTTAGATAATGTTTTCTCATTAAAATCAAATGATGTCCTATTAATTCAAAAGAAAATGAGGGAATACCAATACAGCAACACAACTAAACATAGCGGTGACTGGACCCTGAATGATGAGGTAATAATAAAACTGTTCAGTGAAATTGAAAACGTTTTAACGTTGCTGTCCACCATCCTCTCGGACCTGTACACAGTTTTCAATAATTCTACAAATTTACAACAGAACTTGTTTGTTGTAGGTTATCAGTATTTAAGTAGGTATATCCTACCAAGCCTTTCCACTGGGGATTGGTCTATATCAGTTAAAATCAAAGTAAATTAGCTGAACTGGTTGGATTGATTAGAGGCATCATGTCAAGAGTGAAAAATCAATGAGTGAGCCGATACCAACAGCATTTCTCAAAGATTTATTGACTGATAATGGAGGCTACGTTAGCTAGCTGTTATAACTTTGCATGTTTAGTTGGATTAAAACGAACCCTTGTGCGATTGCTCTGTTAGTGCGGTTCATTTGAATAAGTGTGAACGCTGCCTTCTAAACATTGGTGCCACTAAACAAGAGGTTTAGAGAGAGACGCTAAAAAAGATTAGACTGGACTCAACTCAACATGGACCAAAGACATCTAAACAAACCAAAAACTGGACATGATGTCATAAGATGCAACCCTAAAAAGGACAAAATGCTCAACCATACCTGTTTTTTTCTCGTCGTTGCCCATCACAGTTCATTACAGGATCAGAACTGTGTCTCCTCACAGCAGATCTTCATTTGTGTGTGATGGAGGGATTCCTGACGCTGTTTTGACTCCTTTACACATTTTATAAGCTCTTCACAAATTCACGAGATGGTCAAAATACCATCATATGTAGCTACACACATACACTTTTTTAGCCCAGATTACAGCATTGTTCTGGATGTTCGGTAAGTTCCGTCATGAAATATACGCAATAAAAGCCGACCAATTAGGTTGTGAACATCTCCATATTCCTTTAGGTTCAGTATCTTTAGGTTCGGTGTTAAAATGCCAATGTGAACGCTAAGCGGACCAGGACTAAATGTTTTTACTTTTGGTCTGGACCAAATAAACGAAGTGAACCGAAATAAAAGCTCTAGCGCAAAGTTCTGCCAGGAAGACTCAAATGTTACGTCACTCATTACTTTCTGGTCTATCCAATCACTATCTAATACTTGGAGTATAAAAGATTGTTACTTACACATGTTTGAGTTTGCAGATGATAGCGCAAACATTCACCTCCATCCTCCCCACTACCACCGGGATGGTCCCTGTACACACCTCCTCGGGAGTATCATCTCATTCTCATCTTCAGGCAGGATATGCAGGATCCGCTACCCTCTGAATGTGAACTATGGATGGGGCCTGCACTAGAACTTTACCATCAATATTGTTGTTTTCATTTTCTGGTCTATTAATCAATAAATGTCATTGTGATATCATCTTGCCCTCCGAGTCTTTCTGGCAGAACTACAAGTGTGTCTATCTTGGCGCTCATATTATAGGTCAACATGGTAATTAGTTTATTGGATGTAGCCCAAAGTGGACTATTAAACAGCTAGGTTGAGATGGTATACCAGATTGACCTTGACCTCATCGGCTATTAATCTAACTGCTTAACCATGAGGAATAACCCTACTTACTGTATTCCTAATTTTGAGAAGTACTTTTCTGAAAAAGTGTGATTAGTTGAGAATGCAAACAAACAAAATTACGAGCTATCGAGCATCCGACTGTCAGATCTGTTTCTGTGTCTTGTGCTCTGTGGGACTTTGTGGGTCTTTGATTCCGCTGTCCCATGACAGAACGAGCGACCCATAATGGATCCAGCAGGGAGAATTACGTGTCTCCATCAAGGAGATCGCTGCATTGAGGATTATGCTCTGGATTTTATTGAGTTGGCTAATTTGAGCAACATGAGCAAGGAATGCCTGACGAAATTCTTTCATGGAGGGCTGTCTGAACCGATCAGCTCACTCATACCGTTTTGGGACCTTAATTGGACACTCGAGTATTACATATATCTTGCACTGCAGTTGAGCGGCTCTGCACTTACTATGGGAGTCGTGGAGGAGCAAGGCGGCACTCCCACAGTAGCCTTTACCCCAGAATTAAGAACCGTCATGGCAGCCAGGCCAGAGCTTCCAGCCATCATGACCGCCAAGTCAGAGCTCCTGGTAGCCATGATCGTTGCCGATGAAGACATTAGAGAGGTCCATAGGTATTTGAGACTGGCGTCAAGCCTGGAAGACACGCTGCTTTGTTCAGTGTGAGCAGCTGTGTCTCTGCGGTGGGGTCAAGTCTGGAGGTTTCAGCCAGGATGGCCGCACGCCTGAGCCCTCCGTCAAAATGGCTATCGCTGCTTATAAGCCCGCTGCCGGCTAGTCCGGAGGCCTTCCCTGAGCCCGCTGCCAGTCCGGAGGCCTTCCCAGAGCTCACTGCTGGTCCGGAGGCCTTCCCTGAGCCCGCTGCTAGTCCGGAGGCCTTCCCAGAGCCCGCTGCCGGCCCGGAGGCCTTCCCTGAGCCCGCTGCCGGTCCGGAGGCATTCCCTGAGCCCGCTGCCGGGTCCGGAGGCCTTCCCTGAGCCCGCTGCCGGTCGGAGGCCTTCCCAGAGCTCACTGCTGGTCCGGAGGCCTTCCCAGAGCTCACTGCTTGTCCGGAGGCCTTCCCTGAGCCCGCTGCCGTGCCCAGAGGCCTTCCCAGAGCTCACTCTGAGCTCTGGGTCTCCGGAGGCCTTCCCTGAGCCCGCTGGACCCAGATGCCAGTGAGGTGCCCTTCTCAGAGCCCGTTGCCGGTTCGGAGACCTTCCCAGAACTCACTGCCGGTCCGGCAGGCCTTCCCAGAGCCTGTCGCCGGTCCGGAAGCCTTCCTAGAGCCCGCTACCGGTCCGGAGGTCTTCACAGAGCTCACTGTGAAGTCCTGGAGGCCTTCACTGAGCCCGCCGCCAGTCCGGAGGCCTTCACTGAGCCCGCTGCCGGTCCGGAGGCCTTCCCTGAGCTACCCAAGCTCCTTCCCCTGCCGGGACCGCCCTGGCCCTGGCCCTGGCCTCAGCTGGGATGCTGGAGCCTGACTGGGGCCATCCCACCAGAACTTTGCTGATCCCCCGAGCTGCCGGCTCCGCCCTCGTCCCCATCCTGCTTCCACTCTGCGTTCCTGACCTTCCATCCCTCCCCCTGTTCCTCCGTCGCTTCACCTCCCTCGAGACTGGTTGTGGAGCGTCTGGAAGCCATTCTTTTGAGGGGGGTAATGTCGGATCTGCTTCTGTGTCTTGTGCGGTACTTTTATGTTGTAGTTTATTTGTGCCTAGTTTATGTGTTCTTTCCTGTGTCCTGTTTCCTGTGGCCAGGTTGTAGTTTTGTAGTCTTTTCCAGGTTCATTAGTTTGCTCCAGGTGTGTTATTTTCCCTTGTTAAGCTTTGTTTAAATAGCTCTTGTTTTCTCTGGTTCTCTATTGGTTGTGTTTGATGTCATGCAGGTTTCTCCAGTTCCCTGTGTTTTCTTTGTTTTTCTCAGTGTTATTTTGTTCCTGACTCCTGTTGTGATTGTTTATTTTCATTAAAATCTCCCTGCATTAGGATCTCTAATCTCTGCCTGCCGTCTTTGATTCCCCCGTCCCGTGACACAGACAGAGACGCCATAGTGTTTTATAATGAACTCAACTGATTGAGTCAAAACCAGGATGGAAAGAATGTTATGGATGAATAACTGGATAAAAACATGATTATATAAATTATCCCTTCAATGAGAGGAAACAATGCTTTTAAACAGGCCAGTGGCTGTAGCCTATTTTTATGATGGCCTTGCTTTTAAGTAGACCTCAATGTAATTTCAACAAGGTTTCATCAGCCCGGCCAGGCTGTTTGTTGCTAATCTGATATGTTTTTCCCAAACACCTGCTACGTCCCTCAGACAGTGAGCAGTGTACCTCCCCGACTAGATTGGAGATGAATTTCAGTTAATGCACGCATTTAAACCCAGCAAAACAATCACACTCACCGCAACGCAGCTAGCGGAGGTAAAGTGAGTGGCGCTAGGCTAGTCTCCCGGGCTCGTGTATGTCTCCTCGGCCTATGTCAACAGCCGTTTAACCCGCTAGACTGGAACCCGATCCACCCCAGGCCTCCAGCTCATTAACCTGAAATACCGTGGATTGGTCCGCGAGAGTGTGGCTCCAGTTACTGCGCTAATGTTATTTCACCACTAACATCAAAGCCAGCGGATGTTAGCGTGTTGGACAAATAGCTTGTGCTATTTGCCCTAATAGCCAGTGGTGGTGATGTGTGTATGTTGTGTTTAAGTAATGTGCTCTTTTGTATGTGTGTATGAAAGGGAGGGATATTATTCGAGTTTACAGGATGCAATTTTCTTTAATATAAATGTCCTAATCTAATTTAGCGGCAGGCGCGCGCTTTAGCTCCCAGCACTTGCCGAGTGTGTGTTTCTGCTGACTATCTGCTTTGGCAATTTCCACGGATGAGTGGCTCTCTGGGAGTGCATTATGCATCACTCTCACTTGCTTAAAGATTACGTGTGCGCTGGAAAGGCATTACACAAACAAGGAAATATGCCTTTGATTAAAATATCTTTTATCTTTTTATTGATTAAAAGGCACAGTCTGCCCTCCTTCTGGATCTTATGTTTTTATTACCGCTGTTTTTTTTAATATTTCTAGTCTGTTCGCCTAATTGGTTTTATCTCCACTAGAAGGACGCGCTTCTGAGCAATACAGTATGGTGTGTGCCACACTTCAGACTTAAATAAATATTGTTCAAAAACGCATATCTGAAAGCCAATTTTTTTAGCCTTTGTAGTACTTGACATATGTTTTAAATATAAAAATCTGCAATAAGATCTCCAGTAAGCTAGCCTATTTCTCATCAGGGCCATACATTGTGTGTTTAGCTTTTTGCTGCTGGTTCAGACCTGCTTCTGTGGCAAGTAAATTGTGCCTTATAAAGGCTGCAAAGTACTAATTATATACAAAGTATAAGGTTTAAAAAAAAGAAATACAACAAAAAAAAATTATGTTTTGTTCCATTGTGAAAAAGGAGTGTGCGTAATCGTTTTGAATGTGCACTTGTTGTGTACTATAATTCTTAAAAGTATATCTTTTCAATACTTGCAGATAGGGTTGCCATGTCTGTGCAATGGTCCAATGGCCAGTCAAAAGTAGCTTAAAAAATACCCCAATGCGACTTTCGCCATCGGGCGGCCGAATTCTCCACTGAATTTGTACGTCTGGGGGTGTTTTGGGAGTGTTGGAGAGCCGAAATCAAACTTACGGGGTGGAAATCAACCCTTAAATCAACAACTTAAAAGTAGCACAATTCCACGGGAAAACTTGCAGATTATATGAAATAAAAGGCAACTTAAGTGTATTTAAAGAGAGCACATGACTGTTTCTAAACACACTGAAGCACACATTTGTATATTGGTATAATGGTATATTAAAAGTTCATTTTAAGTATATTTTAAATCATTATGTTTTAATAATCATGCTTTTAAAAAGCACACTTCTTATCATTCTAACTGTGTTCAGTCTGTTATTTGATCTAAAATTTAAAGTTAATATATTTTAAATGTACTAGATTGCAAATTCATCATTACAAATATGTAACTACAAGTATATTTTAATATCTGACATATGAGTTTCTATAGAAATGGCATTAAAGTATATTTTAGTTTACCACAAATGCAAAGACAATTTTACCACAAATTTCAAAGACAATAGAAGTAATTTTAGAAGTAGTAAGTTCTATTAATTGCATTTAATGTAAACTATATAGATTTTAATTATAAATAACATGCAATTAAGTGTTACTTAACTTAACTTAAAGTTAAAGTTAATTACAATTACTGAATTGTTATTAACTTAACAATTAAGTTAATAACTGGATGCTTGTGCTGTTGTTTTCCTTTCCAAAATGATGTCACTTCCTGGAAGATTATGTAATTTAAGGAATATTACAAATGACTAACATGACTGAGAATGATACCTACTAAAAAACCAATGTATTGATTAGAAATATTGATTGTCTATATGGTGTTTTAATATATTTTTAAGACAAAACATGTACAAATTCATAAGTTAACAGCATTGCCAACCCGATCTCATGAGTAATTCGTACGAATTTGTACGAGTGGCTAATTCGTAACAATTCATACGACCTGACTCGTACGAATTTGTACGAATTTGTAGGATTTTTGCTACATCGTACATATTTTACGAATTCCAAATTCGTATGAATTCATACGAATGACCTAGCCTGGCTAACGCCAGACCCAATTCTCGTTGAGACTTGGGTCTGGGAACCACATGTACATTTTCTCGTATTTGAGGCGTGGTTTACGAATGCCCGGCGCTGTTTATTGGGTGCTAAGAATGTCTATCAAATGCTCATAGCCAACATATGTCGTCATCGTCTTGCTGTTCCCTCCCCGTTCTGTGATCCCGTTCTGTGATTGGTTCCTCAAATGAGGCGAAAAATCTGGCCATGGTATCCAGACTGCCTTTCAGCGTGAATTGAATCGCGCTGCGGTAAGGCAGTATGGGGAAACCCAGGCTAACGAATGACCTACCCCTGACCCCGCCCCTAAACCTACCCATCACGTGGGTTTAGACAAATCGTACGAATCCGTACGAGTAAGGTCGTATGAATTCGTACGAATTAGCCACGTTTTAATCATTCGTACAAATTCGTACGAATTTGTTGTGAGATAGCGTTGGCATTGCTGAGTATTTTCTCTTTAAAACTGCAGTGAACCAAAGACAGTCTCAAAAACAGTTTGAAATCGCTGGTTTTCTGACGTCACAAACGACCTTGTAACCAATCAGATCAACGTGTGATCGTCAATGAGTGGATCTCTGAGCTGAGTGAGTGAGTGGAGGCGGGGCTCATTTGCATATTCATAGAACTGCGTATACTAAATGAGGGAAGGGTGTAGAGCAGGAGTTCTCAAAGTCTATATTCAAAGGTTTCATCAATGTCAAAGGTCCGGAAGGGGGGGGGGGGGGGGGGGGCTTGGATGGGGCATGAGCACACACGCACATTTGCGCACACACGTAAGGTCGCTTACGTCCAAAGTCTCAAAACTGAAACACGCGCGCGGATACTTTTACAGAGCGCTCGCAGTGCAGAAACGCGCCCTCACGTGGATGGCATTCTGCGCGCGGGTCTCAAAACTCAAATTGAAACGCGCGCGCGGATACTTAAAAGGAGCGTTTAAACAGAGCGCTCGCAGTGCAGAAATGGCTCGCGTGGATGGCATTCTGCGCGCGGATACTGTTTTTTGGCCTCGTATACTGTGCGCGAGTTTTAAAACTCAAACGCCATATAGCTCTCTCCCTCACTGTCTAGCGCGCGCTACACGGTTTGGAGCTCGCGAGCTCTAGATTGCTGGGGATTTGAACTAATTTGCAGGCATCAGGGAGCCGCTATCAATGTGCGGGAGACTCCTGGAACTTCCGGGAGACTTGGGATATCTGTGAACGCATACCTCTCTTTCCAATCATCTTTGAAAACTCTATTTTCTTCATCAACTTTTCTTTTCCTGGACAATGACTGACATCCTCCACACCTTACTGCGGTGAAGTGTCGCGTTGCGCCCGATTACGTCAAAAGTCATATGCTCACTGGATGTCATGGCAACTAAATCACGGAGGAAAATATCTCGCCTTCGTTTTAATTTCGGACCATCTAAAAAAATAAACAAATGATTTTAACCAGCGTTTATCAAAGTAGGAAATCCACACTTTTAATCCCTTACACACAATTAGTGCTCTTGAAATGTGATATGGAGGCGGGTCCGGATTGAATTCCCTCCGGGTCCGGATCCGGACCGGAGTCCGGACTTTGAGAAGCACTGGTGTAGAGTTTCATTCAAGATATTTTAAGGCATTTAAGGATGAAATGATTGACTACAGGGGGACTTTAAAGTATGGAAAGTAAGAAAAAAACCTTGAATATTTGTTTTTAAATAAAATAATGTGTTTAAACATGACACAACATGACACACATGTTTACGTATGCTCAAACTGTCACAGAGTCAGCCACACCATCACAGCCCCAATCATCAGTCAATCACCAGGACCCGCCCACTCGTCCACAATCACCAGGACCCCCCCACGTCTTTCACAATCACCAGGACCCGCCCCCACATCGCTCGTTCACAATCACCAGGACCCGCCCACTCGTTCACAATCACCAGGACCGCCCACTCGTTCACAATCACCAGGACCCGCCCACTCGTTCACAATCACCAGGACCCGCCCACTCGTTCACAATCACCAGGACCGCCCACATCGTTCAAATCACCAGGACCCGCCCACTCGTTCACAATCACCAGGACCCGCCCACTCGTTCACAATCACCAGGACCCGCCCACTCGTTCACAATCACCAGGACCGCCCACTCGTTCACAATCACCAGGACCCGCCCACTCGTTCACAATCACCAGGACCCGCCCACTCGTCCACAATCACCAGGACCCGCCCACTCGTCCACAATCACCAGGACCCGCCCACTCTCGTTCACAATCACCAGGACCCGCCCACTCGTTCACAATCACCAGGACCCGCCCACTCGTCACAATCACCAGGACCCGCCCACTCGTTCACAATCACCAGGACCCGCCCACTCGTCCACAATCACCAGGACCCGCCCACTCGTCCACAATCACCAGGACCCGCCCACTCGTTCACAATCACCAGGACCCGCCCACTCGTTCACAATCACCAGGACCCGCCCACTCGTCACAATCACCAGGACCCGCCCCGCACTCGTCCACAATCACCAGGACCCGCCCACTCGTCCACAATCACCAGGACCCGCCCACTCCACATCACCAGACCCGTCACTCTCACAATCACCAGTGGGTGATTGTGTGATATAAAGTCGCAATAATCTAAAAAAAAAAAAAAAAAGGAAATTCTATGGCTGAAACAAGCTTCCATGAGGCTCTGAATACTTGTGAAATTCTACAGTATAAAAATGTATATATGGAGACATATTTAAAGGGGAATCGAAACGCAGGAATTACTCAACTGACTCACAATAACAAAGACATTCAAGTGGCATTCAAAGAAACCTTCCCACACTGAGCTGAAAAGCACGAGGAGGAGACACTGGCTGGTGTCTGAGGAAGAGAGATGGGCCATTTGAATGAGAACAGATGGAGATGTGCTCTTTAATTAACCCGACAGAATCAGGAGGCTGGAACCAGGCCTCAGCCCATGAATAACACCCGAGACGCCCGCGCAGGAGAGTTATCGGACTGTCCCCTCGCAAACGCCGCCTGAATCCCTTTCCCCTTGCGTGCTTGCTATTTTATTTCTCATTAGCGTGAGGCAAACTGCTGGGGGATGAAATTTGCTAACAGGAATTAAAAGTGCATTAACACATTGGGGAGTTTCATTTCTGCTAATAGTTTTATTAGTGCTTTGACCTTTCAGTTCATTAGAGGGGTTGATAGGGGAGAAAAAGAGAGAGGAAGGTGAGAGACGAGTGTTTAACACGCTGGGTTACGGCACCGGGAGTCCAGGGTGGCACAGATGTCATAAGACTTTATTCTAATTGTGATGCCCTATGTGTGTCAGATGATTAAAAAAAAAGTCTTTTGGACCCCATTAAGTCACTAAAGGTTCTGTAAGCAATGCTAGGCGTTCGAGAACTTCCGAGCTACCTCTGTATATTTATCTGTCAAGCAGAAGTATAGCTAGCGTCTGTTTTCAAGCGCTGTGTTGATCTCTTTTTTCCAACACAATCTCATGAAAGTGCATATCTATACAACCAATGTTATTTCTTGTGCCATTTATACAACAAAAATGTTTTTTTTTGCGGGCATATGCTACGCACTGAAAACCCCTTGGTTAGGATTAGGGATGGGGAGTGTGTGTGTATTACACACCATAAAGTGCGTATCATGCACAAAAAAATAATTTTGCCATATAAATGGCACGAGAAATAACACTGGTTGTATAGATACGCACTTTCATGAGATCGGGCTGCTTTTTTACCCTCTGCCGATGTATCCCTTTTAGGACGTGTGGCTGTGTAAGCCGTTGCTGACATATGAGACATTGTGAACATTTTGCTCCCCCAGGGCCGGCCCGAGGCATAAGCGAACTAAGCGGCTGCTTGGGGCCACCAGGGGCCCCCCCCAATCGAGTTTAAAAAAAAAAATATATATATTTTTAGATGACTTAAACAAGTGACATAAATAAATTAATGAATATGACTGAATGAATGAATAATTCAAGATAAGAAAATTCTGAATTTATGATCAATATACCTGCCTACAACTGCTGCTGTGTCTCAGCGTTTGTCATCCGCATAATCTAGACACCTCGCGCCTGCATAGACAATTTGTGCGCAACTGCGCATAGTCCCGGTATCGGTTTAAGTTGGAGAAAACAGCCGCAGGGGAACTTAACCTTCTAGGTGTAAGGGTAGCAGTTTGAATAAATAATAAACATAGCAGTTTGAACTCCTCTCCACTTTATTATACCACACATCAGATCACTAACTCCAAAAACCTGCGACACTCCAGTACCAAGTGCGCGCGAGCGCGACCCATTCCTATCTACGGCAAGCCCCGAGGGGAAAAATACATTGCATGCACACATACAACGAGCGCCAGTACAGAATTACCGGTATTATACTGCCCTACAAAGCAAAAAGGCAGTAACTACGCAGAGTGCAGAACAGAGAAAATGACTTTATTGTTATCATTTATTTGTTATGACTTTATTTGTTAAAATGACTTTATAGTTATCCTGTCATCCAGCCTAAGTAGTTGTAGATAGATTATTGGACATGTGGCTGTTTTGTTACTTTATATTAGCTTATTCTTTGTACATATCAATCCTCATATTTAATTTGATATTTTACCCCTATTTTGCAGTTACTGTATTCTTGCATTGTATTACTTACCAAAAATGTGGCACCCTATCAAGGAAAAAGGCAGTAACTACAGATTCTCCAAAAACAATTTTGCCAAAACTTGCTCTGGGTGTGTTAGACTGTATTTGAAATAATTGGAACCATTTGGGAAACATTTTTGTGTTGCGAAATAGTGTTGCGGAGCAGGCGTGTTACGGATACGTGGTGTACATTTTTAGTAATCAAAAATCATGTCTAATTCACTGAAATCATGAAACTTTTATTATAAACTATTATTAAACTTATACAATATTTTATACTATACGAAATTCTAATATATTAATTAAATTTATTTTAATCATATGAAATTAAACAAACATTTTTGGTCAAACAACATGCTGCACAATGAGCTTTAGCCTACTTTTATAATTAAAACATTGAAGAAAAATTGTGATTATTCCTTTAAAAAATAAAAAGTTTTAATCTTAATTTATTTGTTTAGTGTTAGAAGTTTTATTACATTGAGACATTTATAAATTTTACTGTACAACAGTAATATATTTCTGTCAAGTTAAACCGAACTTTTATTTTGACGGGTTGCCGTGAAGACCTTGAGTTTCTGTATTTATGACATGACGATAGTTTTTCTCAAATGAAGCGGTTAAATGCTCACAAAGTGACTATAAAGGGCGGATCTAGTTTGGTAGGGAACAATTAGGGAAAACACTGCATCTCAAGCAAAATTTGTGTGAAGTTAGAAGGGTGAAATTGCAAATGTTAAAACCGTCCCGTGTGTTCACCATGGCAACAGTAACTACACTGCGCAGTAACACGGTGATTTTTTGTGGGGTAAAACATAACAAGAATACAGTAATGGATGTTACTGTACTCTTGCTTTGTTTCACTAGGGCTTTTTGCAGTTACTGTACAAACGACTACCATTTTTCTCCAAAACGACACACATTTGAGATAAGATGTTTTGTCACATAACAAAGGATGCCTTGAATGTCATGAAAATGATAATAACTCATTTTTGACCAAAAATGCAGTTACTGCCTTTTTGCTTTGTAGGGCAGTATAGTAACAGACTTTGTTGGATTCTGTCATGTACAATCCAACAAAGTCTGTTACAGTAATAATAAAAAAGATTTTAAGGACAGTTACACTGTATTGAGACAGTTGAGAAATAATAATATTTTTAGTTTTCAACAATACTTGTCATTGTTAAACCCTTGTTCTTATTTTGTTTCTGATTTCTCAGTTTTGTCATTATTTTAGCAAATAATTTATTTTATATGTTTTGAGACAGTTTGTTTTAAGAAGTTTCAAAGAGTTAGTAAAAGGGTAAAGTAAAAGTTAAAACTTTTTTATTTAAGTAGGCATCTATTTTTTATTAAGTATTTATTTTGTATTAATACATAACCTCACTGTATTACATTTATAATGTATCATAATTGCGTGACATTTGTGTCAATAATCATCAAGCACAGGGGACTTCGCGTAGTGGAAGGGGGCCCCCAAATCAAATTCTGCTATAGGGCCCCCAAAAGGCTCGGGCCGGCACTGTTGCCCCCCTCCAAACTCATGGAAATCGCTATTCGTCTATCACACCTCAATGAAAACATGCAAAATTATTAACAGGCCTGAGAAGCCTTCTGATTGGCTAAACAAACAATATGACCGTGCAACCACTTTTTATACTGTTTGCTGTCACTGAGATCATCATGACATCTATTCCATAAAAATATCACTGCATCTTAAAACCAGCAAAACAAACCTCACATTTTTCAAAATCATATTTCTTTTCAGGTTTATGTGACAGGCACAGTTTCACCGGGAGCCGCATCTCATTGATGAAACTGCAGTGACACAACTGCATTTTGGATTGTCAAAAAAGTATTCATATAAAAGAATGCACAAATACAGTTTCATGGGCATTGAGAAAAAATTAGGGATGGTAAATTGAGGCAATGGCTGCGTCTGAAATCGCATACTCTCTTCATACTCTTCTACTCTCTCATCGTATTTATTTTGAATAAGTTCTGTAATTACTTCACGACGCTAAAAAAGTGTGATCTATATAGTATGAATGTAATTCGGATGTACTTTATCCACCATGTTGTCATTATCATGTGACCTACCAGGGTCAGTTATTGGTAATTGCTGCTGCTGCCGCTTCACCGCCAATCATAGATCCTCTCCCGTGGCCTTATGAGATAGTAAAGTGTCCATTGTATGAACACTGTTGGTTATTGCTGCTGCTAATGCTGTTATTGCTAATGCTGTTGGTAATTGCTGCTTTTGTTGGTAATTGCTGCTTGTGTTGTTATTGTTGCTGCTATTGGTAATTGCTGCTGCTGTTGGTTATTGCTGCTACTGTTATTTCTGCTGCTGTTGGTTATTGGTGTTGCTGCTGCTGCTGATATTACAGCTTTTATTGCTGCTGTTGCATATAGCTGCTGCTGCTGTTGGTTATTGCTGCTGTTGCTGCTGTTATTGCTGCTGTTGCTGCTGTTATCGCTGCTGCTGTTGCTGCTGTTATTGCTGCTGCTGTTGGTGCTGTTATCGCTGCTGCTGTTTCTGCTGTTATTGCTGCTGCTGTTGCTGCTGTTGTTGCTGCTGCTGTTGCTGCTGTTGTTGCTGCTGCTGTTGGTGCTGTTATCGCTGCTGCTGTTGCTGCTGTTATCGCTGCTGCTGTTGCTGCTGTTATTGCTGCTGCTGTTGCTGCTGTTATTGCTGCTGCTGTTGCTGCTGTTGTTGCTGCTGCTGTTGGTGCTGTTATCGCTGCTGCTGTTGCTGTTGTTATTGCTGCTGCTGTTGCTGCTGTTATTGCTGCTGCTGTTGGTGCTGTTATCGCTGCTGCTGCTGTTGTTGCTGCTGCTGTTGGTACTGTTATTGCTGCTGCTGCTGTTGCTGCTGTTATTGCGCTGCTGTGTTATTGCTGCTGCTGTTGTACTGTTATTGCTGCTGCTTTGCTGCTGTTATTGCTGCTGCTGTGTTGCTGCTGTTATTGCTGCTGCTGCTGTTGCTGCTGTTTTGCTGCTGCTGCTGTTGGTGTGTTATTGCTGCTGCGTTGGTGCTGCTTATCGCTGCTCTGTTGGTGCTGTTATTGCTGCTGTCTGTTGGTGCTGTTATTGCTGCTGCTGTTGGTGCTGTTATTGCTGCTGCTGTTGGTGCTGTTTGTGCGCTGTTTGCTGTTTCGGTGCTGCTGTGGTGCTAGTGTTGCTGCTGCTTATGTCCTGCTGTTGGTGCTGTTATTGCTGCTGCTGTTGCTGCTGCTGTGCTGTATGTGCTGCTGTTGGTGTTGTGCTGTTTGCTGCTTTTGCTGCTGTTGGTGCTGTTATCGCTGCTGCTGTTGGTGCTGTTATTGCTGCTGCGTTGGTGCTGTTATCCGTGTGCTGTTGTGCTGTTTGCTGCTGCTTATGCTGTTATGCTACTGTTTTGCTTATGCTGCTGCTGCTGTTCTGCTGTTGTTATTGGTGTGCTGCTGCTGTTGGTGCTGTTATCGCTGCTGTGTGCTGTATGCTGCTGTTTGCTGTTACGTGCTGCTGTTGGTGCTGTTATCGCTGCTGGGTCTTTGCTGCTGCTGTTGTGCTGCGTTGTGCTGTTTGTGCTAGTTTGGTGCTGTTATCGCTGCGGCTGTTTGCTGCTGTTGGTTATTGGTGTGTTGCTGCTGCTGCTTATATTACAGCTGTTTTTGCTACTAATTTTGCTTATTGCTGCTGCTGCTTCTGCTGTTGGTTATTGGTGTTGCTGCTGCTGCTGCTGCTGTTATTGCTGCTGTTGGTTATTGTTGCTGCTGCTGCTGCTGTTGGTTATTGGTGTTGTTGCTGCTGCTGATATAACAGCTGTTGGTTATTGCTGCTGCTGCTGTTATTGCTGCTGTTTGTTATTGCTGCTGCTGTTGGCTATTGCTGCTTTTGCAGAGAAAGTACAGGACTTGTAAGACATGCTGCTGCTGCACAAATAGCATACATGAATTACCCGTAGCAGATCTATAGAGGTTGATCTGGGGAAGGTGGAGGATTTCTGAAAGCGTGCTGCAACTGCTACAGAAAATGGTGACAACATATTTGAAGGTTGAGCAAGCAAGCTCATTGGTTACTGATACAGCATCCTGTATAAATCCTGTATAAATCCATAAATCCTGATGTACTTTGTACATCATAAGAAGGATGGGTCTACGCTAATATTAGTCTCTCTGTTTATCCCGACGTTTACCGCAAACCACCAGATTCAGGCCATATCCAGATCTGAGGAAGGACCATCACATGGACACGACGACAACGCATCCCTGAAGTGCCAGCCTCATCAACACTGAAGGCCTTATGGACATCTCAACAAACTCATCTCCACATCGGCTTGATGACTCCGACCCCCAACCAGATGAACTGGATAATGATCGTGAAAGTTCTGATCCCATCTGACTTCTGACCTATTATGCTGCCTAAATCATAATCATACACTGTTCGTTCGTTGGCCAAAGGAGGACTGAGCCTGGGTTCTCCCAAGGTTTTTTTCTCCATTCTGTCACCTGATGGAGTTTTGGTTCCTTGCCATTGTCGCCGCCTTCGCCATTGGCTTTTGGCTTGCTTAGTTGGGGACATTTAACATTTAACATTTAATTTTGGATTTAACAATGCTATTACAACTTTACTTTCCTGTTATCTCTGTAAAGCTGCTTTGAAACAATTTGTATTTAAAAAGCGCTATATAAATAAAGGTGACTTGACTTGACAGCATGAACCAACCAACCAACTGTGCCCTATAGATAACGATATGATTGCAAGGAGATTGAGTTAAGGACCCATCAACCTGTGCCATCTAGAGTTTCATGACAGAACTTTGTATTTCAGCCCTGCAAACACTAAGTATAAAAACTTCAGGAGTGCACTAGCATATATAGCAGAGCTAACAGACATTCACTAGGTTTTCATGGTGTCTGTTATATGAGATCCTTATTATATTAACCTCTAACTAATGATTTTGTGTTTACGTTTTCTCTCAAGGCTGTTTACATTGGCGAACACCCAGACAAGTTACAATGCAATTTGCTTTAGACTGTTGGAGGTAATTAGCACCTTAAAAAAATTAAATAACATTGACGTGAGGATCAATGAGCTTGATCTATTGTGAAATTAATCCTGCTATCGACAAAACATGGAAACCATACAATTAAAAGAATGAGAATAGAAAAAAGAGGTCTAGACTTGAGCCAGCCCAATGAGAAATAGGATGCTTTTTATCTCACTGGTTCAATGTGTAGAAATCCTATGAAAGCTTTAATTAATCCATGCATTATTAATGAAGACTGCAGTGAGAAGCTTAGGATTATATGCAAAGGGAAAGGAAAACACAATTAGTGATATCACCCTAATGATTTTTACATGCCAATGACCACAATGTATTTATTGGCAATCTGAACTAGGCTTAAATGGGCTTGTTTTGTCTATGGACATGTGTGTTTGTGTTGGGTGTATGAGTGAAGTTGTGTTTCTTAAGATATGTGTCCCTGTGGCCATTTTACAGTGTTTGGATCACTTAGTCTGATGGGGAAGTTAAGTTTGGTGTTTGAAGAAGTAAAAAGACAAATTAATTTTAAATGTGTGAAAAAGCTGTTTATATATACAGATGAACAGATGTTATCGGATAAGCATAATATTTATATGGCAATGCTAAAATGTATGTGCAATTGGATTTGAACCTAAATTTATTGGATTTTATTCTATTCCAAAAGTGCACAACAAATCTTATAAGTGATTTATAAGGCAGAAACTAACGTGAAAATGTTCCTATGTGTACGACAATTGAAGAGCATGCATGCAAACTTTTGAATGCATGTTTTATAAATCGTTCCTAGGAACATTCAGGAAACTTTTGTACGTTCATATTTAAGATCACTACACAAACATCTACATTGCGTACTAGTCTGAAATTACGTCATTCTTGAAGAATTCAGAACAAACTTGTTTTAGTGTTCAAGGCTGGCAAAAACATATTCATCTCCATGTGAAACCTACGCGACTAACACCATTAATGTGATCAGCTTTAGCCTATAAGTATGTGGTCTGCCACGATAGAGGGAATTGTGGGTAATATTTTTGTCCACTCTCCTCGGTTCGCTGGCCATCCAGTGGGCTAAAGGGAGTGTCGTGGCTGAAAGAGAAAAGGAGGAAGAGGAAGAAGGATTGCCTTTCAAGGGTTATGAGCCATTAAATCACGGCCAGGAAATCTCAAGGTTCCTCAAGAGTGCTGCACAAGGAATCTTTGGCCCCAAGAAATATTGTTTATGGTTTAAAAGCCTCGCCGATGGATTTATAAAAGAAACATTCATCATGACAGAAAAATGGAAGAAAACATTCCTGAAATAAATACTCACTCTATAGGTATACTTGTCACCTGGACAGCACAATAACAAGTGAATTGGAAGGAAGATCCTTCATCGGTTGGCAACTGGCCTCAGATGGTCCGAGAGGATCTCCGACTCCGGTGAAAGGAAATCAGGAGGTGCATCTGGAAAACCATAAACCAAAGCAATGAACAAATTAGATGCCCCATCAGTTTTGCCACACCATCATTTTGAGGGTAAAACGTCAGTTTAGAGACGTATAGATTTTATCCCATGTATATGAACATCTTAAATCAGTCAGTGACGACTGTTTCCAGAATGGGATGATCAGTATTTTCAGATCATGATCCCATGAGGTCTCTTTGGAGTGACACAACTTTGAGACCCTTACCCTGCCACTTTTCAAACCTGTCCCGGAGGACTCCCACTTCTTTCCCCTATCGGACACACTCAACTCAGGTCTTGCAGTAAATACACGATGAGCTGTTTTAGGTGTCTTAGATGACTAAGACCAACACAATGTGAAGTGGTGGGGTTCCTCCAGGTTCCTCCAATCCTGGATTGGCCTTATCCTATGCTAGGTAACATTCTAGGTAACATCTTTTTTTTTTGGTTAAAAAAGAAACCACTTTTGATAGCTTAACACAGTGTTTCCTAACCCTGTTCCTGGAGGCACAGCAACAGTGCACAATCTGAATATCTCACTTATCTGACCAATCATTTCAGGTCTTGGACTTGATGAGTTGATGAGTTGAATCAAGTGTGTTTGATTAGGAAGAGTTTGAAAGTGTGTACTGTTGGTGGACAGGGTTGAGAAACACTGGCCTAACATATGATGAATCAGGTTGGTTGATTCTCGGGCCACACAGCCTGAGGTTTTGCAGACCCCTTGGAGAACCAGTCTGGGACTTGTTTATAATCTAGTCATGATTAATTGAAAATCCAAGAAATCATAGATTTTCACAGGAATTTCTTAGCTATTTAATCAGAAAACTGTATTTAGTGCATATTGTTTGTTTGAAATGTAAAGGATTATCAATGATTATGAGATTATCTTTTATTTTACTTGTGAGGTCAAGACACATCAAGCCGGTCGCCATCAGTCAATGTTGTGCCATTTCTGGACCCATATTGCCGGCTTTTTGGACAATTGAACATGTTCAATTGGTGCTGGAGCCTGTCTGTTGTAGAGATCCCTCTGACTTGCTGTTCAGCAAGAAAAAAAAAGGAAGTGAACAAAGCAAGCAAACAACAAAGTCACTTCAGGGCGCATAAGAAAATATTCAGAATAAGCTATTACGAATCCATCTGTGTGGAGCGAGATTGGTGTGAAAATGGCTTTATGGGACATTCCTAGCTCTTCCAGTTTCCCTTTTTTAATGATGAATACAGACTACTGCCACCTGCTGGTATGGAGAGTAGTTTCCTCTCTCGCAGGCGCTGAATGTACGTGCTAGTTGGCTGTTCAAGCGCACATTTTTGGCTACAACAGTCGGATTTCATCACTGATGTAGTTTTAGTGTGTCTAGATCTTTCAAATTTTCCTTTTGAATCTTAAAAAATGTTTACTATTAGGGCTTTCAAAATGGCTGTTTGTAAAATTTTAAAGGCATAATTTCAGTTAGGAGGAAGAACATGGCTTGTCTCCTGAGGCTACAGGAGGGCGCAATGAGCAAAACACTAATGCACCGCATTAAATTGTTTATTCAAAGCAATGAAATAACATGACTGTCAGTACAAAAAAAGTGGATAATGTTTAAACTAACATTTATAAATCAAATATAATTCCGTAAATTGCATAAACAGTTATGAACAAAACGGGATCTTGTTTTTTGCATATTAAAAACATGAGATTCAGTGGATTTGGAAAAAGACACGAGTGCAACTGTCAAAGATCTTCTCTGCAATGAGCTTCTCTATTTCTGATTCTTTTTTAAAATTTGAGTGGGTTCACCTGTATAGGCTGATAAAAACTTAAAAACGCAACAACTCTTTTATCATCCTCACAAGTCTGCCTGACGCCAGTGTTGGGGAACGTTAATGTGAAAAGTTATGCATTACAGTATTGCGTAGCTCCCTTAAAAAATAACTAAAAAAGAAAGTAAAGTGTTATGTTACTTTTGTGTTCCTTTTTCTCAGCTGGGCTGGGCTTCTTTTATTTTATTTTTTTATAACAGAAACGTTTATTTTTGGGCAAATGTAAAGGCCCTTTCACACCAAAATCGAAATGAGGAAATTGCATTGAAGGAAATGCAAATTCACATATGTACAGTAGAGGGCGCCGCTCAAGCAAACCTTTCAGCTGTGTTGCCTTTCTGGATTGCAGAAGAATAGGATGCAGGAGAAGAAAGTTTAACACTTCACCAACAAAACCAAAAAAATCTAAAGCCATTCTTGCTTATGGTTTAACTTAATCATCGAAGGTCAGTCAAGTCAAGTCAGGTCACCTTTATCTCCTTATTTTTATAGCGCTTTTAACAATATAGATTGTTTTAAATCGGCTTTACAGTGATATAGGAAATTAAAGTAAATTTGTTTGGGCTTTACAGCAGCTTAACTTAGAATAAAGTTATTAAGTTAGTTTGAATTGATTCACTTACATTTCAAAGATCATTAGTTATTAATTTAAGGGCCGCTAACACGACACCGTTCTAACAGAAAACCCTTAATGCGATTTCGGCCGCTCATTTGCACAAAAACAGTGTCTGTGGCTCGAGAACGCAAACCATGAAACCGGTTCCAAGGTGCAAACGTTTAATTTTTTTTTAAAAAACGCTATCATCTCTGCGTAAACTTCAAAAACATGCACATGCATACACGCGCTCAGTCTATAGGTATGCACATTTGAATATATACTGTATGTACGCAGGCGCTTAGTCTCTTTTACAAATTAACCTTACCAATGGCGCTTTTCCACTGCATGGTACGGCACGGTTCGGTCCGGTACGGTTCGACTCGGCGCGGAACGGTTCGGCTCGCTTTACTTTTCCACTGCGTGGTACGACTCGGCTCGGTACGACACGGTTCGGTTCACTTTAGCGCGGTTGCTTTTCCACTGCAGTTTTAGTACCCTTTCAAAGTGGGTGGACTGATCGTTTAGTAGGTCCGGTGTTAGCCGTGTGCGGCTAAGAGCTGAGCTACTTGGAACACCTTTACATTCCGTTTTGCCCCCGCTCCCTGGCAACCAACGAGAGGAACGTCTGCACCTCGACCACGATTCAGCCATTTATTTTTTAGAGTTTTGATATCTTTTTTTATTTCAAGAAAGTAAAACACAGGTGCTACCGCGTTGGCTGTTGTCTACTGGTTATATGACTCTGTATAGCGGGTTTAAGTGTCTCGTGTCGCAAATCCAATGACGCTGGTAATGACGATTCTGTCTGTCTGACCAATCAGTGATCTGCAGTGTTTCACGTCACATTTTAGTACCGGTACGGTACGCTTGGAACCTCAACAGATCAGGTACCATTTAAAGCGAGCCGAAGCGAGCCGTACCGTACCGTACCATGCAGTGGAAAAGCACCACAAGTGAGCCGTACCGAACCGAACCGTACCGTACCATGCAGTGGAAAAGCACCACAAGTGAGCCGTACCGTACCGAACCGAACCCGTACCGTACCATGCAGTGGAAAAGCGCCAAAGTGTGCCGTACCGAACCGAACCGTACCGTACCATGCAGTGGAAAAGCGCCACAATTACTTGCCTGGCCTTTAAAATTCATAATACATAATTGTTTGTCACTTCCACGTATAATTGTGAACCGGAATTATTTTGACAGCGTTTTATCTGTACAGAGGTAAAGGGAAGGAGGCCTTCACAGGGGAGGGACTAGTGACACTTCAGGGATGTGATGTTGTCATGTCCAGGCTCAGGTCCTTCATCAGATCTGGATACGGCCTGGATCCGGCGGACTGCGGTAAACCTCGGATAAATAGAGAGACTAATATTAGCATAGACGCCATCCTTCTTATGATGTAACGAGTACATCAGGATTTATGGGAAGTGTTCCCGGTTCCATCTGACCTAAACTATGCAGCCTAACATTGAATTATAGAAGTTGATAATGTGTTATGTGTATACTAGGACAAAGCAGCAAGTACATTGGTCAATAAAGTGATATTAAATACATATTTTATTTAACATATTTAATTGTTGGAGGTTTGTGAAGTATTCTGATTTTACATTTCACCAATTTTATTCATTTTGAGGAATACTGAATCTTGTTTTGTACAAGTGAGAGGAGTAAATGTATGCTCACATTTAGTCTAGAATTACAATAACCATCATGTTTACACACAGCGACTCTTCGATTTGTCTCAACATGGGGATAAGAGAGCTGTCAGTCAATAAATGGCAAAACAAAGAAACTTGCGTTACTTATTTGAAAAAGTAACTGATCTTCTGTTGTAAATTTTAAAGTAATGTGTTGCTTTACTAGTTACTTGAAAAAGTAATCTAATTACTTAACTCGAGTTACTTGTAATGTGTTACCCCCAACCAGAGGTGTAGTGGTAAAAAAAGAGGTGGGTAAACTATAAATTCTGGTGGACCACGACGTGGTCATCCGGTAAGGTGGGCCACTGGCACTGCCTACCGGTGTATGTGTATCCTGATGACATTGCTATAGGAATGGCTCGACATAAGCGTTTTCATAAGCAATCTGTCATTCACTTGTCCAAGTAAAAAAGTTGCTCGTCCGGATTTTTTTTTTGTGTGTGTTAATTTATTCTGAAACAATATTCTCATCAGTGTTCAATCAGCTTTGATATTTAAATCGGCATATTGTAATATCTGCACCTTTAAAGGGCATTCCCTCCCCCAATATTATTAAATGTATGCTTAATCTTTCATTTTAAATTCCTAAATTTGATCAATAAATTCAATTATTTCAAATAATAAGACACTATAGGGCTGTTACCCTAGGTAGGGCGGATCAAATTAAATAATTTACACTGAAAAATTACAATTGCATAAAATAATGTTATGAAATTGATTTAAATTTACATTACATTGGAAAGAATGATACTACTTTTAAACATAACACTAAACCGCCAGTAGGTGGTGGCAGGCGACCGTCTTAACGAGTGAGTCATTGATTCATTCATTCAAACGATTCGTTCAAAAGGCAGATTCATTCAAGAATGAGACAGATGTTTAAGAATGGGTCATTGAATCTTTGACTCAATCGATTCGTTCAAAATGCTGAATCATTCAGTTATGAAAACTGGTTGAGTGTTTTGTGTGAGATGCGCAGTGGTTCTGCTGTGATTTTTGTTTGGAACTATTTTCGCTGCTGAAACGGAACAAAAACAGCCAATATTGCATCTAAAATGTAAGTGACTTAATTTTAACTGTTTATTGAACTGTTGTAGGAAATCAATGTCACATTTTCAATCCTGATGGTGTTCAGGAAAATTATTTAGGTTGCTTAACATATGTTAAAAATATAAAAACTCCACATTTAGATTTTTTATAGGCAGTATGTTGTTAACTGAGTGTGTGTGTGTGTGTGTGTGTGTGTGTGTGTGTGTGCTGCACTCTGTGTAGATTTCTCCTCGAGAGGCTGCGCGAGCGTCTTTACCGTCAGTAATAGTCAACAACACTGACAGTATGCAGCGCAATATGAAAGAGTTCGTGTGTTAGGTTTAACAACCTATGAAACTAATAATGAACAATATGAAACTAAAACGACATAAGCTTAATTAAAAATGTCTTAGGAACTACAGGCAATTTAGAGGTGGATAAACGCAATTTAGAGGTGGATAAACGCACTTTGGAGGTGGATAAACGCTATTTCCGAATATTGGGAGGTGCGTAAACGGCGTTTACGTGCGTTTAGCCTCCACTACATCCCTGCCCCCAACACTGCCTGATGCACACCTAAAATTCGAATGCACCGTTTTTGAATTTGAATGTGTGAAATTAGATGAATATTTGAAATTAGAATTTTAATTTTACAGCTCTAGTCACAATGGACTGTTGTTGTATGGAAAAGGGAAGCATGAAAATGCTTCAAAATGTTTCCTTTTGTTTTCACAGAAAGTGATAACGACACACTGGTGAGCCTGACGTCCAAATGGGAATTGAGATTGTAATCATCAGTGTTTGGTCTTTGATAAGAGGGCATTTATAAGGGATAAGGGTAACGTTGTTGGACCCTGAGCTTGACCTACCAGGAAAAAAGTGTTCATTATTTAGTCCAGATGTAAATGAATACAATTGAAAAGTAGAGCTCCATGCCAGTTATACAAGTCTATAAGGAAAAAATGAGCACATCAGAAAAGAGTGAAATGGAAACAAAAAAGCAGGAGGATTTAGGAGGTGGAGTAGAGCGGGCAGACAGATGGCTGTGTAAGTGAGAGAGACAGAGAGGGAGAGAGACAGAGATATTGCCAGCGTTGGGGCTTTGGGGGGTGGGACGGGCAGCAGGCAGATGTGTGTGTGATGGATGGTCCGGCCAGGCAAGGCCGCAGATAAGAGTGCAAACAAACTCGGTAATAAATGAACCGGCCCGAGCGGCGGTATTGAGGCTGGCTCCTCACGCCGTGATGCATGCCGAGGGGAGCCGCCGGCAATTTGTAATGGAGAAATGAGGGAGCTGTCAGAGGAATGAAGAGACAACACTCGGGAGAGGAGGAACAGGACGGGCCGGCGGGGGCCGGGACCGCTCTGTGTGTCCGCTCACCAGGGGGGTAATCAGGGCTACACGGGACGCTAATTCACCCCATAATTAGACTCGATGTCACGCCGCGTGTGTGTGTGTGTGTGTGTGTGGAGACCTGCAGAAGACGCAGAGGAGCCTCCACGTGTCTTCCTATCCTAACAAAAGGATGTTTAAATGCAAGTGTAGTGGCAGAGGAAGCAGACGGGACGCCCCAACAGCTCCCGCAGCTGGGTTATCAGGCAGTGATATCTGGATTTACTTATCATGAGCCCAAAAGCTGCACACCTGAGATGCACATATAAATGTGCGCATACGTTTTCACAGTCCCTGCAGAAATTGCATCATTTTTTAAAGAATAAGAGAGATAATTTGTTTTATTTAGCACAGCACTAATGAAAGAAATTATCAACAGATTTTTGCAAATTATATTGTCTTACGGTGCGATCACATTTTACATTGTGCGCCATTTTCTAAATCGCAGCCATGTGGAATGAAAGCTACTTGGTTTGAAAGTGACTTTTGACCTATTTTGACTGGAATATTTTGCTGAAATTACTACATGTTGAACTCTTTCCCTGCGTTAAAAAAAAACAAAAACTTTGTCAACCACTGCCAGCATTTTTGATAATTTTCACCAAAATATTTCATGGCCTCCAGAATAGTTTGTTTTTGCAGTCTCCATGTACTTATATAGTAAGTATATGAATGTGTGTGTATATATATGTGTGTATATATGTGTGTGTATATATATACATATAAGCATGAATGTGTGTGTGTATATATATATATATATATATATATATATATATATATTATATATATATATATATATATATATATGTGTGTCTATATTTTGTATACTTTTTGTATATGTAGTTGATACAAAAAGTTGAGTTAGTGTTGATCACCTAAAAAACTACAACTCCCATTATTGGACTACAACTGGTCCTACCGGGCCTCTGCAGGTGTGAGTTATCACTGTTGATTGTCCTGATGTGTTTTGAACACAGTTAAATGGAATGTGACACTTAGTTTGTGTATGCCCTGAGGATGGTCTTTTGACCGAAAGCTTGGCGATTAAATTTGCTCTAAAGCAGGTGTGCCCAACCCTGCTCCTGGCGATCGACTGTCCTGCGCAGTTCATCTCCAACCCTAATCAAACACACCTGAAGGTCTTCAATTAAGGTCTTAACAACCATTTAAGGTCTTCAGGATTACTTGAAAATTAAAGGCAGGTGCGTTTGATCAGGGTTAGAGTTAAACTGTGCAGGACAGTCGATCGCCAGGAGCAGGGTTGGGCACACCTGCTCTAAAGGATTCAAGTGAGCGGACAGTTTATTTGTTTTTTGAGTTGTTTAGTTTTTTGAACAAAAATCTGAGTAAATTGCATTTTTGTCAAATACTCTGTCTAGATTGGATTCAGAACGATGATCAAAACACAGATATAGTAGATCAAGTCCATCAACACCCCCAAAGCTTCACACTCCTGTAGCTCGTCCCGGGTTGACATTTCATTTGGTAATGTTAGGTAGTTTGGATTTATATGCGATTTAATTCATCACATTTGCTTACTTGTGCATAAGCAAATTCTATCGCTTGTTTCTTCTTCTTCTTCTCTTGTGTTTTGATCAAGAGAGATGTGTAATAGCGTACCGTATAACAGTGAAAACATGGAGAATTCAGTCAATGGCGGGGAAAGAGTTAACATTCTGTGTTGCGTCTTCAAGCCCTTAAATCTGGCTGAAATTAAATTAATTTGTCTTGTAAAATGTTTGTCAAATAGCTTAATCAGGGCCGTACTACATAAAATATTATGTTTTTATCCTTATTATCTTAAAAATTAAATAAATATCTTTTCCTACAAGGTGTATGTGAATAGATGAAAATGTTTTATTAATATAAGTTAAAACTAGTTTTGCAATTTGATATACTGTATGTCCCTGTGTATTTATTTCAAATGCTTTTTTATTGGTGTTATTGATTTTATTGGACTTCATATTTCAACTTCACAATATCTTGAGTTCAGTGGCTGCTGTCACCATTGCCTTTTGGCTTGCTTAGTCGGGGACATTTCATTTTATATTTACCAATATTATTACAACATTATTTTCCTGTTATCGCTGTAAAGCTGCTTTGAAACAATCTGGTGACTTGACTTGACTGGGAAGAACAACTAAAGACTGTTAACACTGAAAATACTTTAAAAAGAGTTTCCAGTCTGAGTTTCCATTCAGAGAGCTGAGGGAAGTGTGACCTATTCCCTCCTCGTCTGTCACTGTCAAAGGCTTCTACAAGAACTCAGAGGTGATAATTTATTAGCAGTGCCCGTGAACAAGAGCCATCGCACTTAAATCCCTTGGTAAGTGCTGTCAAAATCAGACACATGGCAGTGCGCCGCTTCACGTGAACGCCAAACAGAAAACATTTGGACTGGAGTGTCATTAGCTGGGTATTTCAATACAGTGTGGGATGTTTATTCAGATATACAGTCTAAAAATTCAAATCACCCTCTTCTCATCCAGAACCATTTTCACTGTTGTGTATTTGAGTTGACTAATTCACGTAGATTAAAATAAGTTGTTGATGTTACATTATAGGTTCTTCAAATATTGCCTTAAAAAGCTGGTGTAACCATGTTGAAATATATTCATTAGAATAAGATAAACAAGTTTGAATAAATAATTTCATAGTTTAATAAATAGAATGTAATGTTAAAAAGTTAAGATTCATTGACCAGCAATGAAGTTATGATTTTGCTCAATGAGAGAAATGCATATTATGTGATGTTCATGGTTTACAGAATACAGCATTTAAAAGGTTAACTATTTGTTGTATAATAAGATTTGTGAAAATAGTTTAAATATGCCTGTGAGAGTAGGAAGAAAGAATTACACAAATGTTTTGTGAATTTATTTTATTTCTGAAAGTTTTGTGAATGAGCCAATCACATTTGGGGTCAAAGAAAAAGGAAGTGTGGGCAGAGCGTCGAAGAAGTGAGAGAGAAAACGCGTGTGGTTTTGCGGAAAGGGAAACATAGTTAATGTTAATAAATTCACCAGTTTAGTCAAAGTGTTCAACCAGGACTCTTAATACGAAACTTTAATGGTGATAATTCTGTCTGTGTGAGTGACCTACTCTGCACACAAAGACAGAAATAAGTTTAAGTTAGCCGCTGATATAGTGGTTAGTGTTTGTGCATGGACTTTTCTATAAGCTAGCGACCAGTGACCTCGATTAGTTAAGCCTGTGTGGAGCTGTGAGATCGACGATGATCAAAGACCCTGACGGAGCCGGATAGCGTTACCGAGTGGTGGACTTTGCCCAGATCGTCAACCATATGACTCTTCTCTTCATCGTCTCTTCCTCGCGAATCTTCTCGTCCTGTCTTCTGCTGCTGACACTTTGATCCGGTGTGCATGAGATTGCATTCACATGGAGTAAACAAAGGTACCATTTTTTTTGTTTGGCCTGTGTGGTGAAGCAGCCATTTGATTTGAGGCTAACGTACCCGAGCTACATTCAGGCCTGCATCAGTTGAACATTTTGAAGGGTATTTCCGATTCAACTAACACAGGGTTTTGCCGGCTATTTTATTTTCTTGGGCCCTTATGTTTTGAATGTGAATTTGAGTCCATTTGTGAAGTGATTTTGACCAGAGATATTTAATTACTCTTTCTAATTCTTTCTACTTTTTCTGAGTAAATCTGTTATACTTTTTTCTATATAACAGTTGTGGTCACTGACTCTTTTGATATTTTTTAGTTAATTAAGAAAAAGAGTATTTTTTGGTTTAAATGTAAAAGTGTTTACAGGATAATAATTCCAATACATTTAATTTCCGGTTAAAGTGTAAATATTACTGCTTAAATAGTGATTCACAGGGAAAGAGTATTTCATATTTAGTTAGCATTTACACACACACAAGTTAAACACTGATTAGTTCATTAGTGAAACCTCACTTATTTGATTGTCTAGATATATAGAAAAACTCAGGATAGCCACCTCTCATTATAGTTCAACACGCTAGAGAGGCGCTACATAAATTGGAGGCACCGCTGGGATCATTAGTGTGGGTTTCTTGTTTATTTCTGTACATTTTACATTGAAAACTAGCATTCTGAAATTTTAGATAGTGCTAATTGATAAGATAAAATGGAACGTATGCAAGAGCTAGTATCAGATTTAAAGGGATGGTGCCGTGGCGAGGCATTAGACGAGGCTCATGCAGTCATGGTGCTCATTCAAGAAGATGTAGACCCAAGTGCAATAGAAGAGACAATGCAAACAGTGAAGCGTCTGGGACGTGTGCGAGTCAGAGGCCGAACTTTCAACAACCAACTAAACCGATACTTGGTCTTGTGTGAATGTAAGGAAGTAGTAAAAGGTGAAATCGTTCCCTTTGAAGTGCTTCCTATTGACGGTGGAGAGCCGTGGCCTGTCATCATAGCAGATGCAGCTACACAAGCCAGTACACAAGTTTATAAGTCCGGAACGCAACAAGCTCCAGGTAAAGATGTTGAAGATCTTCGCACACTGTTCCCTGAAGAGGAGGCTGCTGCTAAGTCAACAGAGGCCATTCTGCGAGCTGTGAGTGATTTACTTGACAAAACGTCCAAGTCCTCAAGTGAGCATGGAAGCTATCGCCGCCTACGAACTTTCTCTGGGTTGTTGCCCACCCCAGCTGGAGAAGAGCAGTTCGACCACTGGTTGGGTCAAGCACGGCTCATGGTGGAAGAGTGTGAATGCTCTCACAAAGAGAAGAGGCGGAGACTGATGGAAAGTCTCAGAGGTCCGGCGCTTGACATTGTAATAGAAGCACGAGCCAGTGATCCTGATGTGAGCCCCGAAGACTGCTTAGAGGCACTGGAGCATGCTTTTGGGACAGCAGAGTCAGGAGAAGAGTTATATTTTGCATTTCGTTTACTGCAGCAACAACCAGGTGAGAAGCTGTCTGACTTCCTCAGACGTCTAGAACAGTCGTTGAATAGGGTGGTGCAGAGAGATGGTCTCCCTCTTGGATGTGCAGATAAAGCAAGACTTGACCAGTTGTTGCGTGGTGCGATAGCCTCTGATCTGATGTTAGTTAACCTTCGTCTGAGAGAGAGGAGAGCAAAGCCCCCCACCTTTCTTCAGCTGTTAAAGGAGATACGCACAGAAGAGGAATATGAGGCCTCACGAAAGAAGATTACTCCTGTCATGCAAGGTGGAAATATAAGGCAGAATGCTGATGTGAAACAGACTGAAATTCAGAACTTGAAGTCTGAGATCAAAGAGCTTAAGGCCTTGGTTGCTGCTGTCGTGTCTAAGCCAGCCCACGACACGCCCGTTAGCAGTGAGAAAATTCCCCCAAAGGCAGTGAGTGCAGCTCGGACAGTGAGATAGCAGCTTTGAAAAAACAAATTAAGCACTTGCAACAGAAAGTAACAAATAAAGTAGCTGAACCTCAAGCTGCCGTTTCAGCTGTGAATGCCTCAAAACCAGTAGCCAGCTCCCCACAACGATCATTCAAAGTATCGGAGGAACATTTCTGTTATCGATGTGGTGAGAGTGGGCATTTTGCAAGGAAGTGCCAAAGCCCAGAAAACCAGGCTAAAGTTATCAAGAGACTTATCCAAGCTCTGAAGCTGTCCAAGAACAACCAGCCGTCAAGTGATGCCACTGCCAATGCAGTTAACTGTTCTGTTGAGAAAAGTACAGCTGACATGCCTGAGGGTGTGCCTGTTCCTGATGGGTTAGATGGGCCGCCTAGCCTGGTGCCGCTGAAGGTTAATGGACAAGCCTGCACTTCTCTATTAGATAGTGGCTCTCAGGTGACGATCATTTTTGAACCCTGGTACCAGAAGTACTTGTCTGATATCCCCATTCAGCCAGTATCTGGTCTTTCCCTGTGGGGTTTAAGTGAGTCTGGAGCTAGCTACCCTTACCTTGGCTACGTGGTAGTTGATGTGGAGTATCCAGCTGAGGTGGTAGGAACCAATCAGACTGTAACTGTCCTAGCTCTCATATGTCCTAGCCCCAGGACTGAAGATAAGACATCTGTCATTGTGGGCACCAATGCAAGCCATGTTAGACGTCTGGTGAATCACTGCAAAGATAATGGCATTGATGTCACCCGAACACTAGGTCTTCGTGTTCGTGTCGAGGAAGATCAACCTGCTCTAAAGGGTGTTGCAGTCCCAGTGTTGGAGGAGGAGGCTGGCCGTGTCCGATGGATGGTTCCAGGCCCCTTGATCTTACCCCCAGATGATGACACTCAGGTTGTGTGCAACGTCGAGTTGAATAAGCCTGTTGCTCAAGAAATCCTGATGATAGACTCCTCACCAGCAGCTGTCTTACCTGCTGATGTGATTTTTCATCCCATGGTTGTGCCCAGTGGGGCATTGGATGTCAACAGTTTGAGAATACTGCTCAAAAATGAATCTGCAAGAGAGACTTCCATACCTGTGGGAACAGTGATCGGATGTGTGTACCACATTGATTCAGTTGCGACGATTCCCCCTAAGGCGACTGTTTCCGCTGACTTTGATGAGAGCATGATCAACTTTGGGGACTCTCCTATCTCAGAACAATGGAAGAACAGATTGTGTAAGAAGCTGGCTCAGAAGTCTCATGTCTTCTCCATGCACGAGTGGGACGTGGGATTAGCAAGAGGAGTAGAGCACAGAATACGACTTTCTGATTCCAGGCCTTTCCGTCAACGATCACGCCGGCTAGCCCCTGCAGATATCGAAGATGTGAGAAAGCATTTACAAGAACTTCTGCAGGCAGGGATCATAACAGAGTCACGAAGCCCCTACGCATCCCCAATAGTTGTTGTCAGAAAGAAGAGTGGAGCTATTAGGATGTGCATAGATTACCGACTGTTGAATAGCCGAACCATACCTGACCAGTACACAACACCATGCATTGAAGATGTGCTGAATGCCTTGACAGGGAGTCAGTGGTTCTCTGTACTGGATTTGCGTTCAGGCTACTATCAGATAGCTATGTCCGAAGAGGACAAAGAGAAGACGGCATTCATTTGCCCGTTAGGATTCTTTCAGTTTGAACGAATGCCTCAAGGCATTACTGGGGCACCAGCAACCTTTCAAAGGTTAATGGAGAAGGCTGTCGGTGACATGAACCTCTTACAAGTGCTGGTGTACCTAGACGACGTGATAGTGTTTGGAAAAACTCTCGAGGAACACGAAGAGAGACTGCTCAAGGTCCTAGATCGTCTCGGTGAAGTTGGGCTGAAACTCTCAGTGGACAAGTGCCAGATCTGTCTGCCAAGGGTCAAGTACCTGGGGCACATCGTGTCTGCAGAAGGTGTTGCCCCAGATCCAAACAAGATTGAGGCAGTCGCCACATGGCCTGTGCCAACAAACCTGAAGACGTTACAATCCTTCCTAGGATTTTGCGGTTATTACCACCGATTCATTCAGAACTATTCTGAAATTGTTAGACCACTGACTGAACTCACAAAGGGATATGCTCCAACTCAGAAGAGAAAGAAGTATGCCCAAGATGTAAACAAAGTCTACCTGAAAGAATCTGAGCCTTTTGGGGAAAGATGGGACAAATCCTGTACAGATGCATTTCATCACCTAACTCACTGTCTGACCCATGCACCCGTCCTGGCATTTGCTAATCCACAACATCCATACATCCTGCACGTGGATGCAAGCTTGAAGGGTCTTGGTGCTGTTCTTTACCAAGAACACCCTGAAGGCTTGAGACCAGTTGCCTTTGCTAGCAGAAAAGTCAGCTCTGCAGAGAAAAACTACCCCATACATCAGCTGGAATTCTTGTCACTCAAATGGGCAGTAGTCGACAAATTCCACGACTATTTATATGGGGCAAGATTCACCGTACGTACTGATAACAACCCACTTACGTATGTGCTGTCCACAGCCAAGCTCAATGCGGTGGGGCATCGCTGGCTAGCTGCCCTATCGACGTACGAGTTTGATGTTCAGTATCGCCCTGGCCGACAGAACATTGATGCCGACCTGTTGTCAAGGAACATGCCAGAGGAGGACGATAATGGCTGGGTGACTATACCTCAGTCTGGAGTGAAAACTATCTGCCAGAAAGTCTGCATCTCAGAGTCTGCACGCAGTATACCAGTCTGTGTTGCTCAGCTTGGAGCATCTCCCCACTGTGTTCCTGATCTATATGCGTTTCCCACACACATGGAGTTGAAGTCCCTGGAACTCATGTCCAAATTGAGTCTCAGGAAGGCACAGGAAGAGGATGAAGCCATTGGACCGGCCATCCAAGCCATCAAGCATGGGCGCTGGCCAGAGGAGGGGAACATGAGTACTGAGTTGTCCAGATTGAAAAGAGAAGCTGGGAAGCTGTCAATGAAAGATGGATTGCTGTACCGGTTCAGTAAGAGACCATCTGGAGATGTGGTCAGTCAACTCATCCTGCCAAGAGAGTTCCGTGAGATGGTTATGCAGGCCATGCATGATGACCTCGGGCACCTTGGACAAGAAAGAACTGTTGACCTGCTCCGAAGTAGATTCTTTTGGCCTAGGATGTCAATGCAAGTGGAAGAATACATCAAGAACTGTGGGGAGTGTGTCACTCACAAGACCCCTATACAGAGAGCTGCTCCGTTGCACCAGATCGTAAGCCATGGGCCTATGGATTTAGTGTGCATGGATTTTCTTTCCATGGAGCCTGACTCCAAAGGCATAAGTAACGTGTTAGTGGTCACGGATCATTTCACGAGATACGCCCAGGCTTTCCCAACTAAAAGCCAGAAGGCTCATGTTGTGGCAAAGATCCTGATTGAGAAATATTTCATACATTATGGACTGCCTTCAAGGATCCATTCGGACCAAGGAAGAGATTTCGAGAGCCGTTTGATCCGAGAACTGTTGACCTTGATGGGGATATGCAAGTCGCGGACAACGCCATACCATCCGCAAGGAGACCTGCAGCCAGAAAGGTTCAACCGAACTCTGCTCTCTATGCTTGGTACGTTAGGCCGGGAGAAGAAGCGTACGTGGAGTCAACATGTGCCTCACTTGGTCCATGCGTACAACAGCACCAAGTGTGATGCCACTGGGTACTCGTCTTACCATCTAATGTTTGGCAGAGAGGCGAGACTTCCTGTTGACTTGTCCTTTGGAACGTCCCCAGATGGCATAGAAGAGGCGTCTCACACTCGATATGTCACAAAGCTGAAGGAAGACTTGAAGCAAGCCTACAAGTTAGCCTCTGATGCTGCAGACAAACGGCACCAGAGAAACAAGAGGTTGTACGATCGCCGAGTTACCTTTCAGTCCATAGAGATCGGCGATAGAGTACTGCTCCGGAATCTAGGCCTGAGAGGCAAGCACAAACTGGAAAGCACGTGGAGTCCTGATCCGTATGTTGTCGTTGGAAAGATGCCAAACCTACCTGTGTTCAAGATCAAACGGGAGGATGGAAGGCTAGGAACAAAGAATATACACAGGGACCACCTTCTTCCGATTGGACAGCTGGTGAGAATGCCCCGCACTGACCAGGATTCTGATCCGCCTGAGAAACCCAAGACCAGAGCAGACACTCGTAAGAGAAGTCAAAGAGACTCAACACCAGAGACTGAAGAGTTACAGGAGTTTTCTGATTCATCCTCTGACATGGAGTATTATGTCACTCACCGTGTCACTCGGATAGAGCCTGTCCCGAGGGTGTTAAATACTGCCAGGCCAGTAATTGACTTAGAAGATGACCCTGAAACAGAACATGAAAATGAGTCAGACTCAGAAAAGGTTGGCCACAACTCTGAACTGGAACCTGAGGATGAGGAGTATGATCCAGAAGTAGCTCCGGAAGAGACTAGTGAAGCTGGAATGGAGTCTGACCAAGAAGTAGTAACTGAGGTCCAGGATGATAGAGTGCAGCCCAGCTTTGAGCCTAGACCTAAGAGAACTGCCAAGCCAACGATTAGACTTACCTATGATGAGCCTGGTAGATCAAGAGATGAGCCTTTGACCATAGTACACAGAGGGATAGTCATTAAAATAGGAAAACACTAGACACATTAGTTATTATGCCCTTTGGACTCCTTTGTTAGTTTATTCGTGTCTGATGAGGACACTCAGACATTTAAAAGGGGGAGGGTGTAACCATGTTGAAATATATTCATTAGAATAAGATAAACAAGTTTGAATAAATAATTTCATAGTTTAATAAATAAAATGTAATGTTAAAAAGTTAAGATTCATTGACCAGCAAAGAAGTTATGATTTTGCTCAATGAGAGAAATGCATATTATGTGATGTTCATGGTTTACAGAATACAGCATTTAAAAGGTTAACTATTTGTTGTATAATAAGATTTGTGAAAATAGTTTAAATATGCCTGTGAGAGTAGGAAGAAAGAATTACACAAATGTTTTGTGAATTTATTTTATTTCTGAAAGTTTTGTGAATGAGCCAATCACATTTGGGGTCAAAGAAAAAGGAAGTGTGGGCAGAGCGTCGAAGAAGTGAGAGAGAAAACGCGTGTGGTTTTGCGGAAAGAGAAACATAGTTAATGTTAATAAATTCACCAGTTTAGTCAAAGTGTTTAACCAGGACTCTTAATACGAAACTTTAATGGTGATAATTCTGTCTGTGTGAGTGACCTACTCTGCACACAAAGACAGAAATAAGTTTAAGTTAGCCACTGATATAGTGGTTAGTGTTTGTGCATGGACTTTTCTATAAGCTAGCGACCAGTGACCTCGATTAGTTAAGCCTGTGTGGAGCTGTGAGATCGACGATGATCAAAGACCCTGACGGAGCCGGATAGCGTTACCGAGTGGTGGACTTTGCCCAGATCGTCAACCATGTGACTCTTCTCTTCATCGTCTCTTCCTCGCGAATCTTCTCGTCCTGTCTTCTGCTGCTGACACTTTGATCCGGTGTGCGTGAGATTGCATTCACATGGAGTAAACAAAGGTACCATTTTTTTTGTTTGGCCTGTGTGGTGAAGCAGCCATTTGATTTGAGGCTACAACGTACCCGAGCTACATTCAGGCCTGCATCAGTTGAACATTTTGAAGGGTATTTCCGATTCAACTAACACAGGGTTTTGCCGGCTATTTTATTTTCTTGGGCCCTTATGTTTTGAATGTGAATTTGAGTCCATTTGTGAAGTGATTTTGACCAGAGATATTTAATTACTCTTTCTAATTCTTTCTACTTTTTCTGAGTAAATCTGTTATACTTTTTTCTATATAACAGTTGTGGTCACTGACTCTTTTGATATTTTTTAGTTAATTAAGAAAAAGAGTATTTTTAAATGTAAAAGTGTTTACAGGATAATAATTCCAATACATTTAATTTCCGGTTAAAGTGTAAATATTACTGCTTAAATAGTGATTCACAGGGAAAGAGTATTTCATATTTAGTTAGCATTTACACACACACAAGTTAAACACTGATTAGTTTATTAGTGAAACCTCACTTATTTGATTGTTTAGATATATAGAAAAACTCAGGATAGCCACCTCTCATTATAGTTCAACACGCTAGAGAGGCGCTACACTATTATAATAAGTGTAAGTTAAAGGTCCCATATTGTACAACTTTCTGAAGTTTTATTTTAGATTTTGATGTCCTTAAGAATATATATTTGCAGTATAAGTACCAAAAACCATCTTAATATATGTTTACAGCTCTTTCTCAGGAGCTCTGCCAAGAACAGCTCGATTTTGGCCTGTCTATTTAATATTCATAAGCCTCTCTTCTGATTGGCCTGTTGTTTTCTGAGTGACGCACCATTGGTCGGGGTGGAGACTGAAGGCGGGGACTGAGTAGTTCTGACATCACATTTATACGGAAGTCACAACGGCTCGTGAAAAGGCACAGCTACTTTACTAGAGTAGTTTCATAGAAACCTCTGTTATCATGAAAAAAGCAGGACATTTCAGTTTTGACAATATGGGTCCTTTAGAAAATATGAAGTCTGATGCTTCTCAGATTTATATATATATATATATATATATATATTTAAATAATATATACAAATATAACGCAATACGTTTACGTTTTCATGACAACGGTGTACAAAAACTGTTAATGTCTTTACAATTTTTGAAAAGTTTGGTGTTCAGACTTCAACGTTGTCAGAACGATCCCGTTCAGACGGATCCGCGAAAAACACTGTATTATTCATGCCAGGCCAGTAGGTGGCGATGTCACTTTGTATAGAAATACTATGCACCTCTGCACATAATGTTAAGGATGCTTCTACGCTGGTCGTAGTAGTGGTGCTTTTCTGGAGAAGTGATAATAAACTTCTCCCGTAGTCCACCATTGTTACTCGCGCATGCCTGTAGACTGAACACGTAATTCGCATGCGCATGACGTCTTAATTTGTACAAATTCGTGTCTTTTTTTATAGTTTACGTGGAGACGATAGTGGTATCGTTTTTATCACTTTGTTCGATTTCAAAAACTGAAAAGTTAGCATTTTCAGGCCCCAAAAACGTTTTATCGTGTAAACGAACCGCCAAAACGAAAATACTTTTTCGTTTTTAGGTGAAAGCGATGTTGTGTAAAGTCTCCTGAGATGTGAACTGGTCAACTTCTGAGCAATACAGTTTTGTGTACAATTTACAAATTAGATTGGACACATTCATTTAAATTAGACACCAATTGCCGAAACGTAAACAAACTGCCATTAGATTGTGTTGGTAAAACTCTTTATTGTTGTCAAACCATTCCTACAAGCACATTAGCTGTATTATTTCCCCATCAGAACTGCTGTTTTGTAGACCCACTTCTTCTATATTGTGCTAGAAGTTCATAGAGATGCCACTGCTACTGTTAGTATACAGTATGAATGAGTCAAATGTTCATGTCACACACTGTTAGCTCAATCATAGCAGGATTAATGTTGTCTCAGTCAAGGCTGTTCTTGATCTACCAATCTGTCTGCCAGACACAAGAATGAATTCCCTACTGCCAGATATACGTTTCAAGCAGTTCACTCTTACAAGTAAAAACTGTAAACAAAATGTTGCACTTTCTACCCTTTTATTACACACTAAACATCAACATCTTTACTGCAGGAAGCAAAGCTCAAGCAGGCGGTTGGGATTTAAACTCTATCTTACCTTAATGGAGGTTTACTGAAGACATTGTGTACAGAATTTATTTTTAAATCTCTACGTTTTTTCAGTAATTGAACGAATCTTCGCAGTTGTTGGGGAGTATCTATTCATCTCAATGCTCGGCTGGTGCAGGACCTCTTGGAAATACACAAGCTGTGACGTAAACGAGTAATATCAGTCAGTTTCACCCTTCTAAAAAAAGGCAATGGTAACACCTACTATTGCATGGCTGTCAAAGGAGACAAATGTAGCCAGAAATAGGGTAGTTATGTTATATAAAAATGTACCAGCAGAGACTAACTGGGTCATGATAACCAGGCAAATTTTGATCTCTTGTTTATAACGAATCAGTTTTTTCAAGCGGTTAATATAGATGAACTTGTCCAAAAATAGATTTGCTTATTCATATGATTCACTCCACACTGTTCCCAAGGGACCCTATGCATCATTTTACTTGTTCTTTTTTTGGTATGGAAATAAATATTTAATAGAAATAAATATATAAATAGCTGAAGATTATGCTTCAACCACTGAAAATACCTGCTGTTCTGTCAGTAGTTGAAGTATATTCCTCAGCTGTGAGAAGCTCTACAGCCACCCAGAAATCTGCAGTGGGTCTGACTTACAACAACGACAAAATATTACCGTCCCGCTGCTGTTGTTGCTGCGCTGTTGTCACGTCTTGAACACGAGGCTAGCAGAGGCTGGGGTGGAGAAGAAAAATTAGGGCCTACACCTGCGGCGGCATAATTAATGCCATTGTCACCTTCCAAAAATAAATCAGAACCTCAACAAGACTTTCCTGTTTAGGGTCAAAATCTCCTCCCGCTGTATTAAAATTAATCACCTTCCCTGCTGTTGCCGTGGAGTGAAGAAGAAAAAACGCCCGGCTTCTGCATTTCTCCGTTCAGTAGTAAAAATAAACAACAAACACGACACACCGCCACGTAGAAGGTGGATTAATTAGCTATTCCTGCGCCGCTAGTGAAAAAGAATGAAATTCCGAAGCAGATCTGCATTGATAAATGGTAAACCTTTAGAATTCATTTGTCATGCGGGAGTGTGTGTTTGTATTTTTGAAAGGTTAGGGGTTGCCTTGGGACGAAGATTGGTGCAGTAGATGGGATGATTTTTTTTGTTTTTAGGAATGTTAAGCCATTGGATGATCTAAAATAACAATGATGATTACTATTTTTTTAAGATGAAACTCCATTTATAGACATTTAATTTTTTAAATACATGTTATGGATTATGATGTTATGTTTTAGTACCGTACGTGCACTTTCCATTTCTTTTAAATTTCTCTTCCTGGTTCGATGATTGATTATATAAGCACCCCGGTTGTATATTATTTTTTCCCCTCTAATGTTCAGAGCCTAACAGGCCCACGAATATTTTGTGATCGCCACCACTGGGCTGCTTGCTCGATTAGTCAGTTTCTGTGTTTCAGGCCAAACAATTAGAAAGCCATTTATTTTCACATTTCAAAGTGATGAGCCCCAAACACGCCTTTATAGATCTTCTTCTCCTCAATTGTGTCTATTTGCATAATGGGATAGAATAGCTCTGAAATGTGGCCCTGTGGGACTCACCGAAGATTGAGACACGAGATACCAGCCGCCGCCTCATATTTATGTCTGTTTTGGGGAAAATTAATGGTGCATTTTCACATTGTATAATGTTATTTAATGGTGCAATTCATCTAATAAAAAGAGAACATTTTTGAAACATTTATGTTTTTTGCTTCTTACATACGAGGAGGCCCAGCGGGCTTGTGCAAATATTTCCCTCTGTGTGGCTGCAGTTTCTGTGCTGCAGGCTGTTTTTATGCATCATGATGGATGATTTTCCTTTTCTCTATTCTTTGCCCAATAAGTTGCTGCCCAAATTGGTGATTTGAGAGGAAAAAAAAACTAAACAAAGCATTAACATTCACTGATACTGAATTAGGGTTTGCTTAAACTTAAAACAAGAAAACACACAGATAACTCTTTTTTTTGTAATTTTGTTTGTGACAAACAAGTTTTTGATACACTATGCAGTTACAAATTATGAAAAATAACTCATATTTGAAATTTAAGGTCAATTGATTATTATAATTAATTTAATAAAACTGTATTAATCAAAGGATTTTTATATACACTGTGATATTAAGATATGATAGAATTTTGGATATTTGTCTACATTTTTTGCAGTAGCAAATGAAAAAAGCAGGATTCAAGTGCAGCAGTCATTTATTAAGCTCAAAAATCAAAATTACAAAATATTCCGGATTCTTCAAACTCTCAACACACAAACAGAACAAACAAAATAAAACTGTCGAGCAGAGACAATCAAGGCAACAAACTGATGGATATAAATGCAAAGGATATCCAGTTAAAGGAAATGAGAAACAGGTGCAGATCAAACAATGAGTAATCAAGGAAACAAATGCAAGAGAGGGAAACTGATCAGGAAACACCGAAAAACCAACTCAAAGTTCAACTCAAACACAGACTAAATGTTACATTATCCCTCATCAAAAAGGCGCTTTAAAAAACAACAAATGTCCAACAGATGTGGGCGGGAGTGGGGCTTAGAAGGAGTGCATAGAGGTAGGGAGGTGCTTAGAGAGGTGGCAGAAGGGACCACCACAGATGAGGGAGGAGACGACGGCAGGAGGAGCCAGGAACTGATCCCAAACAGAACTAGCGGGATGAAGGCCAACAGTGGAGCCAATGGAGGGAGGAGCCATGATGGAGCCTTGGTGGATTTGCCAGGTGGAACCAGGGGGACTAAAGACAGGGGTGGAGCCAGAACCCCAGACGAAGCCAAAGAGCTGAAGAGACCGGGCGACAATGAAGGACCTGGAAGCAGAGGCAGAGACATGATGACGAGCAGGCAAGGTGGAGCCAGGGTGCCGGAGGAGTGAGGTGGAGCCAGAAGTAAGCAGCTTGGGTAGAGTTAGGCAGGTCATTCCACCAGCTCGGAACAGTCCAGGTAAAGGTCAGTAAAAGTGATTTTGTGCCTCTTTGGGATGGCACCACAAGTTGCCGTTCACTTGTTGAATGCAAGCTTCTGGAGGGCACATAGGTCTAAAAAAGTAAGTTTAGGTAAAGGGGTGCAGGGCCAGTGGTTGTTCTATAGGAAAATGTCGGTGTCTTGAATTTGATGCGAGTGGCAATTGGCAACCAGTGCAATTTTATGTGGTGTGACAAATTTGTATAGGTGTGACGTGCGTCTCTTCAGCTCGTTAAAAAACACTCTTGCTGCAGCATTCTGGATCATTCGGAGAGGTTTGACGGTACATGCTGAAAGGCCTGCCAAGAGAGCATTACAAAAGTCCAGTCTGGGTTAAACAAGAGCTTGGACAAGGAGTTGTGTAGCATTCTCCGATAGGAAGGGTCTGATCCTCCTAATGTTGTATAAGGCAAATCTCCAGGACCGGGCAGTTCTAGCAATGTGGACTGTGAAGTTTAACCTATCATCAATCACAACTCTCCAACTCCAAGGTTCCTGGCTGTCCTGGATGGAGTTATGGTTGATGAACCTAGCTGAATGGAAAAGTTGTGATGAAGTGTTGGGTTGGTCGAGACCACAAGCAGTTGAGTCTTCGTAAGGTTTAGTTGAAGGTGTTGGTTCTTCATCCAGCAATAAATGTCTGTCGAGTAGCTACCGACGGATAATCTGGATGGAATGAGAGGTAGAGTTGTGTGTCGTCAGCATAGCAGTGATAGGATAATCCATGTTCTGAATTACTGATCCTAGTGAAGACATAGAGAAAGCAGTGGTCCAAGCACTGAGCCCTGATGCACCCCAGTAGCTAGATGTTGCGAATTAGACACCTCACCCCTCTACGACACCCTGATGGACCTACCTGAGAGGTAAAACTAAAACCATTGGTGTGCGGTTCTTGAGATGCTCTTCGTCTTAAGGACTGAGAGGAAGATCTGGTGGTTAACCATGTAAAAAGCAGACAGATCCAGCAAGATGAGAACTGAGGATTTGGAAGCTGTTCTTGGCAGTCTCAGAGCTTTAGTACCTGAGAGCAGAGCAGTCTCAGTTGAATGGCAACTTTTGTGATTGGAAAGATGAGTTTGGAGACCTCTGCCTCAGAGAGTGGAGAGAAGGAGGGGAGAATGTGTGGGTTAGCTGTTAAGATGTGTGTGTCGATTCGTGGTGTGGGAAATTGGCCTCTGATGGTTGTTGTTTTATTTATGAAGAACAGCCATCAGCTGTTAAGGTTGATGAAGGAGAGGGAGGAGGAGGGTTATGAAGAGAGTTAAAGGTTTGAAAAGCATGCGAGAGTCAGAAGAATTGTTAATTGTGTTGTGGTAGTTAGTAATTTTAGCAGTAGAGGCATTGGCAGAGGAGGAAGAGGAGGGTTTAATACAAACTGAGGTCAGTTGAATCTTTTGATTTGTGCGACTTCCTCCTGAGATTAGAATGATGATAACCCTGGGCAGGGCAGAGGGGGTGGCGTGGGCTGGCCTGGATGAAAGGGGGCAGAGGTTGTCCAAGCAAGATGGGATTTGAGCCCCTGCCCCTTTAATTGTGACAATGACAGTGACCTTTTTGCGGACCTCTGGAACGTGATTTCTACCAAGAGGGAGCACTTACCCCCCCCCCCCCCCCCCCCCCCCCCCCCCCCAAGTCTATTACTGGCCTACAATTTTTTGTCAGGGGTAGACTTATGGACTTTTCACACAGGAAGTCTTGCTGTATTCCATGTGACATGTTCTAATGGTTTCTTTAGTGTGTACACATCACTGTTGTTTTCGTCAACGATGACGATAACGAAATTATTTCGTTGATGCACTTTTTTTTTATGACAATAACGCGACGATGACTAGCTAAAAATGGCTCTAAGATGACTAAAACATGACGAGACGTTTTCGAGTTTTCGTTGACAAGACGAGACGGAACGAAAATGACTAAGTCTGACGTTCGCAATGCATGTAATTTCTGCCTATTTTGAGTGAAATCTGTCTGTGTTTTGAGCTAAAAAAGTATCAGCAATGCTGCCGCTTTGGTTACGCCCACCACCCATGCCGCGCGCGCACCAGATTCCACACAACAACAACACACCTGCGGCTGCGGCTAGTCACTCACCACACATCTTCGAATGACCATATGGCGGCGAAGCCAATAAACGGGCTTGGTGGTCAGAAACGACGAGATGATTTATGGACATACTTTCAGTTTCAGTATAATCCAGCGGTTCTCAAAGTGTCAGGCGTGACAGACGTGACGGGTCTCCTCCAAACGGGAGGAAATTTTCCGTTTTATGCCTTTATATCTTTATTCGTTCATGGCGAGTCTGCATCGTCAACTTCATCTTTGCAGCGACACCGAAAACACCAGTTTATTAATAAACAATTAAATGTGTCCTTGCTATTTTTTTACACATTCATAATCATTACTTTTGCCGGTTCTTTGTGGCAAGCTTTATGCGCGCGGGTCGTGCGGCTATAACGCTCATCATCCTGTATAGCCTATTTAAGTAATTAAATTAATATCAAGGGGCGATTTGTCCACTAATGTCTTAAATGAACAATTACTAGTCGACTAGAAAAAAAACTTTAGTCAGAGGTAGAGCTTATTCCACATATTCTCATGGATCTCAGCTGAACATTGAGCATGACTTTTGAGAAATTGTGCAATGCAAAACAGGCTTCATGCAGCCACTAATGCAGGGATAAATAGACCTGTCTTGTCAAATGGATTTCTATTCTTTTCTTTTTTTTAACAGATTGCAAAGTGGCACTTTTATTTCTTTTCTATTTTTGAACTTGATACAAATTTTGACACAACCGCACTTTTATTTTCTCTATTTTTCAAAGACTTTTTATTTTTTACTAAAATTCACTAAAACTTGACTAAAATCTTTTTGCGTTTTCGTCGACTAAAACTTGACTAAAACTATTAAGTTTATAAGTGACTAAAATGTGACTAAAACTAAAAAGCATTTTCGTCCAAAAGACTAAGACTAAGACTAAAACTTAAAGGGCTGCCAAAAACAACACTGGTACACATGTAGACTGATGTCTTTGGCAGTTACATTTTCAGCATCTCAAGTAACAAGTGCTGGTGTTGCTGCACTACGTCAGACTTCGTACTTCCGCTCAATTTCATTTCGCTTCTGTACTCAGTCTGAGATAGCGACCAATCTCTCAGTTTTCCTCTGGCCTGAAAACAGCCGGCCAATCAACGAACAGAGGGCGGGTTGAGAGCCGTGACGTAAACGCTAAGCGCTGAGTTTAAGATTGTATTTTAGGTTAGGGAAATCGAAAATGACCGCGGATATGGAGACAAAGGGCTTGCTTTGTTTCTTTTATTCTGCCAGATGAAACACTGGGGTATTGAATTTCCAGCAATGCTCGTATCCTGAAGTACAGGTATGCCCCAGAAAGAAAGTCCAGCTTCATTTATGTATTAACCATCAAAAACACACCCCAACTATCCATTCACTCCTTCGCTCGCTTGTGCCACGTCAACATTGTGCCCAAACCTGAACCTCCATCCATACCTTGGTATCCCACCACTAATATACACTACCATTCAAACAAGAATAATTAATGGATTTATTTAGGGCTGTTGTCATTTGGGATAGTAAGCAACCACTATGCTATGCTGGCATCATGGCAATTTTTTTCCTAACATTTGTTCCATAAAAAATATTTTTTAAGCAATCAGGGGATTTTCTAGGAATGTATTTTTCCTTTAATACTTTGTGTAGGATCTTTAATGATTGTTTGTTAAAGTGTCTTTGTGTTTTTATGCTTGTGCGCACACAGATATGCGTCCATACGTGTGTGTTCGCTGTGTGTGTGTATAGGTGTCTACGCCCGGCGCGCTTCTCTGGCTCCAGCTGCTGCTTTCTCCTCCAGCCTGAAGGTAAAGCCGTTGAAAGGCACTTTAGAAATTAAAAGAGTTTCACTGCACTGTAATGTGGCTTAAATGATCCAGAAAACACAAGATATATTGACCATTTAATGAAACACACTCTCTCTCCACATCTCAAATGCTCTGTCTTGTCTTTTTAACATCTCCTGCATTTTGATATTCGCTCAATTCATTGTGAATATTCATTTGTATGCACAGTTTGCATTGGGTTGACTATCATATCAGATCATTCTTTACTTTAAATAATTCTCTATTATATCAATGTTTTTTTTTTTAAATATAGATAGATAGATAACGTTTTAATTACATGTATGCTTTTGGCAGACACTTATTTCTAAAGTGTCTTACATTGCATATAAAATTTTAAATTATATAATTATAATATTATAAATTATACTATATGATGTAATAAAGTATATACAATTCTAAATTAAGACGTTTTTGTGTTTACTTTAAATGTCACTTTTCTTATTGTGCATTATTCATCATGAATATTCATTTCTCCAAACTAAACATGGAATAACTTCAATTCCAAATTACTTGTGGGATGATGTAACCAAGGTCGTGTGGGTAAGGACAATAATATTCACCAATGATTTCATAGCATAACATTTATGATTCAATCAAATCCCAAACGATTAAATTAAGTTCAGTCCTATATTATTTCTTGATGAATACTTTTCTCTGAAATATGACACATAATGAAAGTTGTATGTGTTGTAACACCTTCCTAATAAAAATATACTTGCTTTGGATGTGAAACGCCAGATCATTTCAGTCTTTCCTCAGGAGAGACACCAAGAGTGCCTGTGAGACTCTGTGTGGGGTCCCGGTCCCGCTGGCTCTTGCCCCAATGGGACACCTCAGATCCCCTGATTTAGGGCTTAACAGTGACTCGCACACACACACACAACACCACACACGCACACACCACACACCCACACACCCCCCCACGAAAACCAACACACGCACCACAGCACCACCACACACACACACACCACCACCCACACACACACCACAACACGCACAGCCTGTTTTATCATGTTTGCACTCAGAGGTAATGTGACTGAAGAGTCTATAAAAGTTTAGATTTTATATAGATTTGTATAGATTTTTAATAATAAGCATCATATTGTCTTTCAGCACGACTTTCAGTCGATACATTATGATATTAATCATAAATACTAATGAAATTGATACAGTAATATCACACTATATTGTTTTCTCTGCTAGAGGTACAAGCTATAGGTGCATCTCATAAACCATAAAATAGTGAATTAGGAAATTATAATACAGATTTATAAATAAGAAATTATCAGTTTTTTTAAATAGACATTTTCTTCAGGAATAGAATGTATGGCAATTAAGCTTATTAACATAATTCAAAACAATCTAATTTGCATTACTGTAATATAAAAATTGTGATATAGCATATGTTTTTGTAATATTTATCATGTTTAAAAATATTTTTCATATTAATTGTTAATATTAATAATTTAGTCTTTCGTTCTGCTCATTCATATAATACAAATGTCAAAAATAGTAATCAAATTTGACATTTACAATTTGTAATATATTTTTTAGTTTTACTGTAATAATAATCACCACTGAGAATGAGAACTAGTAAAACAAAAAACAAACAAACAACAAAAAATGTTTATTGCATTATAGTTATTATTATTGAGAAATAGGGTGGGCGTGGGGTTGTAGTGAAATATAACATGGGGTTATCAGACTGATCTCATGAAACTGCGTATGTATGACACGCCAATTCGTATTTCCATTTTGGCGTGCTATCAACACGCAAAATCGCTTTTCAGCGTGTTTATGAACGCCGTTGACTTAACGTTACATTCCTTATAAATATATGACCTACCCAACCCCGTCCCTAAACCTACCCGTCACTGGTTAATACCATTTATGAGTCTTTCCCTACCATCCTAGTAAGAAAAATATCGCTCCCTCAGATGTATATCAAAATTTGGCTTATTTCGCTCTGATTTTAACAGCGTGTACATACACGCGAATCACTCGGACATAACGGCGTAGACATACACGCATACACGCGATAGCTGAAAATGCGTATAAATAACACGCCACTTGACTTGAAAGTGGCGTGTATGTTTACGCAAAAGTCATGATGTCATGTTGGGTTATGATGAAATTCAGGGTAATATAGGTACACCAATAATAATAACAAACTTAATTTCTATTGATTTATTCCTTTAATGTATGGAATGCAAAAATGCATTAATCAAATAAAATGTCTTTAGTGATGCATATCTTATTTTGTGTGTAGAGTTATCGGACTATTTTCTTTAGCGGAAGCAATACAATCGTTTTTAAATCAATAAACTCCTTTTTTAATCAATATTTTGAGTCAAATTATTTTTTTATTTGGTAGGTAGCCATGTAATAAATGGGATAATGTATAGCGAGGCGGTCGTTATAGCGAATACAAACCCTTCAGGCTCCGCTTCGCGTCGGGCTCCTAGTCAGCCTGTCGGGGTTGTATTGGCTATAACAACCGCCTCGCTATATATTATCCCTTACTTATATATATATATATATAATATATATATATATATATATATATATATATAAGGTTAATTATTAACACATTACTGTATATACTATGTATAACAGCTTCCAGGTGTGTTGAAATAAAGCATTAAAAAAATCAGAAAAGTAATTGAGAAGATGAGTTATTTTAGACAGAAATGAATGTCTGAGATGTACAATGAAACCTCTCTCTCTCTCTTCTCTCTCTCTCTCTCTCTCGCAGCAGACGGAGAACGCCCTCTCCAAATGTCACAGGGAGCAGCTCACACGGCATTGCACATTATTAATCACCCTTTCACTGCCTCCGAGTCGGAAACCCCGGAAAAACAGGAGCGAGAGATGCAGGCAGGGATGGGTAGAAGTGTTGGGGAAGGCAGGAGAAGGGATGAGGGTTAGGAAGCCACAAATAACTACCATCAATCATCCGGCAGTCAACGTTTTCACATGGTGAGGCCGTGCCGGTATTGGCAACTCTCAAAGTTCCCAACAAAACAACCCCCTCGCTCAAACCACGCTGTCAGCAGGAACATGGCAGGTGTGTTAACTCCCACCACTCCAAATTAGGACCTGCAAGATTTGCAGAAAGTGTTTTTTTCCCCCCCATCATAACTCAGGATAATTAGAAATGATATCAGAGGTGATGGAGATGTTAATAGCTAGGGAGAGCAGAGCTGTTTTGTATCAGCTGGCTCAGAGACCCTCACACCTGATAAACCGAACACGGACCCATCCGTCTCTGTGTGAACGCCTCGCTCGTGGCATCAAAGAGCAAACCCACACTCCTGCCGGTCTTTGATGAGCGCGTCTTTCCTCCGTAACCCCGTCTGACGGCTGCCTCACAACTGAAGAGCATCCTCAAACCTGGCTTTCAAGAGATCTTCGAGTCTTGGGGATTTCTTAGTTCTTAAAAGTTCTCGTTTGGATCTGGAAGCGGCTTCAAGCGCACGCAAACCACTGAAACTTCAAGAACTGGGTTGAGTTTAAAGGAGAGTTCATTTTGATTGTAATTTGAGTTTAAACACTGTAAAAAAGAAAAAGAAAAAAGTTGCTGCCTTAAACATCCAAGTGGATTGTACTTAAAAATGTAAGCATTTCAACTTAAATTACATTAAAATGAGTTGAATCTTTTGAACTTAAAAAAGTTGAGTTAAGCAATGCAAAATGATATGCTGTCATAACTTATTGATCATCATACATTTTTTTTACTGTGAAGTAATTCCTTACCAAAAATCCTTTACGCATTTAAATAAATCATTTATACCATCATATGTAAGAAGATAATTAAATTTATCTTGTATTTAAATAATTACTGACTGAAAATGTTCTCCGACGACATATATCTCTATCTCATAACTTACTATCATATAACTACCATCTCATTTTTTAAAAATGTAATTAATATTAAATTCATACATTAATATTCTGATCAAATTTATTTATCCTTATTTGACCAGGATAGTCCCATTGAGATATAAAAAAAAAAAAAAAAAAAAAAAAAAAAAAAAATAAAATCTCTTCTTCCAGGGAGTCCTGGCCTACTGGTCATAAACTACTATCTCATAACTCATATCTCATAACTCATATCTCATAACTTATATCTCATCACTTATATCTCAAAACTCATATCTCATAACTACTATTACATAACTACTATCTCATAACTACTATCTCATAACTACTATCTCATAACTACGATCTCATAACTACGATCTCATAACTACTATCTCATATCTACGATCTCATAACTCATATCTCATAACTTACATCTCATAACTTATATCATAACTACGATCTCATAACTCATATCTCATATCTCAAAACTCATAACTCTTATCTCATAACTACTATCTCATGACTACTATCTCATGACTACTATCTCATAACTCATATCTCATAACTCATATCTCATAACTCATATCTCATAACTACTATCTCATAACTCATATCTCATAACTCATATCTCATAACTCATATCTCAAAACTACTATCTCATAACTCATTTCTCATAACTCATATCTCATAACTACAATCTCATAACTCATATCTCATAACTACTATCTCATAACTCATATCTCATAACTACTATCTCATAACTTACATCTCAACTTATATCTCATAACTACGATCTCATAACTCATATCTCATAACTACTATCTCATAACTCATATCTCATAACTACTATCTCATGACTACTATCTCATAACTCATATCTCATAACTACTATCTCATAACTCATATCTCATAACTCATATCTCATAACTACTATCTCATAACTCATATCTCATAACTACTATCTCATAACTACTATCTCATAACTCATATCTCATAACTACTATCTCATAACTACTATCTCATAACTCATATCTCATAACTACTATCTCATAATCATATCTCATATCTCAAAACTCATAACTCATATCTCATAACTACTATCTCATGACTACTATCTCATAACTCATATCTCATAACTACTATCTCATAACTACAATCTCATAACTCATATCTCATAACTCATTATCTCATAACTCATTTCTCATAACTACTATCTCATAACTCATATCTCATAACTACTATCTCATAACTCATATCTCATATCTCAAAACTCATAACTCATATCTCATAACTACTATCTCATGACTACTATCTCATAACTACAATCTCATAACTCATATCTCATAACTACTATCTCATAACTAATTTCTCATATCTCATAACTACTATCTCATAACTACTATCTCATAACTCATAAACTCATATCTCATAACTACTATCTCATAACTACTATCTCATAACTCATATCTCATATCTCATAACTACTATCTCATAACTACGGAGCCAAAGCTCATGGTGAGGTGGGAGGGAAAACATATTTCAATGCTTTTGTGTTCTGGGAAACTGTGCGTTCTCTCATTAAACTTTTCCTTCCACTTCCACTCTTCCACAACAATATTCTGTGTTCCTTCAACAAATCTAGCATTTGCTTGCAAAACTTTTGCGTTACTCACCGATCTTTTTGCGTACGTTCCCGCAGGAAACCGCTGTGTTCGCTGGCTCGCATTTGCTTACACAAAACTTTATAATGGAAATATATAGCTAATGCAAGTGTTTTGCGAGAGTATACAATGTTTCTCGCGGGATTCAATACATATTTGATAGAACGCAAAGGCATTGAAATAAAACTATTTCCTCCCATCTAATTTTTTCCCCCTTTTGTTTTTCCATTACCGCTTCGTACATAAAAAATACAGCACCTATGTACAATGTTAACTACCTGCTCCATTCTTGTGTGTGTGTGTGTGTGTGTGTGTGTGTGTGTGTGTGTGTGTGTGTGTGGTGTGTGTGTGTGTGGTGTGTGCGTGCGTGCGTGCGTGCGTGCGTGTGTTTGTGTGTGTGTGTGAGTGTGTGTGTGTGTGTGTGTGTGTGGTTCTATTTGAAAGCTAACATGTATGGATACTGCCATTGTAAAAAGCAGCATGAAGAGCCTTAAAATGTTTTGTGCTCTACAGAAAAAACAACACATGTTTGTATGGATATAATATAATATATAATCCTCTGGATATAAGCCATAAGGTGTTTCTGTGGTGAAGGGTTGAAGGCTGGATCTGTGACACTAGGGGGCGGCAGAAGGCTGTTGTGTTTCTCTTCACAAAGCTTCATCTGAACCCCAGAGCTCAGCTGCAAACGCTTGTACTGTATCAGAGAGCAACTCCTGTTAGTTCAAGCATTCTGCAAAATACACATATTAATATTGGCACCTTTGTGAGAGTAAATGTGTGCACACAATAAATGCCCAGCTTTTTTTTTAAAATGTATATATATATATATTTTTTTTCAAAGCATGCATGCAATCTGTTTTAGATAAACAATTAGAAAAGGACACTGCATTAAACACCATTTTTACTGATTTTTACACACACACACACACACACACACACACACACACACACACACACACACACACACACACACACACACACACACACACACACACACACACACACACACACACACACACACACACACACACACACACACACACACACACACACACACACACACACACACACACACACGCACACACTGTAAAATGTTACTCAAAATATATTCATATGTAAAACACAGTTAACCGTATATATTATCGTACACAACATGCTCTTTTTTAATTAAATAATTTTTCAGACAACGTAAAAGGTATTTTGATGTTGCGTGAGAGACATATCTAAAACATAGAGTTGATTCGAGAAATACACCAGAGTTGATGTAAGGAAGAACATCAAGAGTAAACACAGAGAACGAAGCTGAACAGACTGTTGTTGTCATCATTAATAAAACACTAGATTCCCATAAGATGCTTATGAATCAAACCACAGAATAACATTACAAATAGATCATATGACAGATAGCCTACAACAACTCTTACATTACCAAATATATACAATTCTATTGATAATCACATACATCAATGAAAAAAATAAAATAAAAGAACAGATAAAATAAAAAAAATAAAAGAAACAACTAGCGCAGTAATAACAGTCAGTGTGTGTAATAACAGTCAGTGTGTGTAATCAGTGTGTGTAATAACAGTCAGTGTGTGTTAGCTGTAATGTGACACTATATAAAATCCACTCCAAGAACATAATAGTAATAAAAGTTAATATAATAATGTGAGCAAAATCTCCTCATTATGTTCTTTGCTATTAAAATATAATTTTGTATTTTAAATTTAAATGTATTTTAAATGTCAACAAACAGACTCTTTTCTGTGTTAGAATTTGCTTTCTTTATCAATACTTCTGCAGTCATTAATATGATATATGATAATGTCATCATAACATATTGCTCTATTTAATGCCTAATGAATTTCGTTATATGTCTTGGATTGTTAAATGATTTCACAATTTCCACAATTTCTTTCCGAATAAATATTCAAAGTTAATTTGATGTTGTCATGAATTTTATGTTGAAGTATGTGTGTGTAACTCAACACTGTAAACATGTGAACATGACAACCAACATGTTTATTTGCTAATCCAAATGTACTTTTCCGGACAGCTTTTATCCCAATCCTGTAAAATCGAAGCGTCAGATTTCTCTTCTCCGGGGAACATGTTCTTCTGATGTCATCATAATCATAACTCTATTCCTCGTCATCAAGTGTTGTGTGAAGCGCAGATGCAAGACTTTTGTGCTTTACTTTAGATGCATTACAAGAGTTCGGTGCTTTGAAATACTCTAAAACAAGCAGGGCAACTCTAATATATTAATACTAACATCTATCTTCACACAGATGTTCATGTGTGTGTGCAGCGCGAGAGCCGTGTGTGTTCCTGCGGTGCGAAGTCATGAACAAACTCAAGCAGGAGCGGATGAATTATTGATCATCTGCAAGATTTCCGGTGTAGGATGAATAGAGTTCATTCACGACATCCTCAATCACATCATCCGGCTCAAAGCGTGAGAAACGTTCCTGGAGAGACTCACGACACTGACATTCTCTCCACTTTTACACATTATTCCAATGTTATAAAAGCATTATCATACTCAAATAAAACAACTGTTTCCCCCAATTTAAAACGGCTTTCACAAATGTCCCATAAAGATGTGTGTGTGATCATATTGTGAAAACTCTCGCCAGGTTTGTGTCTTTACTCATATTCTGTATATTGTGTATCTTTTAAACGATCTGTGTTTACTGTAATACTGTAATAAATGTGTTTACTGTAATACTGTAATACATGTGTTTACTGTAATACTGTAATATATGTGTTTACTGTAATACTGCAATAAATGTGTTTACTGTAATACTGCAATGCATGTGTTTACTGTAATACTGTAATAAATGTGTTTACTGTAATACTGTAATAAATGTGTTTACTGTAATACTGTAATATATGTGTTTACTGTAATACTGTAATAAATGTGTTTACGGTAATACTGTAATATATGTGTTTACTGTAATACTGTAATATATGTGTTTACTGTAAAACTGTAATATATGTGTTTACTGTAATACTGTAATAAATGTGTTTACTGTATTACAGTAATAAATGTGTTTACTGTATTACTGTAATATATGTGTTTACTGTAATACTGTAATATATGTGTTTACTGTAATACTGTAATATATGTGTTTACTGTAATACTGTAATATATGTGTTTACTGTAATACTGTAATATATGTGTTTACTGTAATACTGTAATATATGTGTTTACTGTAATACTGTAATAAATGTGTTTACTGTAATACTGCAATGCATGTGTTTACTGTAATACTGTAATAAATGTGTTTACTGTAATACTGCAATAAATGTGTTTACTGTAATACTGCAATGCATGTGTTTACTGTAATACTGTAATAAATGTGTTTACTGTAATACTGTAATAAATGTGTTTACTGTAATACTGTAATATATGTGTTTACTGTAATACTGTAATAAATGTGTTTACGGTAATACTGTAATATATGTGTTTACTGTAATACTGTAATATATGTGTTTACTGTAATACTGCAATAAATGTGTTTACTGTAATACTGCAATGCATGTGTTTACTGTAATACTGTAATAAATGTGTTTACTGTAATACTGTAATACATGTGTTTACTGTAATACTGTAATATATGTGTTTACTGTAATACTGTAATAAATGTGTTTACGGTAATACTGTAATATATGTGTTTACTGTAATACTGTAATATATGTGTTTACTGTAAAACTGTAATATATGTGTTTACTGTAATACTGTAATAAATGTGTTTACTGTATTACAGTAATAATGTGTTTACTGTAATACTGTAATAATGTGTTTACTGTAATACTGTAATAAATGTGTTTACTGTAATACTGTAATAAATGTGTTTACTGTAATACTGTAATAAATGTGTTTACTGTAATACTGTAATATATGTGTTTACTGTAATACTGTAATATATGTGTTTACTGTAATACTGTAATAATGTGTTTACTGTAATACTGTAATATATGTGTTTACTGTAATACTGTAATAATGTGTTTACTGTAATACTGTAATATAATGTGTTTACTGTAATACTGTAATAAATGTGTTTACTGTAATACTGTAATAAATGTGTTTACTGTAATACTGTAATAATGTGTTTACTGTAATACTGTAATAATGTGTTTACTGTAATACTGTAATAATGTGTTTACTGTAATACTGTAATAAATGTGTTTACTGTAATACTGTAATAAATGTGTTTACTGTAATACTGTAATAAATGTGTTTACTGTAATACTGTAATAAATGTGTTTACTGTAATACTGTAATAAATGTGTTTACTGTAATACTGTAATAATGTGTTCACTGTAATACTGTAAAAAATGTGTTTACTGTAATACTGTAATAATGTGTTCACTGTAATACTGTAATATATGTGTTTACTGTAATACTGTAATATATGTGTTTACTGTAATACTGTAATATATGTGTTTACTGTAATACTGTAATATATGTGTTTACTGTAATACTGTAATAAATGTGTTTACTGTAATACTGTAATAAATGTGTTTACTGTAATACTGTAATAAATGTGTTTACTGTAATACTGTAATAAATGTGTTTACTGTAATACTGTAATAAATGTGTTTACTGTAATACTGTAATAAATGTGTTTACTGTAATACTGTAATAAATGTGTTTACTGTAATACTGTAATAAATGTGTTTACTGTAATACTGTAATAAATGTGTTTACTGTAATACTGTAATAAATGTGTTCACTGTAATACTGTAATAAATGTGTTCACTGTAATACTGTAATATATGTGTTCACTGTAATACTGTAATAAATGTGTTCATTGTAATACTGTAATATATGTGTTCACTGTAATACTGTAATATATGTGTTTACTGTAATACTGTAATAAATGTGTTCACTGTAATACTGTAATATATGTGTTTACTGTAATACTGTAATATATGTGTTTACTGTAATACTGTAATATATGTGTTTACTGTAATACTGTAATATATGTGTTTACTGTAATACTGTAATATATGTGTTTACTGTAATACTGTAATAAATGTGTTTACTGTAATACTGTAATATATGTGTTCACTGTAATACTGTAATATATGTGTTTACTGTAATACTGTAATACACGTTCATTCACGGTGTAAAGTCATACCAAATGTTGTAAAAGTAGATTTTCATATGATAATATGTGTGAATGTGTTAGATTTTACTTCAATCCTTTTCATAGCATGCAGAAATGCTGGTTTTGTTGAGCTATAGTTTAAAATTGAAGTTGATCCATGTTCATTTTGTTATGTTGCATCTCCACATGAGAAAAAGAAAGGCAGTGTTGGCAGATAATAAAGAGCAGGCAAAGGCTTTATTTAGGAGATGTTTTCTGTATGTTCATGCATTGTGATGTCCATCGTGAGTCTGATATGAGTGAGTTTCTGGAGTCTTTATCTTTATCGTCCTCTCTCTCTCCGTCTCTCCTCCTGAAGCTATACTGTCAAAGTCAGGATCTTCATTCTGCAGGCTGGTTAAATCTCTCTCTCTCTCTCCTCTCTCTCTCTCTCTCTCTCTCTCTCTCTCTCTCTCTCTCTCTCTCTCTCTCTCTCCTCTCTCTCTCTCTCTCAGTGCTGAAGCAGGAGACAGTGATATATATATATATATATACTCACTTAAAAATGTTGGGTTAAAAATAACCCAACGAATAACCCAACTATGGGGTGGTATAGCACCTTCCCAACTGTGGGTTATTTAACCCAATGTATTGGGTTAAATACCAGTTGGGTTAAAATAACCCAACAGTTGAGTTTAATATTTATTTTTATTTATTACCTTATTTTAATAAATAAAATGCACTGTTTTCAAATACAGATTGTTTATTTGTATAAAACAATACATATGTTTCAACAAATATATTTTTAAATTACAAACTATATATTGGGGAGTCTAGCATTTAATGTATAATATACATAGTGTACATATATTCAAAATACACAAGTGTACATACAACACACATAATAAATTCAAAACCTATGCAAATATGTACAAACAGTCCACATTCAAAACATGTACATAGGGTACAAATACATAAAATATATACACACAGCACACAAAAATTCAAAATTCACTAAATTCAAAACCTATACAAATATGGACAAAATACACAAATGAATAACATTAAATCCTAATCACAACTTTATTAAAAGGTCTTCAACAGAGCACTGAATGCATTGATGTATTGTTGTAAACATACTTTAAGTAATACAACTAAAAATACATATGCTGACTACTGGACCTGATGATGATGATGTTGATGATCAAAGTTCTTGATGAGGCAGCAATGTGTTAAAGGAACTCCTCCGGATATATTAAAGTTTGCATGCTACAAAAACTCCCAAATGGATGCAGAGGTCTTGAAATAGTTTATGTCATAGATGTTAAACATTTTTGAAACAGATCCATTGCTTGAAATAATGTCTTCTGTTCAACTGCTTTCACACTGAATATGATAAAAACTTGCAAGTTCTCTTTGTCCCCAAGCATCGTCACGTGGATCCAGGCATGTCTCACTGTTCAGATCGGCACCATGTCAGTTCCACTTCCAACCTTAAAAGAATAAATAAAGTTCAGTTGGGCATGCACTGTGACAACATCAACAGTTTAAATTATGAAAAAGTTACATCACAGCAGTGCTGTATTGAATTAAATTATGGTCACTCTAATTACTCATTACACCTGCTGTTAAAGGGATAGTTTACCCAAAAATGTAAACTCTGTCATTAATTACTCGCCCTCATATCATTCCAAACATGTGAGACTTGCGTTAATCTTCGGAACATAAATAAAGACTCTGGGAGATTTTTGTCCCTTCATTGACAGCTATGCAACTATGCCCCAGAAAGGTAGCAAAGACGTCATTAAAGTAGGCCTAATCCATGCGAGTTCAACCTCAATTTTATGAAGCATGATGAGTATATTCTATCCCTTAAACTTAAACTTAAAAATTTACCACTTTATTTGCAAAATATTAAACTCAAACACGAGAGCACCTCGACGCATGCGTGTTGTGTTAAATGCGAGAGTAGACGACAAGAGCGTGAACACAACAATAATGATTTTTTTGCACAAAGCACTCGCGTCGGTTCATAAAACGATTCTTTCATTTTGAGTTGACTGCGCATGCACAACATCCTATAAGTTCTGTTCTGGAAACAGAATTGATTAGTAGATCTCTTGAGTGTTTGGGTTCGGGTCCAAATCTTTCATTCTTCCCGTCAGTCTTAGAGGCTATGCTGTCAGTACCGGAAAGATACATGATTAGTTCACCTCTCGAGTCTAATTAATGAAATGACTTGAAAAAAAGAGATTCAAAGATCCGAGTCAGTAAAATTTCCTGAACTTCCCACTACTACTGGACAGTAGCTTTCGGCAGTCAGTAAAAATATACCGCAGATTTCTTGTCAAATCTAGTTGTACAAATAAATCTTAAAGCTCTTTCCCATTTTTATGTGTTTTTTTCCACGGCAGTCATTCTGCCACTTGAAGGTGACGTCACGCGCATACTCTCTATTCTGAACATCATTAAACTCACCATTCCAAGAAAACTGTGAAGTCTGGGATGTTCTCTAATGATTTCTTCGATAGTTTTTGTTCGAGAGGATCAATTCCACGCATTGCAGTTTGTTGAGTTGGTGTGTGAATTCATGAAATCCTGGACTTGGCTGTGAGGACTTCTTGCTTTCTTTTTGCCACATTATTGTCAGTCATCAGACAGCTTAGAGTCTACTGAAATGAAAACATACTGTATTAAAATGAGGGAAGACAGCTAAAAAAACAAACAAACATGAGCAATTAACTGGATCTGTAGTAGCCCCAGCACTGCACATTTGGTCTCTCAAATCATTATTCAACTTACCAGCTTGTTAGTAGAGGGACTCCAAGACTCGTGCCAGATAAGGAAGGCGTGCTGTCCAGTTCCAGAGTTGAGAACCATTGTCATCCAGCAGTGTAAAACTTTCATTTACTCCTTCCTGTGTTAGAATGAAGCAGAAAATTAGAAATATTTTCAGAAAAGTAAGCTAAGTAAGTCCGTTAAAATTTGAACCGTCGCTGCGGAAACCAAAGATTATCTGACCCAACCGTCGGGTTATTTCTAAAAATAACCCAACAATTTTATAAATGACCCAATATTTTGGAAAAATAACCCAATATATTGACCCAATATGTGTAAACCATCGGTTGGGTTAAACAAATAACCCAACGTTTTTTAGAGTGTATATATATATATATATATATATATAGAGAGAGAGAGAGAGAGAGAGAGAGAGAGAGAGAGAGAGAGAGAGAGAGAGAGAGAGAGAGAGAGAGAGAGAGAGAGAGAGAGAGAGAGAGAGAGAGAGAGAGAGAGAGAGATGCTTTCTCAGTGATCGGTCTGAATCTTTCTCTCTGCGCTCACACACTTCTTCTTTTAGTATTAATGTGCTGCTTTAATCCAGAGAAACTGTCTACTGTTTAATATCAGTCATAATTAGTGTTTACGTGGAGCGTATTCATTCAGAGACCTAATATGACAACAATTATGAAAAAATACTTTTTCTTCACTCTCTTTGCTGTTATATAATATTTTACTATATTAAAATTTAGATACACATTCACAAGATACACATTCAAGTTAATTTAATGAGTTATAGGATAACGTAGTTTTGTAACAACAACAACAACTGTAACCCCTTACATATCACTAAATGTGTTACAACAGTGTAATTACATTGTATTATACATATTTGAAATTGAGAGCTAAAGTTCTCGTTCATATAAAAAGTAGGTCATTATTATAAATGTTGCTAACACTTTATTTTACAGTATACATGAAATTACCATTAGTAATAACAGTAAATTATGCATAATTGCATGCAACTAACCCTCAACCTAATCCGGTTACACTTTATTTTAAGGTGTCATTGTTACAGTGTAATTATATATTTAAGTACTGGGTGATATTAATTGAATACTATAGGGTTAGGGTAGGATTAGGTTGAGGGTTAGTTGCATGTAATTATGCATAATTTACTGTTATTAACGGTAAGTACATGTAACATATGTAACAAGTACACTGTAAAATAAAGCGTTACCACAAACCCTACCCCTAACCCTAACTACATGTTGTTAATTAATATTACTCAGTACTTAAACATATAAATACACTGTAACAATGACACCTTCATAAAGTGTGACCAAATTTTGTTACATAAT